>JAHRHZ010000071.1:1102727-1175895 GCA_024137785.1 Ginglymostoma cirratum
CCTCCTCCCACCCACCCTCCTGCAAAAATGCCATCCCCTATTCCCAATTCCTTCGCCTCCGCCGCATCTGTTCCCAGGATGAGACATTCCAATCCCGCACATCTCAAATGTCCTCATTCTTCAAGGACCGCAACTTCCCCCCCACAGTGGTCGAGAACGCCCTCGACCGTGTCTCCCGCATTTCCCGGAACACATCCCTCACGCCCCGTCCCCGCAACAATAATCAAAAAAGAATCCCCCTCGTCCTCACATACCACCCCACCAACCTCCGGATCCAACGCATCATCCTCCGACACTTCCGCCATCTACAGTCAGACCCCACCACCAAAGACATCTTTCCCTCCCCACCCTTATCTGCCTTCCGGAGGGACCACTCCCTCCGCGACTCCCTTGTCCGCGCCACACTCCCCTCCAGCCCCACCACACCCGGCACTTTTCCTTGTAACCGCAGGAAGTGCTACACCTGCCCCCACACCTCCTCCCTCACCCCAATCCCAGGCCCCAAGAAGACATTCCACATCAGGCAGAGGTTCACCTGCACATCTGCCAATGTGGTATACTGCATCCGCTGCACCCGTTGTGGCTTCCTCTACATCGGGGAAACCAAGCGGAGGCTTGGGGACCGCTTTGCAGAACACCTGCGCTCAGTTCGCAACAAACAACTGCACCTCCCAGTCGCGAACCGTTTCAACTCCCCCTCCCATTCCTCAGATGACATGTCCATCCTTGGCCTCCTGCAATGCCACAGTGATGCCACCCGAAGGCTGCAGGAACAGCAAATCATATTCAGCCTGGGAACCCTGCAGCCCAATGGCATCAATGTGGATTTCACAAGCTTCAAAATCTCCCCTCCCCCAACCGCATCCCAAAACCAGCCCAGCTCATCTCCACCTCCCTAACCTGTTTTTCCTCTCACCCCAAGCCACACCCCCATCTCCTATCTACTAACATCATCCTGCCCCCTTGACCTGTCCGTCCTCCCTGGACTGACCTATCTCCTCCCTACCCCCCTACCTACACTCACCTTTACTGGCTCCATCCCCGCCTCCTCGACTTGTGTGCCTCCTCTCCACCTATCCTCTCCTCTAGCCATCCTCTATCCGCCTCCCCCTCTCTCCCTATTTATTTCAGAACCCTCTTCCCCTCCCCCATTTCTGATGAAGGGTTTAGGCCCGAAACGTCAAGTTTTCCTGCTCCTATGATGCTGCTTGACCTGCTGTGTTCATCCAGCCCCATGCTTGTTGTTTTGAAGAGACAGGTTATAGAATCATAAAGTTTGTACAACACACAAAGCGCTCGTTGTGTTTGTGCTGGCCATGAATCATCTGTCTCTTCAAATCCCATTTTCCAGCACTTGGCCCTTAGCCTTGCATGCATTGGCATTTCAAGTGTTCACCTGAATAGTTCAATGTCTTGAAGAGTTTCTGACTGTACCCCCATTTTAGGCAGTGAGCTCTCGATACTGAACACCCTCTGGGTGAATAATATCCTCAAAATACCCTCTGAACCTCTGCTTCTTACCTTAAAACTATGTCCCCTCATAATTGACCCCTCTGCTAAGGGGAATGTTTCTCTGTGTCTACCCAGTCTATACCCCTCAGAATTTTACACCTCAATCAGATCCTTCCTTAGCCTTCTCTGCTCTGAGCAAAACAAACCCAGTCTAATTGGTCTCTCTTCATCGCTGAAATGCTCCAGCCCAGACACGCTTTCTGACGTAATCACATCCCTCTTACATGTGGCCAAGTTTGGCGAAGGGACCCAGACAGCAATCTTTCCTTTTTCCATGTGCTAAACTCTAATCAGAGCACGAATTAATAATATTTAAAAGTCACTTCAGCCTCCAGTCTGATCATTAAACAAGTTGAATTTTTTTTATTGTACCTTTAATGTCATAAAATGTCCTACAATGCATAGGCCATTACCAAACAAAATTTGGTACTGACTGTAAAGATGCACTAAGGACAAAGAGCAAAACATAGGATTGGAGTTTGGAACACTCAGCCATTGTCCAATGCTTTGAGATTCCTGTACCTTGTGCAGCCAAATGTAAGATGAACCAGCAAACTAACCACAACACTGGGGTATAAGGGGGCCATTCAGGTGGGGACTGTAACAAGGACTATTGTATGGGACAGTGTAGTTGGAAGAAAAGATATTAAACAAGAACGTCTTGCTGCACTATACAGGGCCTTGGAGAGGCACACCTGGAGTATTGTGTGCAGTTTTAGTCTCCTCATCTCAGGAAGGGTGCTGTAGCTACAGAGGGAGGGGGGTGAAGGTTTACCAAGTTGATTTCTGGGAATGCAGGACTAGCATATGAGAAGTGATTGTGTCAGTTCGGATTGTATTCAGTGTAGTTTAGAAGAAGTTTAACAGGACTATAGAGGTTACTTGTGGGAAGAATGTTCTTGATTTTGGGGAGTCCAGAAACAGGGCTCATAGTTTGGGGATAAGGGGTAAACCTTTTAGGACTGAGATGAGGGGAATTCTTTCATCCAGAGAGTAGTGAGCCTGTGAAATTCACTTCCACAAAAAGTGGCTGAAGCCAAAACATTATGTTTTCAAGAAAGATATTGATGTAATGCTTGTGGCTAAAGGGATTAAGGGATGTGGGGGGGATGGAATTAAGGTATTTAGCTCCATGATGACCAATGATCATATTGAATAGTGGAGCAGGCTCAAGAGGTCGAATGGCCTATTCCTCTCCTATCTTCTATGTTTCTATTGGTGTCCAGCCAAGAGCACAAGGTTACGTTACCTACCCACTGCCAGGCTAACGAGCATCATCATCCTCAGGGACAGAGAGGAACTTGGACTGAGGAGACAAGTTGAGAAGTGAAGAATGTATGGTTTATGGTGAGAATGTTTTGAAGAGTTTGCACATCATGTTCACTTTGGTACAGCTTAATGAGGCCACACAGTACCTCAATGAAATAAAAGGCATGTTTAGGGACAAACCGGGCGGGGGCAGGGGGGTGGTTTTAAACGGAATAAAGAAAAGGAGTAATGACCAGTGAAGGCTTCACTTCTGGCTGAAAGCGAGTAAGAGCTGAGGAGGAGGTAAATATTTCTCCCATCACAATGGGGTTAGATGCTTTTGACAATGCACTGTCTGAGCAATATTGTCCAGGACACCTCAGTGCTGTATTCAGTGAGATTCCGGACTGCTGTAATTTCACAATCAGGAATAAAAGGTATGTTCAGCCAAAGGAAGCAGCTGCCAGCAGCAGCTTACAGTCTTGAATTTGAAAATCTCCCTCAGCCACTGTGGGTATGGTGCAAACTTAAAATTCAACCTTAGTAGTACCTTCTTAGGAGACTGAGAGAACAACAAAATACCAGCCAAAGGAGCAAATGCCCATCCTGGCATATATGGTGCTAATTCTCAGGCTACAAGAGAGTACTCAACAGATTGGGCAGTGATCACAGCACAGGGAAGGGAAGCAGATCAACAGGTAATTGTTGGTAACATTCACGTGATCACTGACATTCTAATCTGGAGGAGTCAGAGACAAACGTTTGAATTTTTTTTGTCCCCCTCTGTCATCCCAGGGAATCTCTGCCAGTCCCAGAGGATGAGTTGATTGGGAGAAACACACACACACACACACACACACACACACAGGTCTGTATGCATGTGTATGTCTCTGTATAGGAAGGATGCAGAGTGTGTAGTTATGATATTCCAGGCATCATGAGTGTCACGGCAGGTTTGATAGACAACTAGTCTTGTTAATCACCTTGTCATGTCCATGTTTCATTCCAGTGCCACCTGATACTGAAATCGTCTTAATCTTGCTCTTGTAATGATTCAGTTTCCATTGTATGCCGTAGTTGGTGCTGCAGTCCAATATAGCGATTAATCATTACCAGAATAAAGAAATGCATTCAACTTGTGCATAAATTCAGCAGCAAAATGAATGAAGATCCGAGTGCAAATCTACTGGTTTTTATAATTTTATTTTATAAAACGTCTTGAAGGAATTTAAGCCACAGAAACATTATCAGAAGTATTTTAACAGTGCTTTTCACTTATACCAAAGATACACATTGTACCATTCTGTTGATGGCGGTTATTGGTAGTCAGCCAACTCTGCCATGAGGAGACTGTGTAATGACAGCAGAAGACTTCTTCTAACAAAATAAATTGATATCCTCAAAAGTGATGATTTTCGCAATCATCTGCTTTATGTGGATGTGTTCTGTTTAGGATAGAACTGGCCTGAACCAAATCATTCAAAGGCACCCCAGCAATATCAGCTTCATTGATCAAAGTTTAAACTAATCAGCGCATAGTTACTCCTACAATCTTTGCATCTTACACTATAAAATCATAAATTAAACAAAGAAAAAGATAAATAAAACAGATCAGTACAAGGCTGAGAGGGAAACTGAGCACTGGTAACTCAATCTCCTGCTGGTTATCCAGTCCCCACAAAACACTGAGAAACATCAGTTTGGAATTGCAGAGTGAGGCTCAGGATGAGGCTGCTCTCAATAGACTGTGGATGTTTCTTCCCCAAAGTGACCATATTTACAGGTTGACGTTCCCCTTTTTGTTTTTCCACTCGTCCCCTGCAATGAAATAGTGAGGCCAAGGCGGGTGTCAGAGGTCCTGAGAGAGGTAATGAGAGAGAGCTTCCGATTCAGAACCAGTTTGTGGCCCTTTCCTGGTGAAGTACCCACATTATCCAATTAATAACACTGGAATAGGGTTGGTGTCATCAGGAATATGGTGGTTTACACAGTAGGTTGTGTGGAGACCCTAAACCTGACCAGTGTGGACAGGAAGGTAGGATGAAGGAGAGAATTGGACCCATTGTCAGTCTAGCTCTTCATTGTGCCCTCTCTCAGCCCTCCTCTCCATCAATGAAACCCAGTCACAGGGCCAACACAGCAAGAGACAACATCCAGTTGTGTTCTTTATTGAATGTGAACTCTTTAGCACAAACATAGACGTGTAAACATTAATCTGTTGTTTTATCCACACTGAGGTCTGTGCTTTACCCTTTAGAGCACTGGGAGGAACTCCACAGCAGAATAGGCAATTAGTGAGTGAGACTAAAATAACCAGTCAATCCTGACACATGGGATCAATGACAAAATCACCTGTCAATTTTCAATTGTTAATATAAAGAGGCCAGAATCCAAAGGTAGGCAAATAACAAACATGTTCTTTTTAAAGGTATCCTCTTTAAAGGATCAGCTTGTTACAGTTTGTAGGAATGATGATCTCTTTCTTTTAGTTCTCTCAGTTGTGTAGAAACATGAAATCCTGCTCCCTGTTAAACCTGTTGGTCACTAGTCTGGGTCGTGGTACTCAAATGATCTTTTGAGCTGATGACCTGTTGAGAGCCGCTCTCATAGGCACTGTCCACGGATTGCTTCGCATCTGCAAGAAACAGACTTTCTTCAATCTCAGCTTCCACAATAGACCAGGGGACATAGGGTGAAAGCCTGCACGCCAGACCACTCACCCCCAAAACTTCTCCACCACCCCTCATTCCTTCCCCCCCGACCCCGGTCCCTCACAACCCCAGCCACCGTATTTCATCTTAGCCCCAGTGTCCACACTCCCTCCGGCCCCTAACTTTCAGTGACTGTGGCTGTATGAAACAGGTTTGGGAGATGGCCACATTGACAAGCACGGGAGCAATGTTCCTTCACTCCATCATTCCCTTTAAGAGCACACGACACATACCTGACGACTGAAGTGCTTTATACGTTTCTGTTTTCTGGATTATGTTCACAGCCGTCTTCAATCCCAAACACTGTAGTGCGTTAACCAACTGCTCGATTGTTCCACCTGAAATCTGAAGAGACACCGAGAGAGAGAGATTTGCATCTTCACTTTGCAGTATTGAGCTATCACATCAGTTCGTTTGAAACCACTCCACATTCCGTCAACGAGTAAACATAGTGAGCCACTGGATAGTCCTGGTGTGAATTTACAGGATTGAGACAGGGTAGTGAAAGAGCAGTCTAGCCGGAGGTGGTCATAGGAGACAGGAATTTGCTGCCATAAAGATTGGCTTCCTGGTTTAAGGCTCTTTCTCCCTGGTATAATTCTGGTGAACAAACACAGGTCACATACAGGAGGTACAAGAAAGGTATTAAGAAGCTAGATGAAATATTGGCCTTTATCTCAGTGATTACTGTGTTTAATTCTGGGCACCACACAGGTTTGGGTGTATTTGCCTTAGAGAGGGCAGCACAGATTCAGCACAATTAAACCAGAGCAAAGAGTGTTTTCTTTTGGAAAGTGGATTCCTGGTTCTTTGATCATCATTTCACCAGACTGTTCATACACTGGCCCTGTTTTAGTCTTATCCATGTACCTTTGTAATTTTCTCATCCCACCTGCATCCTCCTAACAGTGTCATATCCAAGCTTACCTACAGAATTCTCTGTAAGTCATTGATGTATATATGATGAGACCCCACAGATCATAGGGAACTTCACTATTCATATCCCAGAAATCAAGAGTATATTCCCTTTATCCTAACTCTGACCATGAATTGTTACAGTGCAAAAGGAAGCCATAAGGCCCATTGTGCCTGCATCAGCTCTTCAAACAAGCATCATTACCTCGCACCAATCTCCTGCTTTATCCCCATATTTTGTACAATATTTCTTTCCTTCCTCTAAACTCATGAGACCATAGGAGCAGAAGTAGGGCACTCAGCCCATCGGTCTGCTCTGCCATTCAACAAGATTGTGGTTGATTTGATTATCCTTAACTGCACTTTCCTGCCCCTTTGCCCATAACCCTTGATTCCCTTACTAATAACAACTATCTCAGCCTTGAATATACTTAACACCCAGCCTCTACACTTCTAGCAGAGGAAATGGTGGAGGTGGGTACAATTACAACAAAGGCATTTAGATGGGCCAAATGCTGGTAAATGGGACTAGCGTGGACAAGTTGGAGCGAAGGGTCTGTTTCCATGGTGTACGACTATGACTCTTCTGCCGTAAAGAATTTGACTGATTCATTAAACTGAGATAAATTCCTTCTCATCTATGACTTAAATAGTTAACCCCTTACTCTTGAGATTATGGCCTCTGATCCTAGACATATCACATGGTTAGGACTCTTTCACAAACTCCATTTTTGCTACTGACCTCTTGTGGATCCACATCAAATGCCTTCTGAGTGTCCCCTTAGACTCTTCCCTATTGACTGTGGGTTTTGATAGGGGTATTAAGATGCTGGAGGGATAGGCCTCAAATGGGAAAGTGAGAGGACGAGATGCAGTTAAGCGTAGCACCTTCTTTTGCTGAAAGTATTTAGCACAGACTAGCATTGAACACAGGGGCTTCAATTCACAATTAAAATTAGGACACCTCCCATAAAACATTTTGTTCACTTAGACCCTCAAGAGCCCTGATTACATGACTGAAGGAATAATAGAACATAGAACATTACAGTGCAGAACAGGCCCTTCGGCCCTCAACGTTGCACTGACCTGTGAAACCAATCTGAAGCCCATCTAACCTACACTATTCCATTATCATCTATATGTTTATCCAATGATCATTTGAATGCCCTTAAAGTTGGCGAGTCTACTACTGTTGCAGGCAGGGCATTCCAGGCCTTTACTACTCTGAGTAAAGAACCTACCTCTGACATCTGTCCTATATCTATCACCCCTCAATTTAAAGCTGTGTCCCCTTGTACTAGCCATCACCATCCGAGGAAAAAGGTTCTCACTGTCCACCCAATCTAATCCTCTTGTATGTCTCTATTAAGTCACCTCTTAACCTTCTTCTCTAACGAAAACAGCCTCAAGTCCCTCAGCCTTTCCTCATAAGACCTTCCCTCCATACCAGGCAACATCCTGGTAAATCTCCTCTGCACCCTTTCCAATGCTTCCACATCCTTCCTAGAATGTGGCGACCAGAACTGTACGCAATACTCCAAGTGCGGCCGCACCAGAGTTTTGTACAGCTGCAACATGACCTCACAGCTCCGAAACTCAATCCCTCTACCAATAAAACCTAACACACCGTACACCTTCTTAACAACCCTATCAACCTGGGTGGCAACTTTCAGGGATCTATGCACATGGACACCGAGATCTCTCTGCTCATCCACACTACCAAGAATCTTACTGTTAGCCCTGTACTCTGTATTCCTGTTACTCCTTCCAAAGTGAATCACCTCACACTTTTCCGCATTAAACTCCATTTGCAACCTCTCAGCCCAGCTCTGCAGCTTATCTATGTCCCTCTGTAATCTGCAACATCCTTCTGCACTATCCACAACTCCACCGACTTTAGTGTCATCCGCAAATTTACTAACCCATCCTTCTATGCCTTCATCCAGGTCATTTATAAAAATGACAAACAGCAGTGGCCCCAAAACAGATCCTTGCGGTACACCACTAGTAACTAAACTCCAGGATGAACATTTCCCATCAACCACCACCCTCTGTCTTCTTACAGCTAGCCAATTTCTGATCCAAACTGCTAAATCACCCTCAATCCCATGCCTCCATATTTTCTGCAATAGCCTACTGTGGGGAACCTTATCAAACGCTTTACTGAAATCCATATACACCACACCAACCGCTTTACCCTCATTCACCTGTCTGGTCACCTTCTCAAAGAATTCAATAAGGTTTGTGAGGCACGACCTACCCTTCACAAAACAGTGTTGACTATCACTAACCAAGTTATTCCTTTCTAGATGATTATAAATCCTCTCTCTTATAATCCTCTCCAACACTTTACCCACAACCGAAGTAAGGCTCACTGGTCTATAATTACCAGGGTTGTCTTTACTCCCCTTCTTGAACAAGGACAACATTTGCTATCCTCCAGTCTTGTGGCACTATTCCTGTAGACAATGATGACATAAAGATCAAAGCCAAAGGCTCTGCAATCTCATCCCTGGCTTCCCAGAGAATCCTAGGATAAATCCCATCTGGCCCAGGGGACTTATCTATTTTCACACTTTCCAGAATTGCTAACACTTCCTCCTTATGAACCTCAATCCCGTCTAGTCTAATAGCCTGTATCTCAGTATTCTCCTCGACAACATTGTCTTTTTCATGTGTGAATACTGATGAAAAATACTCATTTAGCGCCTCTCTTATCTCTTCGGACTCCACGCACAACTTCCCACTACTGTCCTTGACTGGCCCTAATCTTACTCTTGTCATTCTTTTATTCCTGACATACCTATAGAAGGCTTTAGGGTTTTCCTTGATCCTACCTGCCAAAGACTTCTCATGTCCCCTCCTGGCTCTTCTTAGCTGTCTCTTTAAGTCCTTCCTGGCTAACTTGTAACTCTCAAGCGTCCTAACTGAACCTTCACGCCTCATCTTTAAATAAGCCTCCTTCTTCCTCTTGACAAGAGATTCAACTTCTTTAGTAAACCACGGTTCCCCCCTGCCTGACAGGTACGTACTTATCAAGGACACACAGTAGCTGTTCCTTGAACAAGCTCCACATTTCAATTGTGCCCACGATTAATCTTTATGAGCAAATCTGACCTTTTCCCATCATGTTACTGGGCTGTGCAGTTTGTGTCAATACAATTGAGAAATAAATACCAGGCAAACATACATCAAAATTATCCAACAGTGACTTGCTTGGAGACTTGGCACTTTTGAGTAACTCAGTAAGAGAGCCAAGGTTTAGATTCTCTGCCAGTTTCATCCAGTCTGACCCTGTCACCTCCTGATTTAACACTTTGTTCAGTTCTCCCAGGGTTTCAGAACCCAGTGATGCAATATTGCCTGTGAGGAAACGAGAGCCAGCAGTTAGTTTATAGTCCAAATAACCAGGGCCTCAAAAACACCCCGAAGGAAACATGCAGAGGAACT
Organism: Ginglymostoma cirratum; assembly: GCA_024137785.1. NCBI lineage: Eukaryota > Metazoa > Chordata > Chondrichthyes > Orectolobiformes > Ginglymostomatidae > Ginglymostoma > Ginglymostoma cirratum. The sequence goes on from JAHRHZ010000071.1 coordinate 1,112,564, forward strand.
GCACTGGGTCCAGGTATCCTCCCCTGAAACCTCAGCCGTATCTTCAGATTCAGCAACCTGATGAAGATTAGGGACAGTGAAATAGGTTCATGCAAAGGCCTCATTGGTTGGGGGAGGCACAGCAGTGCCAAGAGGCCTGCTTCCCTCAGAACAGATTAAGTAGTGAAGTTGAACAGCAGTGAGCAGAGACTCAGGCAGATAGCGGAGTCCACTCTGACTCAACACTCAAAGTCTATACCTAATCATATTACGATCACTATTTCCTGACTCTTGTCCTCTGTTTACATCAGTTATTTCCCTTGCTTCATTTTCTAGAACGTGACCAACTACTTTGTTGGAATAGGTGCACAGTAATTGAGTACAGCATCCTTGACAGAGCCTAAAACACTGTTCTGTTCTTTGACCATAAGCATGAGATTTGTTCCACTCAATGTCACAGGGTCTATATGAATGCTTTTTCTCCTCTCTAAGCTCATTGGTACCATGTATTGACAAAGCAGAGAACCAGAAACATCACTCACACAGCTCATGAGGGGGAAAGTCAAACACATTCCTTGGAATGGAAACAACATTCAGAATGACTTTGTCTGCAAAGTCTGATCAAGAGAAGAATATTGGTCAGAGCATTCCCAAACTGAGAGATCAGGGACACAGTGACTACTTATTGAGCTATTGGCTTAGATTAGGAACAGTCTCAATCTTCTATCTTTTTCCTAAGACCAGATGGGAACAAACGCACTTACTAAAGAATGAAAGAAAAGCTGTTAAGAGCTATGCAGAATGGGTTCCCATAGTACAGTGGCTGGTGCAGGTAGTCACTGAGCACATGGTGCCCAGGGTTAGAACTGAGTGGTAGTTACCTTGTTGGCGTTCAGGCAATTTTTGATCCCCATCCTTCCATTTTGAAGTTTCTCCCAGTAAAATATCACGAACCTGTACAGAGCAAGAGAGACAATCAGTTTCTGCAACGCAGTAAAAGGCCCATTCAATTCAAGTCAAAACCAAGATCTTAGTGCTCGAACATTACGAAAATCACAAAGTTTACCATTCCTGTGTCAGCCATCTTACCAAGTTTCGTTTTGACTAATCACAGCCAGTTCTTAAATCTAAGTTTCCCAATGGCACTAGGCTGCCTGACACTTAATCATCATGTTCCTTCATTACATTTCTGCTCGTGAAAGTAGGAGCAGAACTGTAACAAAGGAACACGTTGATAAATGAGTAGTCAAAACTGTGGCACATGGAGTCTAATGTAGAGAATGAGTGTGATCCATTTTAGACTGAAGACAGAATTATGGAGGAACTGAGCAACTTGGAATCTATTTGCAGAAATTGGGAAATGCCTGTAGTCTGGTATAAAAAAAAATTAGAAATGATAATGGGATGCTCCTTTTACCTAAAAAGGCAGAGATACAACAGGGCAAAAGTTCTGTTACAGTTACAGAGAGATTTAGCTAAACCTGATCTGGAATCCTGCATTCAGTTCTGGGCACTATTCTGGAGGAATGAGCTGAGAGGGGACACAGAATAGATCAATACTGACGCTAAAGGGCTATATTGCACAGACAGGGATTGCATTGTGTTGTATTGTTGAAGATTAGGTGAGGGGGGGAATCTAATTAGCTGTTGTTCAGATGGTCTGATCCCTCATGTTGTCCACATACCTTCTCACAGGCAGTGATATCGAGAGGCGTGTGCCCATGGCAGATCTCCTGATCCGATTCATCCTCTTCCTCCGAATCTATTTTGGGTTCATAATTTTCTGCATATTTATCAGCTCCTGCAGTTGGTGGTGGGAGAGATGAAGATTAAAGTCAAACAGATTGTTCAGTCACTAATATATTCTGATTACCCACAATCGGTAAGCTGTGCCTGAGGTGGGAGTTGGACAGAGGGTTTGGGTCTTCTTGCACAAGAGTGGGACAGAGCTTGGAGAGGATGTGGTGGGGTTTGGGGAGGAAGCTCCGTGCAGCAGGTTGGATCATAACTTGGGTGCAAGGTCAAAGAGCCCACAACAGTGAGGATAATGGCATCATTCCCCTGAATGGGTTTTTACATGTGACTGGGGGAACTGGAGCAAAGGAGGAGCAGATTTACTCAATTTTAAAACTAAGAAGTGCATGGATTATCAGTTGTCTTCTTCAACATGAGGAGACAGTGATGAGGGGGCATCAAATTAAAAACAGAAAGAAAGATAGGAGCAAAAATTCCTGCATAGACCGTATTGAAGCAGAGATGGTTTTCCCTCAGGCAGGAACTTTTGGTCTTTTAAATGAAAGAAATAGACTGAAATAAAGAAGAAGACAAAGGGCTAATGTGAGAGTTACAGCAAGAACAGTCACAGACACAATGAGCCCAAGGGGCTGCTTCTGGTCTGTAAACTTCAATGATGCTGTGGCTCAAACAGAGACACAGTCTCAGCAGGGTAGAAATCAAATGACAACTAGACTTCCCTTTCCTGAGTTTTCTGGAAGTGGAACATTCAGACACACAGAGGATCTCATATGGTGTCTAATTTACACTGTGACTCTGAGGGAGATTTGGCCCCATCAAGTGTTGAGAACAGGAGTGAACAGATGCCCTTGTGACAAACCTGCAGTCAGCAGCATAGCTGTGAGAGCTGGGAGACCGTATCCTGCAGCCAAGTGAAGAGCAGTGTTCCCCTCAAACGTAGGCCGGTCCACCTCCACTTCAGCCTGGGACAAACAGCAACAAATCGTTATTAGAATCATCTGCTTGGCAAAAGGGTTTACAAACAGGTCAGCTGTTGATCCTTTCAGCACAGTCAGACCAAGTGTCTTCACTCTCTCCGTTTGAAGGATCCTTTCTGATTCGGGGGCTGGGAGCTTCATTCCTCAGGGAATCGCTGTCTCCATCTGCTCCCAAGCGTCCTGTTTTAAATGCAGGGCTCAGGGAGAGGGACAATGAACAACAGCAAATAAAAAAACCAAAAGAACGGTGGATGCTGTAAATCATAAACAAAAGCAGAAGTTGCTGGAAAAGCTCAGCAGGTCTGGTGGAATCTGTGGAGAGAAATCAGAGTTAGGATGGGTCACTTGACCCAGAATGTTAACTCTGATTTACTCTCCACTTACTGAACAACAGCATGTCAGTGAGTGCACAGAAAGAGTGAGAGAGAGAGAGAAAACAACAATGAGAAAAGAAAGGCCTCATACAGTCATAGAGATCTCCAGCCATCACTTGGCCCATGTGCACTTGCGATGCCAGGTCCATCTAAATACTTCTTATACATGCACAAGAGAAGCAGAGTGTGCAAGGGAGTGAAAAAAGTGTGAGAGAAAGAATGTATGAGTGAGAGAGTGAGAGAGTAGCAGCAGAAGCACAAATAGAAAACCAAGGGGAAGTGAGGAAGTGACTCAGACAAAAGAGAACGAAAGATTGATAATAATCAGAAAGCAGTAAGAGTAAGCAGCACACAGTAACTTGTGGCAGACTTATGGTGTTAAATGCTGAAATAAAGATGCACAAAAAGCTGTGAGAACTTTGGTGGGGCCTGACCTTAGCGACAGATGGATTAAGGAGGCTGGTAAAGCAGCAGTCTGAATTAGGGGAGAACATATCACAAAGAATTCAGGACTAGTTTCTGACTTGCAAAATACGGATATAAAACTTTAAACACTTCAGAAGCAGCTTAAGTGACAAGACCCATTCCTCCATAAATATTGGAACATGCAGAACATTGTAGCTCTTTCATTGGACTGCTGTTATACTTTCCCCATTATTTATCAAGCTCCCTTTAAGGATCTCAGAAACACCAATTTATCCATCCCAGTTGGCTAGTGACCAATACTGCACACTGGTATACACCCGGAAAACTTCACCTCAGGAGATCCTGGAGAGCACAGACTCCTTGGTGATTGTAACATGTAGGAGCAGAAGTAGGCCATTTGGTCCATTGAGTCTGCTGTGCCATTCAATGGGATCATGACTGATCTGATAGTCCTCACCTCCACTTCCCTGCCTTTTCTCTTACTGATTAAAAATGTGTCTTTTTCGGCCTTGATGTTAAGCGCGAGAGAACAGGCTGGTTTAGCAACCTACAGAATACGTGTTGTGGGAGAAAGGACAAGGAGGTGAGTGCCCCGTGTCCAACTGCAGAGACACCATTACCATGTCTAAAGTGACTTACTTCCAACAATAGGTGCGCAGCCAGATTCAGACTCTGGACCTCCACAGCCAAGTGCAAAGGCGTTCGGCCACTCTTCTGTTCAGCTATGTCTTTATCGGCTCCTTTGTTCAGCAGAACTTGCACCAAATTTTTATTCTTGGCTTTCACGGCCAAATGCACAGGGTACAATCCTGGAGAAAGAACGGAACAGATCAGGCACAGTCAGTCAGTTAAAAATGGACACTCCATGATTGACTAAGAAAACTATTACGTTACACATTTGCTGAGATTCTACATCTTAAAAAAAGGTGGAAGTTTTGGGTTATATTTGATCTCCTTTATGCTGGGCATAGCTATTAGGACGCCAAAAGGCACCGGCAGGATGCAGACACAGTAACACAGGCACAGGTACTCTTCACTCGAGCAGCTACACACAGGATTGTGCATGAAGATCAGCAGCAGGGATCCCAACCTCTCTGGAATACAAGGGAAACTGGGAAAATTGCAGTGGTCCCACCATTGGAGGGGAGGCCAGTTAACTCCACCATCAGGGGTCAAACCTGTGCTTTGGCAGCTTACAAAGACCAGGGGGAGGTGATGGCCTAGTGGTATTACTGCTGGACTGTTAATCCAGAGACCCAGATAATGTCCTGGGGAACTGGGTTCAAATCCCTCCATGGAAGATGGTGGAATTTGAATTCAATAAATATTTGGAATTAAGAGTCTAATGATGACCATGAATCCATTGTCGATTGTTGGGAAAAACCCATCTGGTTCACTAATGTCCTTTAGGGAAGGAAACTGCCATCCTTACCTGGTCTGGCCTATATGTGACTCCAGACCACAGCAATGTGTTTGATTTTTAACTGCCCTCTGGGCAATTAGGGATGGGCAACAAATACTGCCAAACCAGCGATGCCCTCATCCTGTGAATTAATAAAGAAAAGAAACGGTGGTGGACATTTTAACGATGGGTTTGTGAACATTACCATTACAGTCTGGCATTTTCATCAGCCTGCTGAGGGCCTGAGGTTTGACATGTTCCAGCAGTAATTCCACCATCTTCTCATCTTTTCTGTGGAGAGCAAGGTGGAGGATAGAGTTTCCATGACGATCCAAAATAGTGGCATTAGCCCCAGCAGTGAGTAAGAGCTCAACAATCCTGTGTTGCTGGGTGATTACTCCAAGGTGCAAAGGGGTCTAGGATACAGAAAACAAAGCAATCACAAAACGTTTGAAGCTTACAGCACAGTGATCAAAGTGCTAACCCTATTCTGTCCCTGTCCTGGGAGTGTTTGATGGGGTACAGTACAGAGAGAGCTTTACTCTGTATCTAACCCCATGCTATCCCTGCCCTAGCTGTGTTTGATGGGAGACAGTGCAGTGGAAGCTTTACCCTGTATCCATGCTGTCCCAGTCCTGGGAGTGCTTCATGAGGACAGTTGGAGGGGGCTTCACTCTGTAACAAATCCCTATACGGTACCTGTCCAGGGAGTGTTTGATGGGGAAAGCATCGAGGGACCTTTACTCTGTAGCTTATCTTGTGCTGTACATGTCCTGGGAGCATTGGATGACAATAGTGTAGAGGCAGCTTCACTCTATATCTAACCCCGTACTGTACCTGTTTTGGGGTCAGTGTAGTGGAAGATTTATTTTGTATCTAACTCCATGCTGTCCCTGAACTGGGAGTGTTTGTTGGGGCAGTATAGTGGAAGCTTCACTCTGTAATATAACCCAATGCTGTACCCGTCCTGGGGGCAGTTTGATGGGGACAGTGTAGAGACAGCATCACTGTATATCAAATCTCTGTGGCCTTGTTTGCTATATGTGTATAGGCTGTCTTTGCTAATTTGAATGGGACACCTTCAGTGATCTGGATTCAGGAATTGGAAGTAGAAGAGCCGCATTTCTGTGTACAGCAACTTGATGGGTAACTAATTGATGTGAAATGTAATAAGATGCCAGACGACATTAAAAAGGCTGGAAGGATAGGCATGTAAACATCAAATCAGCTTCAATCTGGGTAAATGTTGGGTGCAAAGGAAAGCAATTCCAAAACCAAATATGACACTGAGCCACAGAGAAATGTTAGGTCAGAGGACCAAACCTTTAAGTCATATAGGTTTTAAGAGATCATTGGGAATATTATTGTACAGAGACCAACCTGATGTAGATCATTGGGAGTGTCGATGTACAGAGACTGACCTGACGTACATCATTGGGAATACTGATGTGCAGAGACTGACCTGACGTAGATCATTGGGAATGTTGATGATGTTCTGTCCTGGAATACTGACGATAACCTGGAGCAGCTGCTGAACCACCAGAGGCTGTTGATGGATGATGGCCAAATGTAATGAACTGTTGAGAGAAGAGAGCCCATTAAAAGTGCAGCTCAGCACTGTCTGCAAATAGTATCTGGAACAAAGTGCCAGCCTCAGATAGCACTGAGACATTTCGTTGACCTGATCTGGGGGAGGTATATGGATTGGATTGGATTGGCTCCTCCCTCTGTGATCACCTTTCCTCAGTGGGTACTTTAGATTTCCTTCAAACCCCAGTCTCCACCCTGTGGGAATTGATATCCACATCCCAGTCAGTTTTTGGACAAATCCACCAACCCGTCAAAGGTGGGCACACGACACCAAAGTCAACTAGGATACCTCAGAACTGGAATGGCAGGTGGAACCCACTGCTCTCTAAACCTGCTGCTCTCCAAAACTATTTTTTTCCCCATTTACTTCCCAAATCCTTCTCAAATTCTTTCACATTCAATGCTGTTGCTGAGTGCACTGGACTTTGTGAGATGGTTATGCATCAGACAGTCTTCTTTAATTTGCGGTAAAATGGAGTTGCTTGGAGAAGGGGATGGGACCTCTGTGCAATCTGCTTGGAGTAGGCCTGTGTAACCTGACAGCAAGTCTGCCTGGAGACCAACGCGCATGATCTACTCATTATGGAGACAAGAAATGTAAATCAAAACTTATTCAATGTCAGCTGTAAGATTGAACACTAGGACAGAATGGAGAGAGGACCAGGTCTTGCTGCTGACAGACTCTTACATTCAGTCAGATAGAAAGATTTCAGGGGGGAGACCAAAGCAGATGCTCCTTTGCCAGTGTGACAATGCTGTCACATTAAAAAGGTTGTTTTGTCCTGAGTTTTTGTTTGAAGAGAGATTGTAAAAGCAGCGGTTTCGAAGTAGGCTATGGGAGATGGCCTAAGTCAACAGAGGAGGCCTTTAGGTTTTTTTTTTGAAACAATGGAAGCGGAGTGGCCGGTTCTCTCAGATCAAACCTCCTGTAGCAATAAGAAGCTGTTTGGGTCCCAGAAGAGTTGGAGTTTCGGTAAAAATGATTCCTAGCTGCTACATTCTCTGAAATCTCTCTTGATGTTGTTCCACCCTGATTGGAAAACTGCATGTAAGAATCTGTGGTTGAATTTACCTTTTTGCCAAGTGGTGTGTTTATGGGATGTTATTACTAATTAACTGTTCCAATATAGTAAGTACTGTATCTATTATTAGTTAAGTTTTCCAATAGTTAAGTCATTCTAAATTCCTCTTCCTTTTGTTTGTATTTTAACTGTAGTGTTTTAAATAAATTGTGTTTGGCTTAATGTCGAGTAGTTTGACCAGTCACATCATATCTGGAACATGTACTTCATACCTACCTTTAAAAAAGTTAGGGTCTAGGCTACCTTCTTAAAATATTTTGAGGGAGTCTGGTCTAGTCCGTCAAAAGAAAGGGAATCTTTAAGGAAAGCTATCCTGGAATTGGAGGCAGTCCAGTGAAGATTCACTCAGCTGCTCCTGGGTACGGAGGGATACTCTTATGACAAGTGGTCCACCACTTGTCATAAGAGGTTTGGCCTGTACTCACTGGAGTTTGGTGGAATAAGAGATGATCTCATTGAAACACAATTAAGGGACTTGACAGAGTAGATGTGGAGAGGTTGTAGGAAAGTTTGGACCAAAGGGTATAATCTCAGAATAAGAGGTTACCCATTTAATACAGAGATGAGGAGATATTTCTTCACTCAAAGAGTGGTGAATCTTTGGAATACTTCATCATAGGGGGCTGTCAAGGCTAGATCATTAAGTAGATTCAAGTTTGAGATAGACAGATTTTTAAGATGGGAATCAAGGGTTATGGGGAAAAGGCAGGAAAGTGGAGTTGAAGATTATCAGAGATAATAGGAACTGCAGATGCTGGAGAATCCGAGATAACAAGGTGTAGAGCTGGATGAACACAGCAGGCCAAGCAGCATCATAGGAGCAGGAAGGCTGACGTTTCAGGCCTAGAAGATCTCATTGAATGGCTCAGCAAATTCAATGGGATAAATGGTCTACCTCTGCTCCTATGTATTTTGGGCTCATCCAAGTAAGGGCTGATGAGGGCTGAAACCCTGCTTGATGAAACAAAGATTGTGAAGAGTTAAGAATCGAGGAATTGTGACAGTGTATCTGGTTATTTGGAACCCATTTGTGTTCAAAAGATTGGGTGAAGTGGAGTGCTTTTAAAAGGACACTGGGAGTTTCACCCTGGTTGGGCAGGGAGAAGGGAGGCTGTTCAGGCAGGAGAAGCTCAGGATTCTCATACACATGACTTAAAGTGACTCCTGCCAAGAGTATGGAGGAGGTATCAAAATGGTTTGGGGTTTTCAGCGATGTTAAGAAGTGAATTCTGACAATAGCTTTAGCTGTAATGCAGCATATTAATTGCCTGTGAACTAATATTTAGTTAATGTTGATTTTAATTTGTTTGTTGTAGTAAAAGTCTTGGGTTGTGAAATCTCATTATGTGATTGCAGAGGGCACTGGGAAATTCATATCTTTTTTCAGTCTCTAATGGAATCATAGCACGTCAGTGTAAACACACCACTGGGTAGATACATCATCAAAAATACATCACCAAGGAGACATCACTGTAAACACATTGTTTCAGGAATAAACAATTACTTACGTGTCTCCATTTTCATCCTGAATAGCTGTCAGGTGTCTCTGAACAGCCAATAGCATGCGTACATCCCCAGTGATGGCATAGTCCAACAAAGCTCGGGCTGTACGCTCTGTAATCTGTAGAGCTCTCATATGAAGAAATTGCTCTGGAGAACAAAGGAAGAATTAGTGACCAGCATCTCCCACTAAACAAGCTCCACATTCAAACAGGAGAAAGCCATGCAGTCCTCAAGACTGTTCTGTCATTCAATGAGATCATAGTGTAATTACATTTACCTGCACATGCCCCATATCCCTTAGTATTTAGCTAATTTGGCCCTATTCCCTTAGTAGCTTTAGCTGATTTGCCCATATCCCATGATACCTTTGGCTAAGATAAATTTGCAAAACTCTTTTACAATTAACAAATAATTCAGTATCAATTGCTGTTTACAGGTGAGTCCCAAATCTCTACCATCCTTTACGATTAAAAGTGTTTCCTAATTTCACTACTGATTCCAGACTATATCCTCATGTCCTAAATGCCCCAAAAGCTGAAAGAGTATACCTTATCCATTCTCCTTAATATGAACCCATAACTTTTTAAGTCATAAGGTCTACAACACTAGTTTGTGGAATCTCTTCTTGTAATGTAACCTTTGGCTTCTGATAAATCTTCACTACACTCCCTCCAAAGCCAATGTCTCCTTCCCACTGATGCCGAGAACTGCTGTAAGCAGGGCTTTAAGTCAGTCAAGCATCAAATTTCCCCTCCTCTATATAAAAGGCCAGCAGTCCCCTAACCTTTTGAATTATTTTCTAGACATGTTTATGACACTTTAATAATGTATTTACTGGGACGCCCTCCACCCCGAACCGCCAAGAGTCCACTGATCAAGTCCAAATTGGATAGTCTCACATTTGCCTACTTCAAAAAATATTTTGCCAGTTTTACTCATTCTCAGTCTGTCAATATCTCTTGGTAATTTTAATGTTTCAATCCACTCTGTGTGCAATATCACTTATCTCTAAGTAAACTTTGACTATACATGATTTTCCACACAATCATCTCAGTCACCGATAAATACAGTGACTAGTTTGATAGTACAACACAAGATCATAGGACCAGTGCAAGACACCACTCTGCCCATTATTTAGCTCTGGATGTCCCGACACTCAGCCCATTTCCTAACAGGTCAATCATTTGTCTTCAATCCCGCAAGCTTCCACCTTTGCCAACAATCTCTGATGAGGCACTTTTGTAAATGAGTCCATATGGCAGTCCATATAAATGCTACAGACACATAAATAACATGCAGGGACATCCTTTGTCTACAACTTTAGTCACCTGTTGAAAACATTCAATATGCTTCAGCAATCGTGGCCTATTCTCTACAAATAGAGGCCGGGTTTCTTTGATCAGCTGAAATGTAAAGGAGCTCTGTCATTCTACACACAATTTCTCAACAATGATTGTTAGATTATCTGTTCTGCAATCTTTTGGTTTCGTCTCTCACCTCACTAAATAGCAGAGTGGTTGGCAGTTTTCCAGTTTAAAGGACTGGTTCCTGAACCAAGTTAGAGTGGAGAATTTGTCACAGCTATGGGCCTAGTGTAGGAAAGTGGGACTCGTATAGGTAGTAGTGTATTTTTTAAGCTGTACAGACTCAATGGGCTGAAGGGATCCTTCTGTACTGTATGATTCTATCAATCTTAAAAATAATTTAAACTGGAACTTCTACATTGAACAAGACCCAATATAGTTTCTGGTACAAGTTCTGAACATTTCAATAAGGACGAATCAAGGCTAGAGTTCCTTGGAGATAAATAATATGGTGAAGCAAAAGACAGGCTATATGATACACATCAGGTGAATTCTTCAAGCAAGAGCCAGACCAAATATAATAAGAGGTGGAGTGAAATGAACAATGAGATTGGCATAAGAGGGGATAGATTGACACTTAATGTAAAAGTGAACGCAAAGCTCTTTGCGCAGTCTATAAAAACTGAGTGGGGTGTAACAGGCAGGATGTGGCCTGTTGGATGGCCGTGCCAACTCACTGCGGCTCATGAAGGCAGCTGCCACCATCTGCAGGGATCTACAGGACCTGATAGCTGCAGCGTAGTACAGGTCGGTGCTGAGGGTGCACGCACTGTCCGAGGGTTGGTGCGGAGGGTGCACTGCACTGTCAGAAAGTCAGAACTGAGCGAATGCTGCAGTCAGAGGATTGTTTGTCTTAATTTGGAGATTATCACTTTAGATTTTGTTTCAATGTACTATTTTGTACAAACTTTTGTACTCTTACAGCAAGACACTGTATTCAATGTCATTTTTAATGGTCGAATCCACTTGAGGTGCTCCATTAACATATACCCGAACCCTTCAAAATCATTTCTTCCTCAATCAGCCCCTCACCGTTTTACAGCCTGATTAGGATCTTTGCCTCTTTTCTATACACCAACTCCCCTGCCTCAACACACACTGTCCAAAAGGGAACCTTTTTTACCCAACCCATTGCAGTACAATCTTCCTCTTGAAGCTGCTTTACAGATTTGAATATTGTCTTCAGACTGGGTCACCACTCCCACAAACTCAAAATCATCGACATGGTGTACAGAACAGACCCAGTGGGACATGGCTTCCTATCACTCAGGAAACCCCCACAATTCTCACACTGGCAAAGCAGCTGTGGCTTCCCCTATTTCAATGCCTCTTCTCCAGGATCCCTTGCACAGTCCTGTCAGTGTCCTTCTGATAGTCCTGGTACACTGCATCCGCTGCATTTCTGCACCTGTCATCTCACCTACCTGACCGAGTGGGGAGCTGGTGAGCCTCTCCTGAAGAGCTGTCTGTGTTCTGGACCGTGTGTTGTGGTGAGGTGGTGTATTGGAGGCTCTGCTCAGTGGTTAGTTCCATACACCCCTGTGGTCCCCCAGAGTGGTGCATTCCCTGTTGGAATGTGCAGTGTGGGTTCCCAAAACTGTTCATGAAGCCGATAGAATTGAAGTTATAACCTGTAAAGAGAGCAACAGAGGTCCTGAGAGTGCTCACGGAGCTCACCATTCAGTCACCTGGCCAGCTGCTGCACACAAGATAACACCACCCACAGTTCATTCAACCTCTGCTCCCTTCCCCTGCCCCCACTCTCCTCTGCAGTTTTCCAGCCATCGGAGGCACTGGTCTCCATCTCCCAATAAAAGAATTCAAACAAGATTAAAATTCAGGCCTCACCTCCTCCCCCTCCTCTTCCGCCAAATCCTGTAGCTCCCCCTGATGAGCCCCCTCCCCCAAAATGATCCGAGAAATGAGGGAGTCTCTTCTGCCTTTTGCGATGGACCTCTTCTTTGTCTGTTGGAAGGAAAACAAAGGAGTGATGCAAATGGCTTCCCATCAAATCAGCATTTGCAAAAACATAGCCCTGCTGTCCCTTGCTTAATATCTAACTGGAGGGAGATTAAAGCAAAAAAAAAAAAAAAAAAAAAAAGTAAATTCTGTTTTGAAAAACTTAGTGCATCAATCAGTACTGCAGCCCTGTGAGCTCTCACTCCAGTCTTGGACACACTGGTTATGAGGGGCATAATCGAGATTGGCAACCTTGCTCCTTATCTTGAATAGTGGGTGGCAGCAGGCAGGCTCAGACCGAGCTGGAAACTCCAGGCCCAAGGGGAAGGCAGATCTCGACCTAAAGGCTGAAGGAGGCTAAACCCAAAAAGTGAGACCATGGACCACTCAGACGTCCCAGCCAATTATCCACAAAGATTATTTCCCCCTTGTGGGAGAGTCTATGACCAGAGGACGTAATTGCAGAATAAGGAATTACACATTTAAGACAAAGATGAGGAGGAATTGCTTCACTCAAAGTGTAGAATCTGCGGAATTCTTTACTGCAGGGAGCTGTCGAGGCTGGGTCATTAACTACGTTCTAGGTTGAGATAAACAGATTTTCAAATCTGTAAGGGAATCAAAAGGTAAAGGCAGGAAAGTGGAGTCAAGGATTACCATATCAACCATGATCCTGTTGAATGGCAAAGCAGACTTGACGCGCCAAATGGCCTACTACTGCTCCTGTCTTATGGTTTTATGGCAAGGAGAGGTGAGGCCACAATGATTTCCACAAGGGTTGTAAATTGAGCACAAAGTCCTGAACAAATCCTTGCAGTCCTGAAGATTGAAAAGTGATCCTGAGCACCATCGTGTGGTGTACGTTTGCCCTGGAATCCTGAACATTGATGTACAGACCTGGATTCTCACCTCCTCTCCCCGGAGGGAAACAGCTACCATAAAATCTGTGGCAAACATCAACATGGAACAGGTAAAATCCAGGCTATTTTCCATCTGAGGGACCTCGCTGTGTGACAATCCGCTGTCAGTTTAGCTGCAATTCGCAAAGTAGCTCAATCGCATTGAGATGTCCTGAGGTTGTGATATGCTGTTTTTTTAAATATACTACCCGTTTTCTTTCAAAGGGTCAGGTTTAATTGGTTGACCTCTGAAACAGCATTTGGAAGTCTCTCTGCCGGTGAGTGTATATCTGGGCCCCCAGCTCCAGACCAGGATTGCAGCCTTACCTTCCACTCGGGGGCAGTATGTAAATGCCTTGGCCTCACTGGTTTCACCATCCTTCCTCCTCTTCAGTTGGACAAAGACAGTGATTGGTTTCTCAATATCGATATTCCAGTATCGCGGGGTCCGGAAAACAATGGCAAACTGAGCAATAAACAAACCCACAGAGAAATCACATTTCCAGATGTTTGCACAGCTGCTAAACAGTAACTTTCAAATGGGCAACATCTGGTGAACATCAGCTGGGCTGGAATCCTGATTTACAATAGTTCAGAGAAAAAACATCTTGTCCCACTGTTAGAGGGAACAGGTTCAAAACACAAGGCCAATGCTCCAGTGAAGGAGCGCCACACTGTCAAAGGATCAGAGCTTAGGGAGCGCTGCATGTCAGAGGATCACGGTTGAAGGAGTGCTGCATTGTCAGACAATCAGAGCTGAGGGAATGTGGCACTGTCGGAGGGTTAATACTGATGGAGAGCTGCACTGTCAGAAGTACCTCCTTCAGGTGAGGTGTTAGATTAAAAAGAAAGAAAAAAACTGACTTTTCTGTAGTGCCTCTCACACTTTACATAGCCCAAAGCACTTCGCAGCTCATGATGCAGTTTTGAAGCAAAGTTACTGTTAGAAAGTAAGGCATAAAACCCAGTTTCAAAGCTGGATTTATAAAGAGCAGGACGTGCCTGACTGAATTTCTTAAAGAGGAGACTAAATTAATGAACTGTCTACAACTGTTATTCATATGGTGTACCAGAGGCATTTGAGAAGGTCCTTTTCAAGTGATTGTTAGCAAAAGTTAGCTAAGAGGAAGGAGACAGAGTGAGAATAATGGAGAGCGATTGTAATCAGTAGGTGGTGAGTGTTGGTAATCCAGTGAGGAATGACCTCTTAGCTATTTATTTATATTGACCAAGAAGATGGGAGAAAAAGGCACATTTCCAAATCCACTAGTGACCCAACAGAAGACAGCATTGTAATCAACGCAGATGAAAATCTAAAATTACCAGATGTGGATTGATCAATAATAAAACAGTGGAAAATTTATTTCAGTGCAGGTAAATGTGATGTCACTCTCTTTGGAGTGAACAGGGCACTTTGTAACTGGCGAGAGTGCAGAGGGTCCAGGTATAGAGATTATTACAATGTGAAGAAACAGATAAAGAACACCTGAAGAAATGCTGGCCTGTTTTAGCTCGAGGATTAGAATAACGTCATGCTTCAGAAACATGAAGACCACAGCTAGTGATTATCTGTGTAGCTCTGAGCACTGCTCCTTCAGAAGCAGATGCTGGCCTTGGAGAGGGAGCAGTGTAGCTTTCCCAGACAGATAGCTGAATGCTAAGGGTTCCATTACAAGGAGAGCATAAAGCAAACAAAGGCTGTAGTGTCTGGAATTTAGAAGGTTAAATCATGACTTGATTGAAGTTTCAAAGGTGTTAAGGTATTCAGATAAATGTCACAGAAACTAAGTATTTCAGCCTGCTAGAGAGTCTAGGAATAGAAAGGCAGAGTGTACAAATTAGTGTTCAGATGTTAAGCATGGATACTCTCTCTCTCTCCTTTCCCCCCCACTTCTTCATACTTTTAACTATTTAGGATACAGTCCCAGAACACAGCCCAGCAGCAGTGTGATGGAGACTACAACAGCGACTGAACATGCACAAAACCAGGGTACCCTGTAGCCGAATTGTTCACCAGGAGAGGGTTTCAATGAACTGCAGTGTTTTTATTTACCTGTCTGTGAACATCTGTAGGTCCAAAATCTCCATAGGCCTCCCACCCATTGTCATCATCCTCATAGAAACGCACCTGGATGTCATCTGGAAAGCAAAATATTTTGGTATTGGATTTTCCAATAGGTAGCTGCAACACTGGAGGAGGGGGAGGAGGAAGAGTGGTGGGCAAAATACTCAAAATCGATTTGAACTCTTACCCTTTTTGCTGACAGTAACGGAGGAACAAGGAGCTGGAGTAGGCCATTCAGCCCTCACGCCTTACTTGTCTTTTAATACAAACATGGCTGATCTCGTCTTGGCCTCAAATCCACTTTCCTGCTCACCCTCCATAACTCTTCAGCCCATTACTAATTAAAAATGTGTTGATTTCCCCAATGTCCCAGCATCCACCACACTCTGAGAAAGTGAATTCCACTGATTCACGATCCTTTGAGAGAGATAATTTTTCCTCATCTGTTTTAAATCTCCTACTCCCTTAGTCTAAAACCATCCCCTCAGGTGCTGTCATGATGGGCCACTGAGCATTAGGACATCAGAGGCACAGTTGGCAGGCATTTGCAAAATGGGCTGCTTAGAGAGACAGTCAGTATGTGTCAAACACAAAGCACATCAGGGGAAATCACATACAGCTCTTCAGTTTGAGTCACTGAGATGCTGAATGGAGGACGATGTGTGGATGTTCCCTGCGTGGATTTTCACAAGGATTTTGGTCACATTCTATAATCTGCAGCTAAACTCAAGGCCCAGGGAAGTGGGAACAAATTGATTGAGACAGCCATTTCCGGACTGAAGAGCAGTAGTAACTGCTTCCAGTAACTCTCCTCTCTCAGGGACAACCTCCATGTGCATGAGTGACACAGAAATGGAAATTGAGGGGAAATTTAGCCAAATTCTCAGGTAGTAACAACCTGTGGTTTTTGGGAACTATGAGGAAAAAGGCAAACATTGCTAGAAACGTACTATTGGATCTGCTCTCATGAGCTTCAGACCGCACATTCCAGATCGTAATAACTTTAACAATAAAAGCTTCCTCCTGTTCTAACTTACTAAGTCACTGTTTTACTTCTTCCAATAGAAACAGTTTTCCCTTATTCACTACATTACAACCAACTATGGATTTCAACACTTTGCTTAAATCACCTCATAATCCCTTGTGCTTAACATCTGAAATCAGTCATGATCTTGTGAAGAGCCTTCTAGCTCTAGAACCTTACCTGTTTCAATGAGATCACCTCTCATTCTTCTAAACTCCAATGAGTATAGGTCCAACTTGCTCAACTTTTTCTAAACTTTCATCTAGGAATCAGTTCAGTGAACATTCCCTAAACTGCAAGTTTATTCCTCTTTAAAATTGTACAAAGTACTCCAGAGTTCTGAAGGGGTCATTGGACCCGAAACATTGACTCTGTTTCTCTCTCCACAGAGCTGTTCAGTTTCTCCATCCAGTCTTGTTTTTGTTACAGTATTTTCGATGTGGTCTCACCAACATTCTCTCTCAGCCTAACCCAGCCACTGGGAAACCCATGCGTGTCGACTGCTGTGCTGACACATGGCTTCCACTTCCACAAGCTTCTGCCACACATTAACCTCAGAATCCACACAGCAGGAAAGAAAATGAGAGAGAATGTTGGGTCTTCCCAATGCCCCGTACAGTTGCATGGACTTCCCTACTTGTTTATTCTATTCCCTTTGCAATAAAGGCCAACATGCCGTTTGTCTTCCTAATTACTTGTTACACTTGTATTCCTTAATAATGAATTCTAGTACTTGTTAATGACAGATTTTAAGCTAATCGACTTATAGTCTCCTGCTTCCTGTCTCCCTCCGTTCTTGACATAGACAGAATCCCTACAGTGTGGAAACAGGGTCTTCAGCCCAACAAGTCCACACCGAACCTCAGAGCATCCCACCCACGCCCGTCCCCTTGTAAACCATCTAATCTCCACATCCCTGAACACTAGGGGCAATTTAACATGGCCAATCCACCTAACTTGCACATCTTTGGACTGTGGGAGGAAACTGGAGCACCCCGAGGAAACCCACGCAGACACAGGGAGAATGTGGAAACTCCACACAGACAGTCACCCGAGGCTAGAATCGAACCTGGGTCCCTGGCTCTGTGAGGCAGCAGTGCTAGCCACTGAGCCACCATGCCGCCCCAAATAGAGGTATTACATTGGTCTTCCAATCTGCAACCTTTCTAGAATCCAGGGAACTTTGAACTTTGGAAGGTTACTACCAATGCAGCCACTTTCTTCATGGTCCTAGAATACAGGCTATCAGGTCCAGGACCTATAGCCTCATTAGCTTTCCTGGTCATTTTTCACTAGCGATGCAATAACGTTTGAAGTTCCTTCCTCACATTTGTGTCTCAATTGTCTGCAATTATTGTGTGATACTTTTGCAGTTTTTACTGCAAATACAGATACAAAATACATGTACAAGGTCCCTGCCATTTTCTCATTTCCCATGCTTAATTCCCCGGCTTATCTTCTCAAGAAACTATTCTTGTCTTAGCTCCCATTTTCATTATTATATATTTGGTGACATTCTTAGTGTCTGTTGTATATTTCTTGCTGGTTTTCTCTCATGTGCCAACCTCTCTCCATAATTCTTTCAGTCATCCTTTGCTGATTTCTAAAATGTTCCTGATCTTCTGGCTACAACTAATATTCATAGCATTTTTAAAAAAATTAATTTGAGAGATGTGGGCATCGCTGGCTGGTCAGCATTTCTTACCCATCCCTAGTTGCCCTTGAGAGGGTGATGGTGAGCTGCCTTCTTGAACTGCTGCTGTCTGCCACCTGTAGGTTGGCCCACAATGCCATTAGGGAGAGAATTCCAGGATTTTTACCCAGCAATAGTGAAGGAACAGCAATATATTTCCAAGTCAGGATGGTGAGTGGCTCGGAGAGGAACTTGGAGGTGATGGTGTTCCCATATGTCTGCTGCCCTTGTCCTTCTAGATGGAAGTGGTCTTGGGTTTGGAACGTGCTGTCTGAGGATCTTTGGTGAATTTCTGAAGTGCATCTTGTAGATTGCTCAGTATTGGTAGTACTGTACTTCCGTGGAGGAGGGAGTGGATGCTTGTGGATGTAGTGCCAGTCAAGCGAGCTGCTTTGTCCTGGATGGTGTCAAGCTTCTTGAATGTTGTTGGGGCTGCACTCATCCAGGCAAGTGGAGTCAGGAAGTGAGTTACTCGCCACAATATTTGCAGCTTCTGGCCTGCTCTCATAGCCGCTGTGTTTATGTGGTTAACACCATCATTAAATCATAGAATTGTTAGAGTGCAGAGGAAGGCTATTCAGCCCATTGTGCCTGTACTGACTCTGAGCATTTTAACTTTGTGCCAGTCTCCTACTGTTTTCCCATAATCCGAGATACTGTGTTTATTTTAATAATTAAATAATTTCCTCTTGAATGCCTCAATTGAATCTGTTTCTTCCACATTCCCAGGCAGTGCATTCCAGACCCTAATTACTCACTGTGTGAAAATGTTTTCTGAGATATTGCATTTTCTTCTTTTACAAAACCGTTTAAAACTGTGCCCTGTGGTTCTTGATCCATTTATGAGCACAAACTGTCTCTCTCTATTCACTCTGTCCAGATCCCTCAAAATTTTGAAAGCTATCTGTAATGATTTTAATGAGTTCAGCCAAGTTGACCTCAGAATACGAGAATACATCACTTTACCCTTCTCCACGTTGAACCTCATCTGACATCTATCCTCTCACTCCACCAACTTGTGAATGTCCTTTTGGAGTTCTCACAGTTTATAATTCTTCCAAGTTTTCAGTTTATAAATCTCCCAAGTTTTGTGTCATTTGCACACTTTGAAATTGCCCACTGCATACCAAGATTCAATCATTAATATTTATCAGGAAAACAAAGGCACCTAAAGCCACCCCTGGGGAACTCCATTATAAACCCTCCTCCAGTCCAAAACAGACCCATTTACCATTACTCTTTGTTTCCTATTACTTGGCCAATTTTGCATCCACGTTGCTACTGTTGCTTTATTTAATGACCTATCACTTTCCTCAAGTCCGTTGTGTGGAACCGTATCAAATGCCTTTGCAAGTCCATGAACACGAGATTGATGGCATTACCCTTATCAACCTCTCTGTTACCTCTACAAAAGCCTGCAGCAAGTTAATGAGACATAATCTTCCCTTGACAAATCCACACTGACTCTTCCAAATCAATCCATCTTTTTCTTGTGTGCCTATTAATTCTATCCCGAATAATTGTTTCTAGCCATTTCCCTGCTAGCGAAGTTAGACTTCCTCAGGTACCTAGAGATGATGCACCTTTCAAGTAGGGTCTCTCTGCCTCAGTTTTGTTAAGAGTTAGGAAATCTCTCCTTAAGTGTGGGCCACCACTTCTCTGTGAGAAGGATGCAAAGAGGCTGCAAAGGTGACTCAGTGATGAGGGTAGCTTGAAGGTGGGACTGTTCTCCTTGAAAAGAAGGTGGCTGAGGGAACATTTAATTCAGCTATTCAAAATCATGAGCAGGCTGGTAGAGTAAGTAGAAAGAGAAACTGTTCCCATTTGTAAAAGGAATATGAATGAGAATGCATAGATTTAAATCCAAATCTCATGAAAATTAAACAAAAGAAGCAAAGTGATGTGAAAATAAACATTACACAGTGAGTAGTTAGGGTATGGTATATAATGCTTTAAATGTGGTGGAGGCAGGTTCAACTGAGGCATCGGAGAGGGACACTGGATCATTACTTGAATAAAAATAATGTGCAAGGATATGGGGAAAAAGCATGAGAATGGCACTCAGTAATAATACTCATTTGTAGAGCCAGATCACTTCTGTGATTCAATGATATATGGTATTGGTGTGACTACATAGAGCACTGTGTGCATTTGGTCACCATACTGAGGGATATTCTTACCTTAGAGGGGTAACAATGAAGGTTCACTAGATTCCCTGAAATGACAGGCTGTAATAGCAAATGCGTAGAATTGGCTAACTTCTCTGGAACTTAGGACACTAAGAAGTGATTATCATTGAGATACATAAGATTCAGAGAAGGTTTGACAGAGTAGATGCTGAGAGGCCGTGACCTTAATGAATGGTAAAGGAAACATGAGGGACCGGATAGCTTACCTCTGCTTCTCATGTTGTTTTCAACAAAACCTGTTTTGTACTCCAAACTTTTAATAATAAAACCATGGAGCCTGTTCAATTTAAATAAAATCTGCCCCTCACCTTATCAATTTGTCTCGTGACTATCAAGATGAGAAACAACTGACAGTGTGTCCTGGAACTGACCATCAGGAACCACCTTAGTCAACTTCACTCAGTAGGAAGCTGGCTCTGCGACTAACTGCAAAGAGAACCTTTCATCTCGCTGTTTTGGCACTAAACTACTTGACCTATTCTAAACTGAGGACAGTTTCTGCTTCACCACTCCCAGCAGTGTACTTTATGATTTGGAATAAGTAGGATTCAATGGTACAGCTATACTGTGTGCAAAAGGTTTGCTGTGTGACAGCAGTTTCCAGCGTAAGAGTGCAGGTCAAATTACAGCCCTGTATTTTTATGCATGAGACACAGTGAAGGGAACATTGCTTGGACAGCTCCTCAGTACGAGAAACCTTGAATTTTTCAGGACCATATGTCAGAATCTTACAGTTCCGCTGTGGCATGTCTGACAATGAGTCAGCGATCAGACAACATAACCTCCACCAGCACCCCATGCTGGTACCTTCACAGTGATTCCTGCTGTTGGCTGAAGGTGGGACTAGGCTCAACTTCGCTATGTTTCGATAGTTTCCCAGCTGTCTAACGTCATAAAATTCTGATGTGAAGAACAGCCACTCTGATCACAGTCGGCTACTCGCTCATTCATGGAACAGTGCCCACACCAAACCCGGCTAAATAAGGAGCATCTTTGCCCAAAATACTGAACACAAATGGGCTAATGCCTATTGTCCTTCAACCTGAAAAACCTTACCTTTCTGAACCTTGTCACACAAGAGGTAAATCTCATCCCCGCCTGTCACACAGCCTGACGTTTTGTCCATCCTGACAATCTTCAGATTGGAAGCATTTGGAGCCTCTGCCAAGTAGACAAGATTGGAAAAAACAGCACACTTAAAATTAAGTGAAAAATGGGCAAAGCAAACTTCACACACATCTGGAAAACCATGAGAAATAAAAACCTGATGAAATGTCATCAACCCGAAATGCTAACTCTCCACAGATGCTACCCGACCTGCTGAGTCTTTGCAGTGTTTGTTGTTTTTACTTACGATTTCCAGCAGCCACGATATTTTGCTGCTGGAAACGTTTTGACAGATTTAAACTCAAAAAACCAGATGGATGAAAATCTGCTGCATGATCCCTAACACAGGGAATCATTCATTTTCATAAAAACGGGCCTGGTGCAATGCAGAGCTGGAAGTTCTGACTCTATCCTTGCACTCCCTGATCACTTTCATCAGTTACTCTGTCAGCAGTGAGAAGTGTCAGAGTGAGAATAGTAATAAAAGACATCTATCACATCCTGTCTGTAAACTCAAATAAAATAGTGCAGAAATAACTGCAGGGAATTTCCCGTTCGAGTCTTTGCTATTTTAATTGAATGCGCAGGAAACACCAGGGGAAGTCCACTGGGACAATCTTCCCATACTCTGTTTGTTATTAGTCACAAAATGCCCAGACACATACTGGCTCATGAACTTTTTCTATCTTTGGCTGTAGCTCTGAGAGATCAGCCCATGAGCAGTCAGTCTACAAAATGACTGACCTCCACTAGTCACCTCCACCCTCCACAAGGGACCTGCAAATGGGACCTACCCAAAGCATGTCACCCACTGATTTCAGCACAGGAGCTCGAAGCATCACTCACCATGTTTCCCAGTCCTCACCATCAACACCATGTTGAACCTAGGCTTTTATATCTAACTGCCTTTAATCATTTCAATCTCACTCTCTCTCCATGTAAGATCCTCATAGCTCTCTACGCATCTGTCTGCTATCACAATGGGAGGCCCCAAGAAAAAGTCTATTATCTCAATCAGAGATTGCTCTCAGATTCTTCTGTCTCTTTACACCACCTGCATCTCCCATCAACTGAAATCATATCCTGTTCCCGACTATAAAATTGCGGCCTTTAAGACCTTTACATAAAGCAGGTTGCAAAATCAACATTGTTTATACGGTCACCATTAGATGAGCTTTTAGTTCCAGATACTTTTTTTCTACTGAATTTGAACCCATGACCCCAGATCATTAGCCTGACGTTGAGGAAGGGTCACTGATTCTGAAATGTTAACTCTGATTTCTTTCCACAAAATGCTGCCAAATCTGCTGAGCTTTTCCAGAAACTTCTGCTTTTGTTTCTGATTTTCTGAGTTCTTTCAGTTTTCATCAGCCTGAGGTTCTGGATTACTAGACTTTACCACTATACCATTGTCTCTACAGGGAAGACCTGAGTAGAGTAACTTCCTTTGTGTCAGCACTAGGATGTTCCAGAACCAACTGAACTACGTCTCTTCAGAGTCCTCCACCCCCAACCCCTCCCACCAAGGCTGGCTCATCCCGTCTGTCTCTGCTCCAGGCTGACACCCCAACACAAGACCCTGTGTTATCTAATTGACTAATCTTTAGACTTTGATAGTCATCAATCTAGGACTTGTTCTTACCAAGATATTCAGCCATGTGTCTATTGAACAATTTTCTAAAGCCACCACTTTTCCCACTGACTAAAACTGTCTCAGACTCTGGCTGCTGAGCTCATCTGGAAACTCAATAGATTTTGCTGGGATTTCTCAATGAGTCAAATATACTCTGCTTTCAGAGGCAGCTGCTGCCGATTGAAATATTTTCAGGTGTTCATGTGAAAGTTTTCATGTTTCTTTTTGCCTGTCTCACACAAACCCTTGACTGTCAGCTGAGCCCAAGGTCTGTATTTACAACATGTCTCAGCCTCAGCTGTTCCACTGTTACATCCAGCCCTATACCAAAGCTGCTTGTTTTCCCCTCAACCACAGCATGCACATTCTCTCTCTCTCTCTCCTGCCAAATCCCCTTTTCCACAATCCATCAAATTCTCAACTCACATCAAACCCTTCTCCTTAATCAGAAACAAACTCTGACTCATCTGAAATGGATCACCTGAGGGCTTTAACCAAGCAGCTATTCTCAATGAGCTGCACTGGGCAACTACAGCCCTGTATACTTGCTGCAGGAACCTTTCTCACAGCCTTTAGATCTCTCCAAGGCCTCTCCAAGCTGAGGTTGCTAACTATCCAGATGTATATCCCCCTGCATCCTGCAGACAAAACCGCCTTACCATCTCCCCGGTGACTGAGCACATACAGAGTCTCTACACTGTTTCTACCCTCCAACAGGGCTGTCAACCTCCCCTCCCTCTCCTTCATCCACCTCCAATCCTCAAATTGCCTCCCTCTCTCCTCATTACCTCCCTTTCTCCCTCTCCTGATTCACCTATTCCTTTCTCTTTCTCTCCCCCCATACCCTTCTCTGATCCCATCTCTCCCTTCCTAATTTCCCCTCTCCCCCCTTCTCACTTCATTACTGCCTCTGTCTTACCTCATTTGACTCCCTCTCTGCCCTCATTCCTGTGTCTCTCCCTATTCCCTTGTCCCTCTAATTCTGTCTCCCTCTCCTGCTCTACTCATTCACTCCTTCTCCCCATTCCCTCTCCATCACCTCATTCCCTGTCTCTCGCTCTCTCCTCATTCTCCCTGCAATGTCTATTCTCTGTTATAAAATTCTTAGTGAGATTTCTTTGTACAGTTACAATGAAATGTCAGTAACTGTCACAACAACAGATGCGGATTTAAAGATTTTCTCAAAAAAAAACAATCATTTCACTTTCGAATCAGCAGTGAACTTTTTTTAAAAAGGAGTAGCTTAGTGGTCAGACATATTCCCACTGGCTAGCACGCTGACGAACTGGGCTCTGGTGATTTACAGAGCCTTGGGCATGGAGGCCAGGCTAGCAGCCACTCTTTACACTGGCCTCAGGGGTCCCCTGACGGTACAGCAATGGTAGGCCATTCGTGTTGGTCCAGGTGGAGCAGTGTTCAGTCGCAGTGACCAGCCATCACTCATTAATTGCAGACTTTTCCTGTTCATCAATCCCCAGCTGCCTGATGGGAAATGCCCCCAGAGTTTGCCCCCAAAGGGTCAATCTGGATGGGTGACCCCCTTCCAGTCCCCAGCGTGGAATGGCTCAGCAGCAAGGACTTGTGTTCAAGGCAGGCTCCCAGGCACTTGTGGGATCTGATAGAAACAGTGAAGGACCCTAAAGCTAACCCTTGGTTTACTCTCACGTCCATTCCAATGGGCAGTGTGGCCCTGCCAATGATGCCTTGCCCTGTGTGAAAATAGGCAACTCACTGGTTGCCCCACAATCCAGGGGCAGATTGATGGTCACCTGACCCCTCCCCTCCCCACACTCCACCCAAGTGTGACCCATTGACCTGGAATCATCCAGTGGCCAACAAAGCCTTTCCCAGCCATTGTAAACACTGCACTAATTGATTGTGAATCTTCCAGAGCTCTCTCTGCATCAGTTCACAGCAGCTCTTGGGACAAACACCCTCCTCGTGTATGAAGTAACTTTGTGATTGAAGTAAAATTGAAACATTACGGACAAACACACATGTATTGGTACACTCCTTCGGGCTGCACACATTTTAACTGTTAGACCAAGCAGTGTTTTCTGACTTGAACAGGACTGACCCTTACTGGTCACACTGTTGCTCCCCCACACCCCCACGCATTGTTAAACCCCTCCACACACTGTTGTCCCCCCGACACATATACAACACACAGCACCACCCCCACACACTGTCCCGTTACTTACTGCTGTCAAAGATGGGGTCAGAGATGACAGGTTCAAGTGGCCGTGTATACATGCCATCACTGTCAGGGAGGTAAGCTGTGAACTGTAGCCTCACAACACTCAGATCCATCTCCTTGGCTAATTGCTCAGACTCTTGGCGAAACTGCTGTGCTTCTTGAGCTGGTTTTGAAGAGAGTCCTTGTTGGTTATTAATACCCTCACATAAACATACATGAAACTCTCCGTATCAGGACTGTGTAACCCTGCTGCCCCACCGTAACTGATGCACTGTCTTTCCAGTCATAATATAATCGAGAATAAAAACAGTTTCCAGGAAATTAATCCTAATTTCTGTGAGAATCTATCTTCATTCATCAGTACCTGCCAAATTAACAATTTACAATGTCAATTTTTTAGTAGCTTGGTGTGTCTGATTGGCAGAAACTTGTGTTCCATTCTGTTTAATGTATAGGAACATAAGATTTAGGAGCAGGAGTAGGCCCTTCGGCCTCTCAAGGCTGCTCTGCTGTTCAATAAGATCATGGTTGATCTGGTTAATGGTCTGCGCCCATTACTTGTGGCTCCCTTATGGATCAAAACCCAGTATAACTCACCCCCACTGGTTCCCACAGAAGTGAATTGCATAAGCTAACATTCCTTCGATAGAAAAACATTCTCCTCATTTCTGTCTTAAATGGGAGACCTCTCATATTTAAACCATGTTCCCTAGTCCCCACTTCTCCAACTTTGGGGGATGGGGGTGTGTGAGGGGATTGGAGGAGCTCTCTCTCTCAGAATCCACCCTGTTAAGTCCCATCAGGCCTGTAGGCCAATTGCTTGTTTTGAGAGATTGTAAATGTCAGCAGTTTATTAACGGCTGTCAGGATGAGGATGCTAAATACCCAAGACAGAGGCCGTTCAGCCCTTCTGGCAGCTCCTCCCATGTTCCAATCTTCCAAGTTCCTGATTATGCAGCAGACCCAGTTCAGAACTTGGGTTTTACCTGGCTGTTCCCAGGTCTCTTTCTCCTGGAGACCTGCCCTGCACAAAGAACTTCACCAAGATGCCAAACCTCATCTCACGGTGTCTTAAACTGAGGCTTTCAAATTCCTGGAGCTTTCTGCTCATTACCAATGCATTGCAGGAGCCAGGTCAATGTGCAAGGTTAGATTGGACAGTGGGTGAAGGTAAAACCAGATTGGTTAGAAGATGGGAACTAAGTGTGTTTCAAATGTGATTCAAATGATTAACTTGTAGACAGGACAAACACCAGTTTGAACCAGTTAGACATAAAGCGCCTTCTTTTAAGCTGTTCAATATAACTGATTTGGAACATAGGAATAGGTGTAGGCTATTCAGCCCATCAAGCCTACCCCATCATTCTGGATGAGGGTTAATCATCTCCTCATGCTATCTGCAAATCCCATGATATCATTTGACTCCAGAAACCTATTGATTCCTGTCTTGAGCCTGCTCAATAATTTAGCTTCCACATCCCTGTGGGATAGACAATTGCAAAAATTCACCACAATGTGCGGAAAGAAATTCTTCCTCATCTTGATTTTCTATGGCCTGCTTCATATGCTATGTCCTCTGGTTCTAAAGTCAACAGACCTCAGACAGATCCCGTCTATATATAACATTTTCTCATCAACCTGCTCAAAGATATTATTATACCATTATTATTATTTCCAAAAGACATTCAACAAGGTGCCACACAAAAGGCCACTGCATAAGACAAAAGGTGCTCAGTGTTACAGGCACTGTACTAGCGTGGATAGCGGATTGGTTATCATGAAGCAAAGAGTGGGGGTAAATAAGTGCTTTTCTGTTGACTATTAATGACTAGTGGTGTGCCTCAGGGATTAGTGTTGGAACTGCTATTGTTTACCATTTACATCGATGATCTGGAGTTGGGGACCACGTGTAGTGTGTCAATGTTTGCAGATGACACGAAGACGAGTGGTAGAGCAGAGGGCTCTGAAAGTCTGCAGAGGGATATGGATAGTCTAAGTGAGTGGGCAAAGGTCTGGCAGATGGAGTACATTGTTGATAAATGTAAAGTCATCCATTTTGGTAGGAATAACAGCAAAATGGACTATTATTTGAACGGTAAAAAATTGTGCAGGGGGACCTGGGTGTCCTTGTGCATGAATCTCAGAAGGTTGGTTTGCTGGTACAACAGGTAATTAAGAAGGCAAATGGAATTTTGTCCTTCATTGCTGGAGGGATGGAGTTTAAAAACAGGGAGGCTATGCTGCAGCTGTATAGGGTGCTGGTGAGGCCACACAGAGTACCGTGTGCAGTTTTGGTCTCCTTACTTGAGAAAGGATGTACTGGCACTGGAGGGGATGCAGAGGAGATTCACTAGGTTGATTCCAGAGTTGAGAGGGTTGGCTTATGAGGAGACACTGAGTAGACTGGGATTATATCCATTGGAATTTAGAAGAATGAGGGGGGATATTATAGAAACACAAAATTATGAAGGGAATAGGTAAGATAGAAGTAGGGAAGTTGTTTCCACA
Organism: Ginglymostoma cirratum; assembly: GCA_024137785.1. Taxonomy (NCBI): domain Eukaryota; kingdom Metazoa; phylum Chordata; class Chondrichthyes; order Orectolobiformes; family Ginglymostomatidae; genus Ginglymostoma; species Ginglymostoma cirratum. The sequence goes on from JAHRHZ010000071.1 coordinate 1,140,290, forward strand.
GGCGGGTGAAACGAGAACAAGAGGACATAGCCTCAAAGTTAGTGGGAGCAGATTTAGGACTGAATTAAGGAGGAACTTCTTCACCCATAGGGTTGTGAACCTGTGGAATTCCCTGCCCAGTGAAGTAGTTGAGGCTTCCTCATTGAATGTTTTTAAAGCTAAGATAGATCATTTTTTGAATAGTAAAGGAATTAACGATTATGGTGAGAGGGTGGGTAGGTCGAACTGAGTCTACGAAAAGATCAGCCATGATCTTATTGAATGGCAGAGTGGGCTCAAAGGGCCAGATGGCTACTCCTGCTTCTGGTTCTTATGTTCTTATGTACACCTCTGGAACAGGTGGAACATAAAGCCAGGCCTTCTGGCTTAGAGGTAGAGACACTAGCACAGCACAAGAGCCCTCCTGTCTATATTCATCTTGGCACACTGAATAAGAATATGTCTGCCTATGAACCATGGGCTTGCTGCACCGTCCTCTCGAGTGCTCCACAATCACTGGGAGTGGCCATCTCCCGAATGCTCCTGACTCTCCTCCATACCTCATCAACTCAGCTCTATAGAAGTCAATGTTCAAATGGTGGCACCCTGCTCACATTTTCCCAGTGCACTTCTTCTTGCCTTATTTATCGCTTTTATCTCAGAGTCTACTGCAAAGATCCTCACAAATAAAAGGGCAGCTACAGAAAGCAGAGCTCCAAACAATCCCTGCAGTTCTGTCAAAATGGGTTCTCTATGTTCCCACAGCAGCCATCCTCACCTGACAGAATGGCCTTGTTCAGAAAATTCTTTCTGTCCAAAGGATTGCGCTGGTATGTCTCATTAAATAACCTGTCAAACAGAACATCCGGAACATTCTTCTTTGTGACATGCAGAATGCCCAGGTTAGTAAACCTAGAGAACAAGGATACAGAGGATTAGTCTCCTGAACTATACAAATCTATGGGTTCTGCTTTCCTCCTTGCTACATTCTCCAAACACTCTTTAAAGTTTAATGTAGTCAAATTTGTTGAAAAGCCACAAATGTTAGAAGGATAGGAAGATGCGAGGAGGACAAAAAGGATCTGCAGAGAAATATAGGCAGCTGAAGTGAATGAACAGAAATTTGGTAGATGGAGTATAACATGGGGAAAATGCAAGACTTTCCACTTGGGTAGGAAGAAAAGAAAAGTGGAATGTTGTTTAAGTGGAGAGAGACTTCAGAAAGCTGAGGTGCAGAGCAATCTGAGTTACATTCTATGTAAACGCATAGACATTCACAGCACAGGAGAGCATTTGACCCATCCTGTCTGTGTTGGCCAAAGATCAGACTACACTAATCCCATATTTCAGCTTTGGGCCTGTAGCCCTGAAGGATATGGCAATGCAAGTGAGTATATAAATATTGCTTAAATCTAGAACCAGGGGAAAATGTCAAAATATGGCAATTAAAATCAAGGTGACAAGAACTCTGAGGATTCTTAATGTTTGAATTATGTTACTGTGGTGACTATACTTCAAAAGAATTTGTGAAACACCTTGGTCCATAAATCTTGAATGGTGTTGTATAAATTCGAGTTCTTCTTTTCTGGATTTATTTCATCCTTGTCAAACTATGAAAGCTGAAGTGACCTGTTACGCTGGGTCTTAGTGCATTTCATCTGCAGAACGCAGGTTGTGATGGAATGAGTCTCAGTGCGTGTGAACTTACTGTGCAGTCATGTCCTTGGGACCCACTTGTACGATACAGACTCCATCATCAGTGCATTGTTTCCCAACCAGGCTGTGAGCATGTAGTTTGGGAGGGTCTTTGGCTGTCACTAGCTGCACTACAATCTTTGCATTACCAGTGTAATTGAAAATCTAAAGGAAAATTAAACATATAAAATCAGTTAAAAGACATTGCTCTAACCCATGCCCTCACCTCAATGCTCCTCACACACTGACCTTTGCCCTCCCCTCAAAGCTCCACTCATACTCTAACCTTTCCCCTCCCTTAATCTTCCTCACACACTGACTTTTGCCCCCTCTAAATGATTCTCACACACTCTCCAAACAAGCCTCACGTACTCTCTGACTTTTGCCCTCTCTAAACAATCCTCATACTATGACCTTTGCCTCCTCCAAAAGCTCCCCTCATGCTCTGACTTCTATCCTCTCAATGCCCCCTCACGCTCTGACCTTTACGGTTGGGTACGTCTTGCGATTTTTTTCACTGGATGCTCCAGGCAGGCCTCCGTGTGAAGGGCCTTCACAGCCATAACGGAATCGGAATCCCCTCTGCATCAAACACATGGCACATTGTCACACAGAGCAGACTATCAATGTTCACCAATGACATGACGCTTGGAAACAAAAACACAAATTACTGGAAAAACTTGGCAGATTTGGCAGCATCAGTAGACAGAAAGCAAAGTTAATATTTTGGGTCCAGTGACCCTTCTTCAGAAAGTGAAACATAGAAATGCAGAGAGACAGTGAGGAAAGCAGTGATAGACTTTAGGACAGGGACAGCTTGGTGAGATGGGCAGGTGTTAAATTTCTTGCAGAGAAGAGTGAAGTGAGATATTTTTGGTCAGAAGAACAGGGAAAGGCCATAAAAAGAGGTGGCACAGTTTGACGAGGGAGCAGGAAGAGAGAAACTTGGGGATAGGTGCACACCAATTACTGAAGGTTCCAGAACAAGTTGACAAGACTGGTCAAGAGCAAATACTTTTATACATATATGCAGAGTGTCCAAAAGCAAGGAAGTGATGCTGAACCATTAGAATTCACCAGGTCAGCCCCAGCTAGAATATTACAGCCAATTCTGCAGGCCAAGAACTTGGAGAGGGTGCAGAGGAGATTTATTTACTGTTTTTTAATTCATTCACAGGATGAGGGCATCACTGGTGAGGCAGCACTTATTGCCCACCCCTGATTGCCCAGAGGGCAGCTCAGAGTAAACCACATTGCTTTGGATCTGGAGTCACATGTAGACAAGACCAGGTAAGGATGGCAATTTCCTTCCCTAAAGGACATTAGTGAACCAGATGGGTTTTTCCAACAAATCAGCAATAGGTTCATGGTCATCATCAGATTCTACTTAATTGAACTCAAATTCCACCATTTGCTGTGGCAGGATTCAAACCTAGGTCCCCAGAACAGGTATCTAGGTCTCTGGATTTACAGCCCAGTGACAATACCACTAGACCATCGCCTCCCCATTTATGAAGAAAGTAGCATGGATGAGGAACCTCAGAGAGATTTGAGGAGCTGCAGTGGTTCCCTACTAAGCACAGAAGTTTGTTTAGGTGTGGGGTGGGGGTGCTGTTTTAAGTGAGGTTTTCAAATTATTCAAAGTTTTTGATCAAGTTGACAGGGAGAAACCATTATGCATAATGGCCCATAACCAGAGAATACAGATTGAAATGAGCAAAAGATCCTGAGGGAATAGGATGATTTTCTGTGTTAGGAAGGGTTGGATTTACCTGTTTTGGTTGTTCTATGATGGTCAGGAAGGGGCCAGCTGCTGGATCTGGAAAACAAGAGGAGTCACTGCTTCACCAAGGCTTTCACTCTTGGACTTGCTCCTCATCCCCTCATTTCCCCAAACCCCAGTCAATCAGTACCACTGATTTACAGAGTCTGTGACCACCCAATCTTCCACACTACACCCCACCCCCCTTCAAAACTTCCAAATCCACATCCTGCTGCAGTGATTATAACAAGGTCAGCCAGTTACATCTCATAGAATACGAGTTCCCTGATTGGACCAAATTGATAGCTCCAATCAGAGAGTCCTAGCTGATAGTTAAGGAGTGTCAGTGGTTCTGTTCACTGAGAACTGGTTCTGACAGAGCTGGAGCAGTGTAAAGGATGCTCCATGTATAAATAAAGAGTGATGTGGTGATGGGATACTGGCCTCTGTGGAGTTATTTCACCAGCCCTCACAAAATGCAGACCTCACACCCTGCACCAACTCAAAATACAGACCCCATCCTCTCACCCAGAGTCCAGGACCCTGCCACATTCAAAATATAGACCCCCACCTATACACTGAAAATACATCCCCCAACACTGAACATACACCCAAATACCCCCACACCCAAGAAGTGACTGCTGTAATCACTGCCCCCAGTTTACACCTCCCATGCCCACCGCACACTGAACACAGGCCTAGAACATTGTGCTGCCGGGTATAGATTCCACCCTGGTACAGATGCTGGACTGAGGCTCATTTTGGGATTTGGACACACAGCTCACCACTTCCTCACTGCCTCCACCACACCCCACCTCTCCCACCCCCACAGCCCACTTACATGAGCTGAGTGCAGCCTCAGGGTTCAGTAGGTTGAGGTCCAGTTGTCCAAAATCATTGCCACCCTGAGAATGAAGATAGTGATCAGAATCAGCAATGTACTGGCTGAAGAGGCAGAGCTGAACTCATTTCAAACACAGGGCTGTACTTACATCTCGCGTTCCTAGACTGTACGTATCATCCATCCTGAAAACAACACAGAGAATTACTGTCACTGGAATGCTGCACCAACCTGGTCACACTCAGACACCCAGCACGCTGCCATAGTAAACGCTAGACAACAAACCAAACAGGAACCCAGATAAGACATTTCCATCAGCTCCTGTAGCCTCACCGGTCTAGACACACCCCAGCCTGTCACTGACTTGCCAACTATTGCACCCTTTGCCCCAGTGAGCAACCCTTGAAGCCCCCACTCAGGTCACTTCCCCAAGCACTAACCCTGCCCTTAATACATTCCCTATAGTTTGTCAATACCAACAATGCAGTGTTGGAAGAGCAAATTCCCTCAACCTGGCCCTCCGACGGTGCGGCGCTCTCTCAGCGCTGGCCCTCCGATGGCGCGCGCTCCCTCAGGACTTTCTGAAGGCTTTCCTGATGCCACCGTGTGTTTGATAAGGAAACATTCACATAGCCAATAACATTCTCACAGTAAGGAGATCAAATCTGAATCGAATAGATTGAGGCTTTAGTGTTCCATCTTGTCAATAGACACCTCAAAACCACCTCCTGCTGTGCTGTGCCTGTAAATTTTATACGTTCACTGTTGTGTTCATTATAATATTAGATACAATATAAAACATTTAATTTAATACGTATCTCTCACCTGTATGCTGAGACAAAGCAACACAGCATGAAAAAATGATATTTAACCTGTCTCTGCCTCAGCTCAGCAGGTCCTGAAACTTTCACCTCTGCTTTCCTCACATCTACACTCAATTTTTCCAGTGGCCAGAGGCTGCCTGCCCACCATACACAGAATCGCAGAATTGTTATGCTGAAGAAATACGTCATTTGTCCCATCAAGTCTCTATCAGTTTGTTAAATCTTCATCCTGTGCCAATCTCCTGCCTTTTCCCCACATCCCTGCATGGGTCATTCCACTATAACTCATGTTTTGTTAATGTGAATTGGCTGTAATGTGATTGATGAATAGTGGACGCTGTTTGGATAACACAAACTTTCTGCTGTTACAGGTATAGCGATTTCCCTATAATGCAATTTTCTACGGTGATTTTCTATAGCACAAGGTCACACAAGAATGCAATTATCATGTTATAGGAGAACTACCTGTACATTATTTCTGTCCAAGTAAACATCCAATACCCTTTTGAATGCCTCAATTGAATTTGCCTCCATTACATTTCCCGGCAATGTATTCCATACCCTAACTATTCGCTGTGCGAAAATGTTTTCTGAGAAATCTCATTTTCTTACATCACGCTTGCTTCTTTTGCACATCACTTTCCATCTATGCCCTCTCATTCTTGTTCCTTTTGAGAGTGTGACAGTTTCTCCCTGCCTACTCTATCTAGTCTGCTGATGATTTTGAAAATCTCAATCCGATCTCCTCTTAGCTTTATTCTCTACAAATTCTTCAATCTATCCTCATCACTGAAGTTTCTCATTCCTGGAACTATTCTTGTAAACACCCTTCTTAAACTTCAGCTCATTCAGAATACTGCTCACTGTGTCCCAACTCATACTCAGTCCCATTTATCCATTAAACCCTACTCACTAACCAGATTGCCTCTCAGCTCACCGATTCTAAAATTCAAGTTCTTCCTTTCAAATGTCCCCAGGCCCCACCCTTCCCTATCTTAGGGAACTCCTCCAGGCCCATGATGCTCTGAGATCACTGCTAGTTTCTAATTCTGGCCTCTTGTACATTCTCCATTTTCCTTGTTCTGCTTTTGCTGGTTGTGCCTTCAGATGCCTGGGCCCCAAACTCTAGGAACCTCTGTCAACCTCGCTACTTCCTTAAAAGATGATCTTTATAAAACCTACCTCTTTCCTGTTTTACTATTTCCTTATGCAGCTCGATGTCAGTTTGTCTTTGATAATGTTTCCTGTGAAGTGACTGAGGACAAAGCTGTTTGTGAACTGAACCTGATTTTGTTCCAGATCAGTCCTCATCATTTGAAAGATTGCGCCCAAGCTGCAGTTGTGATTATGATTGACTGTTGGTTGCTTCCTATTGGCATTCGATTGGCTGAAACCCCTGACAGATGGATGAGGGGGTGGAGGTTCAGTCCTCAAGTCTACTAAGACAGGCTCTCACACTGTCCCACGTTTGTAACTTGCAGTGTTCCAAAGAGGTAGTGACTATGCTGAATAGTGGCAAGTGTGGGAGCAGGAATGTTGAATGTAAAAAGAAGAGAACAGGATTCTTTCTAAATGGTGAACAGCTACAAACGTGAGATGCCATCGAGTGATAGAGTTTACAGCATAGAAACAGGCCCTTCGGCCCACTGTGTGTTTGCCTACCGACAACATCAAACTACACTAGTCCCATTTATCTGGTCTTGGTCCATAGCTTATTATGCCCTTGCATTTTAAATGCTCAGCCATATGCTTCTCAAATATTATGAGAGTACCTGCCTCCACCACCCCCTCAGACAGCATGTCCTGTATTTCTACCCCTTCTTGGTGAAAAAGAAATTTTCTCAGACTGCCTGTGAACAACTTACTCCTCGCTTTAAACTTGCACCCTCTGGTCACATGTCTGCCATAGGATAAGAGATTCTCATGATTTACTCTGTCTATGTCTCTCATAATTTTGTATACCTCAATCAGATTCCCCCCTCAGCCTCCTCTGCTCTGGGGAAAATAAACCCAGTCTATCCAGTCTCTCTTCATAACAGATTTCTCATCCCAGGCAACATCCTAGTGAATCTCCTCTGCCTCCTCTCCAGTGCAATGACATCCTTTTGATAGTGTGGCAATTAAGAACTGCTCACAGTATTCCATCTGTGGCTTCACCAATAGTTTTATAACTTAGAGTTTGGCCATTCCCTGCCATACCTGAAATGGGATTCCTGACTGTTTCTTTAGTCTCGGTCACGTTACTTGATTTTGAAAATGTATTAACTTTCTCCAAGGCCACCCCCTCCATTTACTGGTTTAAAGTTTACCACTCTGTTTGACCTTCTCTCGAGGACATTGGTCCCAGATAAGTTCAGGTGGAGCTTGTCCCAATGGTACTAGGGGCAGGTTTTTACTGAGAGGGTGATAAGTGCCTGGAATGTGCCACAAGAGGTGATGGAGGCAGATACAATAGCAATGTTTAAGAGGCATCTTGACAGATACATGAATAGGCAGGTAATAGAGGGATATGGACAGTATAGATGTAAAACATGTAAACGCATTACATGTTTTGGCGCAGTCTTTGTGGGCCGAATGGCCCATTCCTGTGTTGAACCATTCTTTATTCTTTGTATAGTTCCTGCCCCAATGTTGACGCCAGTGCCCCACAAAATGGAATCCATCTTTCCCACACTTATGCTTTAGCCACATATTCAATTTTCTAATTTTCTTATCTCTTTGCCAATCCCTGCAGAGTTGGCTCTGGAGAGGAAAAGGTTAAAACCAAGAGCCAAGGAATAACTACAGAGCATGTTTGCAAGGAGAGATGTCACAGTGAAATCAGAGCACGTGGAACTAATCGCGAGTCCGTTAGCTTCGTAGAACCATAGAAATTAGGAGCAGACCATTTGTCCCCACGAGCTTGCTCCACCATTCAACATGATCATAGTTGATCATCCAACTCTGTGGTCTGTTCCCACTTTCTCCTTCGACCCTTTGACCCCTTTAGCTCTAAGAACTTCCAGTAAGATGTCCTCGCTTAGCACGCCTTGTAAATAGTTGTGGCTAACTAAGCGAGTTAATGCTCAGACATAGGTGTGTTGACCTCACGTTGCTACATAGGGGCAGTGGTGACCAGTCCCAGGGAACTTGGGGCAAGTGGAAATGCAGGGATGAGCAAGGAATGAGCACTCAGATAAAGCAGAGTGTGGTCAGCATCATTCTGGCATCCCATGGGCTGGAGCTCAAGCCAATCAATATCTCAGAGGGTCACAGACCATGTCATAACCTCAGTACTGAACATTAAATACAGACCATAGCTTTCTGTTCATATCCCAACAGTAGGGGACACAGTGGGGCATCCCTTTGCTGAAGAAAGTAAATGGGAGGAGGAGTTTCACAGAGTCAACCAAGGAAAGTCAGCAACTACAGCCACAGTTAGTTGAAGAAATTCTGCCCTGTTTAGAAGGCTGGACACAGGAACAAAATCTGATGCTAGTTGAATAACCAATGAAAGCAAACAATGCTTCAAATAATTAGACATGTAGCACTGTATCCACAATACCCAGATTATAATCTTCAAGTAAGATCTTCAAATGTGGGCAAAAAAAATCTCACAGGGTCAAAAGCATTGAAGCTTCAGGCAGGATGGAACATGCAGGGTCTGGAGCCAATTGTACACAACGCATATTGACAATGATGCATAGAGAAAATCTAGATGAACTTGACAGACTTAGTGAAGAAGTGCAAACCTCAGGAACGTTCCAGCAAGAGGTGAGTCAACAACTACAAGGAGTTAATCAAATGGAGTGTACATTTCAAATGCCAAGATGGCCGACAAAGATGGCTGCCACCTTCTGAGCACGTGCTGATGATGCTGGTGACTCTTGGCATTTGTTGTGAATCAGCAACAAGGTTGTGGCAGATCGCAGTCATCTCAAGGGGGATGTTCTTGGCTCAAATAAAAGGAAGCTTTTAGACAGTAGTGGGGCTGAAGCAGAGAAGCTCAATCCCAGATCAGGTTTGGTATCAGGAGCATTTTAAAAGGCTTAAAACGGCTAGGATAGAGACCCAGAGAAAGGGTAAAGATGGTTGAGAAAACAAAAAAAAAGGAAACAATCAGTGAAGGAACCAGGAACCAGGAAATGTAAAAATCTGAAGTCAAAGGCTCCTTTCAGAGCTGTTAAGTGTCCCTGAAGAAAGCTGAACTTACAATAAAATGATTCCTGTCCAACAACCAGGTTCACTCTCAACTGAGAATATTTCTAATGACTACAATGACAATACACTAAAGATGCTAACTTTCATCTGAAGTTAGCATTTGTTAAATGCCCCCACTCTTGTCGTAGTAAAGGTAAGCATTTTACTTGGCCTCTTTGCACATTCTGTGGTATCCAGGAGTAGTGTTTATATATTTCACAGCCCTAGTAAAAAGCCTCAAGGAAACAAAGCCCTCACCTCCAAAGTGGATGAAACCTGAATTGAGAATTCAGTGCTTGTAAAGCTGATAACTGCTTTGAAAAATGTTCAAAGTTTACCATCAAAAAGAACTTGCGGGTGGCGTCATTACAGCACTGGAGAAGGCCCAGGATGGACATGTCACCCAGGGAGTGGGAGGGGGAGTTGAAGTGGTTCGCGACTGGAAGGTGTTGTCGTTTGTTGCGTACAGAGCGCAGGTGCTCTACAAAGCGGTCTCCGAGCCTCTGACGTAGAGGAGGCCACATCAGGAGGAGCGGATGCAGTACACCACACTGACGGATGTGCAGGTGAACCTCTGTCTAATGTGGAAGGTTTGTTTTGTGCCTTGAATGGAGGTGAGGGGGGAGGGTAGAGGCAGGTGTAGCACTTCCTGCAGTTGCAGGGAAAGGTGCCGGGGTTGGGGGCGGGGGTGGTGGAGCGGTTGGGGGCGTGGGTTGCGGGGTGCGGTGAGTGATGGGACTAGTGGGGAGTGTGGAGCAGACAAGGGAGTCGCGGAGAGAACGGTTCCTATGAAAGGCAGATAGGGTTGGGGAGGGAAATATATCTTTGGTGGTGGGATCGGATTGTAGGTGGACAATATTGGTCTTGGAAGGAACCTGGACAGTAAATCGTTACATTATGAGGATGATCACTGGACCAGAAATGTTAACTCTGATTTCTTTATATAGATGCTGCCAGAACTGCTGAGCTTCTCCAGCAATTTCTGCTTTTCTTTCCAGATCTATGACCGCTTCCATCTCGAAGGACAAGGGCAACAGATACATGGAAACACCACCACCTCAAAGCCACTCACCATCCTGACTTGGAAATGCATCACTGTTCCTTCAGTGTTGCTGGGTCAAAATCCTGGAGTTTTTTTCCAAACAGCGTTGTGGGTCGAACCACAGCAGATGAAATGCAGTAGTTCAAGAAGGCAAATCACCACCACCTTCTCAAGGGCAACTAGGGATGGGCACGAAATACTGGTCCAGCCAGTGATATCCACATAAACTTTAGAAACCACATAACATGTGGCTGGATGGGTAAAGAGGCCTGTGACCTAATGTTGGATTAATTCAGCTGTGATGTTCTGAGCAGCAGCTGAGTGAAGCTTGAGCGAGGAGGAAATCCCCCGGGTTACCAGCAACAGGATGTGGATTCTGATCGAGCAGGAGTTTCCTATTATTTGGCTGCACCCAACCTAATCTATACCTTTCACAACAAGCACACAGGAAATGGTTTCACCAGAGACAGATTCACCTTTAGAGAAAAAGATCTTTCGTCAGCAATCTTTACCTGAATTTTATATTAAACTCCATTTTTGTCATACTGAGCCATAAGGACAATCTAAGCTCAGCCCATTTATTCACCACCTTCTGGGCAGTAAAACTATCCTTCCTTGGGACAGAGAGACCTGCCCCGCAGCCCTCCAACAGAGTATCAAAGCCACATTGCTATCCTGATGGATGTGGCTGTGTCCGTACTTGTGTAGCTGGATATGTCGAAAGCCTGGAGACTGTTTAGTTACCACCTCCGCATGTGAAAACAAGACTAAGATATGGGGGAGTTTTTATCAAAAATTCTATTCTAACAAACCTCCTGGTTGTTCCAGGAAAAGTGTTGACAGCAATTGTCCCGTTTGATAGAAACATGAAATTTATTTCGTAATATTTGCCTACACCCCCTCACCTACGTGTGTGAAAGTGATATCAGGGAAAGCAAATTCTACTCAGTCAGCTCACTGTTAGAGCCAAGTCAATCTGTACATATTTTCCCCCAGCCTCTGGGTGTATTGGCATTGGGCTGCGCCCGTGTGAAATCTCCCTGACAGTGGGCTGGAAGGTGAATTCACTCTGTGTTTCCTTCTGGATGTGGCTGAGGGGAGGATGAATTCCTGACTTCAGGAGAATGATCCGTAAGTGTTTCAAGAAACCTGGCCACCCACATCAGCAACGTCATGCTGAAAGCTCCTGGCACATTCTATTCCAGAAACTCCCCTAGAAAACTCAGATCTGCCCACCCACCACCAAGACCCCCTTAATCTCAGAATACCCCCATGACTTCCCTAATTTCATAACACCCTTCAGGACCCACCTTGAACTCAGAATCCCTGGCAATACCACTCTAAAACCCCAATCAGACTGCCCTCCTCCCTCCCCTTTTACACACTCAGGCACGTGGAAGAGATTATTTACACATTAGGCCAATACAGAGTAGATGCTCAGCACATAACGACTGCATTCAACATCATTTATTGATAGGGCTGTTCTCAATAAAGATTGAGACACATGGAAACATAAGAGTAGGAGCAGCAGTAGGCCAAATGGCCCACCAAGCCTGCTCCGCCATTAAACTAGGCTGTCTAATATTTTCCTGCACTAGTCTCATATGCCTTGATGTTATTAGTCTCCAGGAACCTGTTAATTTCTTTCTTAAACATTCTACAGCATTCGGAGGTAGAGAATTCAAAGATTCACCATTGTTCGAGTGAAGCAATTCATCCTCATCTCAGTCTTAGATGTCCAGCTCGTCTCTGGAGACTCTTTCCCGCTGACTGATGACTATCTACACCCACCCTGTGAACATTTTGTAAGTTTTAGTGTGATCACCTCACATTCTTTGAACCTCGAATGAATCTAGGTCCAGTTTCCTCATAAGACTATCCCATCATTCCAAGCATTAATTTGGAGAATCTTTGCTGTACTCCTTCAATGGTACATTCTCCTTCCGGTAAGAATACCAAATGAATACTCCAAGTGATATCTCTACAAGGCTCTATATAACTGCAGCAAGACCTTTCTACTCCCGTACTCCAATATCCTTGAAATGGAAGGCAACACATTTGGCTTCCTAATTGCTCACTGTATGCCAAATGGTAAATTTTAGTGGCTCACAGACAAGGACCCCCCCAATCCCTAATCTCTCACCATTTAAGAATTATTCTGACTTTCTGTTTATTTATATCAAAATGAAAAACTTCACACTCTTTCACGTTAATCATCTTCTTAACCATTCAATTTGACTCCCCAAGTCCTATTGAAGTCTCCTTGAATGCTCCTCATAACTTATATTCCCATCCAGTTTGGTGTCATCAGAAAATTTGGAAATAATTCCAACTGGTCCCAATGTCTAATGTATGATTACAAGCAGTTATGAACCAATTACTACCACTGACTAGTAACAGCCTGCAATCCTGAAAATTCTGAACTTAACCCTGAGCTGTCCGCTGTCCTGGGAGTACTTGATGGGGACAGCATTGAGAGAGCTTTACTTTCAGTTGCAAGGAGCTGAGGGATTTTTACTTTCCAGTTTAAAAGAGTTGAGGAGCCTTGACTCCATATCTAACATGATACAGTTCTTGTCCTGGGACTGTTTGATGGAGACAGTGTAGACAGAGTTTTACTTACCATTTAAAAGAGTAGAGGAAGATTTACCCTGTATCTAAACCTGTGCATCCCCTATGCTTGGAATGTTTTATTGGTGCATGGTAGAGTAAGCTTTACTTTCAGTTTAAAAGATTGAGATTGCATTACGCTGCATCTAACCCCAAGGGAGCTTTAACTTCAGTTTAAAAGAGTAGAGTGTATTTTACTTTTAGATGACAAGAGTAGAGAAAGCTTTATCTTGTATCTCACCTTGTGCTAGCCCTGTCCTGGGGAGTGTTTGTTGGGGATAGTTGAGGAAACTTTACTTTCCATTTATTTTTAGTTTAAAAGAGTAGACAGAGTTTTACTGTACGTCTAACCCTGTGCTGTCTCTGTCCTGGGAGTATTTGATGGGGAAAGTGTTGAGAAGGCTTTAATTTCACTTTAGAAGAGCAGAGGAAGCTTCACTTTGTCTTTTAAAGAGTTGAGGAATTTTGTGGGCAGGGAATGTTTGTAGAGGGAGAAAGCTTTGAGTCTCAGCTCACAACCTCAATAATCATTAACTCCATAAAGAAAAAGAAAAGATGTCTTGTATTTCATAATCAGGAGAAGTTACAATTCCAAGAATTTCAATAATTTTTGATCATTGGGATGCTGTTTTAAAATGGACTGAGTCAATGCAGCTGAAAGATTCTTTCCCTCTAATGATCAGGAACAGTAGCTGCTGCCTCCTGGAAGTTGTTCCATCTGCTGTCAGTAATTCAATCGATCAAACTGAATAGCTTCAGGTCACAGACCACATGAGACAACTGATCCCACACTTCCATTGATAACAAGGTGTGGAACTGGATGAACACAGCAGGCCAAGCAGCAAAATGATTTCTGAAGAAGGGTCTCGACCTGAAACGTCAGCTTTCCTGCTCCTCTGCTGCTTGGCCTGCTGTGTTCATCCAGCTCCACACCTTGTTATCTCAGATTCTCCAGCATCGGCAGTTCCTACTGTCTCCCACACTTTCATTGTTCAGATTCATATAAATGATTGTTTTATTATCTGATAGATTCAATTCTAAGGAACTAGGGGACTTTCCCCAACTGTTTACTCAACTAAAAATGCAAATCAGAGCCTTTCCCACCAGTTTTAATTGATACAGCAAACAGGGAGAAGGTCGGCAAGGGAACAGGGTATTTCCAGCAGTCAGTGGAGACCTAAAGGTTTAAGGAACAAAAAGGAACCTAAAGGTTTAAGATTTGATTGCTCGTTGTGCTGAGATTACTGGATAACAATTTGGAAACTAGACTGAAAACTCTGGCTAAAGCAGATTCTGTTGGTTAAAGTCGTGCCTCCTGCTGACAGGCCATGTGAATGTCTACAAGACCATAAGACATTGGAGCAGAAGCAGATCATTCGACCGATCAAGTCTGCTGTACCGTTCAATAGGATCATGGTTGATCTGATCATCCTCAACTCCATTTTCTTGCTTTTCCCCATAATCCTTGATTTCCTTACTGATTTAAAATCTATCTTTCTTAACCTAGAATATACTTAATGACCCAGCTTAACAGCCCTCTCCAGTAAAGATATCCATGGATTCACAACCTGCTGAGAGAAGAAATTTATCCTCATCTCTGTCCAAATGTGCAGCCCTTTACTCTGAGAAAATGCCCTCTGCACCTTAATTCTCCCACCAGAGGAAACATCTCCACTACAGTCACCCTGTCAAGTCCCTAAGAGTCCTCTATGTATCTATATGGTTACCTTTCATTCTTCTAAACTTCAGCAAATACAACTACAACCCACTGAACTTCTCCTCATAAGACAGTTCCTCCGTATCCAGGATCAGCCTAGTGACCCTTCTCTGGATTGTCTTCAATGCCAGCATATTATTCCTTAGATAAGCTCTGGTCTGACTTGTGCCTTATGTAGTTTTAGCAAGATTGCCCGATTGTTACTGGCTGTGCCTCTGGACATCCCCAAAAAGTTCTTATTGCTCATGTACGCTTTGTGAAACACTCTGCCAGTAACAAACATGGCCACACTCAAATGAGCACAACAAATATGAGTGAACAGGATGGAATGACATTACTGCAGTACTGGTATGAATATGGTGCATGTGCAGTTTGCATGTGCTTACTGAGATCATTTTGGGAGTATCAATATTAGAGAGACAAAATACAGCAGATGCTGGAAATCTAAAATAAATATACTGTCGAAACTTGCAGGTCTGTAGCATCTGTGGAGAGAGAAACAGTTAACATTTCAAGTTAGAACTGACAAAAAGTCATACTGGACTGGAAACATTGCCTGTTTCCCTTTCCACAGATGCAGCCTGACCTGCTGAGTTTCTCCAGCGCTATGTATTTGCATGTCGTTGTTGTATTCCAATCCCTTTTGAAATAGAGGCCAATGTTTCATTTGCCTTCCTGATTACTCGCTGAACTTGGATGCATGCTTTCTATGATTCATTGTGTGTCAGATCCTGTCTCAAATATGTCACGCAGACCAGGGATGACCATTCAACCCATCAAACCTGTTCTATCTTTCAATTAGATCATGCTAACCTGTATCTTAATTTGTCTCTCCATCTTAGTCTTGTAATCTTGCATAACAAAAATCAGTTCATCTAGTTTACAGTTTTGAAAGGATTCCCAGAATCAACAGCTTTGTTTTGGAGAGAGTATTCCAGATTCCCAACCTGCTGTCTGTGTAGAAAGACTGTGTGATATTACCACAAATGGCCAAGCTCAAATTCTATGTTGATACCTCCCTGCTCTGGAAACCCCCATCAGGGGAAATCAGTTTTATCCGCCATGTCAACTCATCTATGCATCTTTAACAGTTCCAATTAATCATGCATTAATCCTACATATTCAACAAAATAGAAGCCCAGTCTATCTCTCCTCAAAATCCAACATTCTGCATCCTCAGTGAGAAAAACTGGGGCACAAAAGATATCTCCTCCGCTAAAATGCAACGTTGTCCAACAGCACCATCTTGTCACATTTCTTTTCAGGCAAAGATGTATTAACACAATCTCTCTCAGAGCTGTTTCCCATCCATCTTGCATCAATTGTATTGTCAACAATGCCCAACATGATGCCAGCATCAATATCAACCAATGTCACCCTCATCAGAATAATAACCCAAAAGCATAGAACCAATCAAAAAACAAACTGGCATATCTATGGTGCTCCATTCACAAAATCACAAAGTGTCAGAGTATCCTACATCTGATGATACACTTTTGAAGTGCAAACGCTGTTGTAGGAAATGCAACAGGTATGTAGCTCACAGCAATATAATGTGGTTGACACTTAACTGCCCTCTGGATAGTCAGGGATGGGCAATAAATGTTGCTTGGCCAGCAATGCTCTCATCCTGTAAATGAAGAAAAGAATAAAGCCAGCTATCATAACCTGGAGCGTGGTGAAAACCAGGTCATCCCTTCTCAGCATGTTGGTTGAGGGATAGATATTAGCCAGGCACCAGAATAAACAAGCCTGAATTATTTATTTCCAAAATTGCACCATAAAATCTTGTCAGTCCCACTGAGAGCAAATAGAGGCTTGGAGTAATGTGTCATCCAAAAGACACCAGCTCCAACAGTGAAGCACTCCCTCAGTACTGCAGTGAAATGCCAACCTCAGGTTTCAGGGGTGCAATCCTTACTTGCCTGACTGCAGATGGCAAAGTGCCACAGACATCTTTGTCCCTGGAGTAATCAGAGACAAAAGCAACAAGCACGTGAATCATACCCAACACAAATACAATCCAATCAGAGATAGTAGGAACTGCCGATGCTGGAGAATCTGAGATAACAAGGTGTAGAGGTGGATGAACACGGCAGGCCAAGCAGCATCAGGGGAGCAGGAAAGCTGACGTTTCACGTCTGGACCCTTCTTCAGAAAAATGAAAAATTGCTTTCTCACAATACAATCCAATGTTGCCTTTTGCTGAGTTAAGTGTGTCATGTTGGAGGGTAGGATCGTATTGGTGAGGTGGGGTAAGCATGAACAGAATCAGATGGAACACCTGGCATTGACCTAAGTGCCAGAAATGACGATGGCAAACGCAGCCCTGTCGACCTGCAAAGTTCTCCTTACTAACATTTTGGGTCTAGTGCTGAAATTAGAGAGAGCTGTCCCACAGTCTAGTCAAAAAACAGTCCTGACATAGTGGAATCATACGGTACATTGTCCCAGACGTCACCATCACCATCCCTGGATATGTCTTGTGCCATTGGCAGGATAGACCCAGCAGAGGGGGCGGCACAGTGGTGTACAGTCAGGAGGGAGTTGCCCTAGGAGTTGTCAACATTGACTTCACGTCTCAGAGCATCTGGCCAAAAATTGGTATGAAATCTCCTGCTAACTACCATGTACACCTCCATATTGAACATCATTTGGAGAATGCACTGAGGGTGGCAAGGGCACAGAATGTACTTTAGGTGGGGGAGCTTCCATTACCAGGAGTGGCTTTCAGCATCACCACTGACCATGCCTGTTGAGTCCACATGGACGTTACTGCTAGACTGGGTCTGAGGGAACCAACAAGAGGGCAAAATCTTCTTGACATCATCCTCAATCTGCCTGCTGCAGATACTTCTGCCTATGGCAGTATCATAAGAGTGCTGAACGCACAGTCCTTCTGGAATGAAGTCCCGCCTTCACATTGAGGATACCCTTTCTGGTGTTATCGAGCCAGGGTTATCAACCTTGGATCAATGGACAGTGCTAGGAGGACATGCCAGCAGCAGCACCAGGCATACCTAAAAATGAGCTGCGATCCTGGTGAAGATACCAAACAGGACTACTTGCATGCCTAACAGCATAAGCAGCAAGTGATAGACAGAGCTAAGTGATCCCACAACCAAAGAATCAGATCTAAGCTACACAGTCATGCCACATCCAGTTGTAAATGGTAGTGAAAAATTAAAATCCACAAATAGCCCCATCCTCAATGAGGAAACATCAATTTAAAAGATAAGGCCAAAACATTCGCAACAATCTTCATCCAGAGTGCTAAATCCATCTCAGCCTCACAGACATGTGAAGAAAAGAATCAGAATTAACACTTTCGGTCTATTGACTCTTCCTCAGCCAGCATCCACAATTTTTTCCAGCAACTTCTATTTTTGTTCCTGATTTACAGCATCCGCAATTCTTTCAGCCTCACAGATGCCAGTTTAAAAACAGTCCAATTCACACAAGTGATACCAAGAAAGGTTGGAGGCACTGCATACTGCAAAGGCTATGGGCCCTGACAATATTCTGGCAATAGCACTGAAGGATTCTGCTCTAGAATGTGCTGTGCCCATAGCCACGTGTTCCAGTGCAGCTACAACATTGGCATCTACCTGACAATGTGAACTTTGTCCCAGGTCTGTCCTGTACACAAAAGCAGGACAAATTCAGCATGGGCAATTACTGCCCACCATAGAATCCCTACGGTGTGGAAGCAGACCATTCAGCCCATTGGGTTCACACTAACCCTCCAAAAAACATCCTATCCAGACCCAGCCCATAACATTTCCTGTAACCCTGTATTTCCCATGGCTAATCCATGCAACCTACACATCTCTGGAAACTGTGGGCAATTCAGCAGGCCTATCCACCCAACCTGCACATCTTTGGACTGTGAGAGGAAACTGGAGCACATGGAAGAAACACCATGCAGACAAGGGAGAATGTGAAAACTCAACACAGGTAGTTACCTGATGGTGGAATTAAACCCGGGTCCCAAGTGCTGTGAGGCAGCAGTGCTAACCACTGAACCACCATGCTGCTCCAAGTTATCAGTCTACTCTCAATTATCAGTGATGTGACAGAAGGTGTCATCAAGCAGTAATAGCCTGACCACTGGTACCCAGTTTGGGTCAGGCCAGGGCTGCTCAGTTCCTGACCTTATTGCAACCTTAAAACAAAACATGAATAAAAGACCTGAATTCCAGAGATGAGGTGAGAGTGACCATCCTTGACATCAAGGTTATACTTGACCGAGTGTGGCATCAAGCAGCATAAGCGAAAATGGAGCCAATGGGAATCAGGGAGGAAATCCTCTGCCAGCTGGAGTCACATGTGGCACAAAGGAAGATGGTTGTGGCTGCTGGAGGTCAGTCATCTCAGTTCCAGGACATCTCTGCAGGAGATCATCAGGGTAGCGTTCTAGGGTCAGCCATCTTCAGCTGCCTAATCAATGATCTTTACAGGAAGAATTGTACAATATTCAGCCGCATTCATGACTCCTCAGCCAGCGTCCATAAGCGGCAAGAACTAGACAACGTCCAGGCTTGGGCTAACAAATGGCAAGCAACCGTTGTGCCACACAAGTGCCAGGCAATAACCACTTCCAACAAGACAGAATTTAACCATTGCCCTTTGAATCCATGACTACCAACATCCTGTGGGGTGGGAGATATGATTGACCAGAGACTAAACTGGTTAAACAATACACATGAACAAATAACAAATACAAATAAATGAAAATACTACTCTAAGTTGGAAATAAAGACAGAAATCGATGAAGAAACCCAGCTGGTCAAGCAGCATCTGTGGAGAAAGATGTGCAGTTAAAGTTTAGAGTCCGATATGACTCTTCCTCCGTAGCATACAGTATGGTGGCAACAAAATTGGGCTAGAGGCTGGGAATTCTACAGAGAATAATTCATCCCCCAACTCTCCAAAGCCTGTCCACAATCTATCAAGACACAAGTCAGGAGTATGATGAAATACTTGCAGCTCCAGCAACATTCAAGCTTGATATTATCCACAACAAGACCATCCACCTGATTGGCACCACATCTACAAAATATTCACTCTCTTCACCACTGTTGGTCCGTAGCAGCAGTGGGTACTATCTACAAGATGCACTGCAGAAACTCCCTAATGGTCCTTAAATAGCATCTTCTAAACTCTCAACCAGTACCATCTAGAAGGACATTGGCAGCACATTGGAACACCACCAGCTATAAGTTCCCTCCAAGACACTCACCACTCTGACTCAGAAATATATCGCTGTTTCCTCACTGTTGCTGGGTCAAAAACCTGGAATTCCCTCCCTAAGGGCATTGTGGGTCTACCTACAGTACGTGGACTACAGCAGTTTGAGAAGGCAGCTCACCAATACCTTCTTGTGGGCAGTTAGGGATGAGTAATAATCTTTGGCCCTACCAAAAATGCCCACATTCCCTTGGACATTTTTTTGAAAAAGCAGATGGATGAGTTGGTATAAATGGGTGGATGTATCTTTTTACGAGGATGAGATCACGTTGATGAGCTGGGTATGTGTATTCCTAACACCTGGCTTGTGTGGTTTGGATAAATCCACTTCCTAAAGTTTTGCACCTTTACTGCCCTAAGCCTGTTCCAGGTGAATAGGCCTGGAATTTCCCTCCAAGCTGAAGGAAGAGATTTTTTAAACTTCCTTCTTCTCAGGGTGTTGAAGCTTTGCCAATAAGATTTGATAGAATGACACAGCACTAATTTGGAATATTGCAGAAGGCCAAAATCTAACTTTTAGAAGAATCAGTTCTGAATGAAATAGGAAGCTGGTGTGGTTTACGTAAATCAAATGGCATGACTTTTAATTCCGTGTACAATGGTGAGGATGTGATGTCAAAAACAGAACAACTTTTCACCCACTTCAGACATCCACCTTCAACTCCCAAAAGCTCCCAGGACAGGCATAGCACAGGGTTGGATAGAGAGTAAAGAGTAAAGTTCTCTCTACACTGTCCCCATCAAACATCCCCAGGACAAGTACAGCACGTAGTTGGATACAGATTAAAGCTTCCTCTACACTTAAACAGGAAGTAAACTAAAAGTAAAACCCTTCTACACGGTCCCAATCAAAAAATCTCAGGATCTGGACAGCAGTGGGATGGGTACAGTGGGCAGCACGGTGGTTAGCACTGCTGCCTCACAGTGCCAGGGACCTGGGTTTGATTCCACCCTCGTCAACTGTGTGGAGTTTGTACATTCTCCCCATGGATTTATGGGTTTCCTCCAGCTGCTCCAGTTTCCTCCCAGACTCCAAAGATGTGCAGGTTAGATGGATTGGCCAAGCTAAATTGCCCCTAGTGTCCAGGGATGTGCAGGGAAGGTGGATTAGCTGAGGGAAATGCAGGCTTACAGGAATGAGTTGGGTCTGGGTGGGATGTTCTTAGGAGGGTAGGTGTGAACTTGATGGGCCAAATGCCCTTCTTCCACTCTGTAAGAATTCTAAGATTAAAGCTCCCTCTACTCTTTTAAACTGAAAGTAAAACTCCCTGTACTGCCCCCATCAAACACTCTCAGGACAGGCACAGCAAGGGGTTACACAGACAGTAAAGCTCTCTGTAGGTCACTGAAAGTGGCAATGCTGGTGGAGAAGGTAGTCAAAAAGGCATACGGCATGCTTGTCTTCTTCAGTCGGGGCACTGAGTTTAAAAATTGGCAGGTCGTTTTGCAGCTTTATAGAGCCTTAGTTAGGCTGCGTTTGGAATATTGTGTTCAATTCTGGTCGCCACACTACCAGAAGGCTTTGGAGAGGGAACAGAAAAGACTTATCAGGATGTTACCTAGTATGGAGGGCATTAGCTATGAGGAGACGTTGGAGAAAAAGGAGTTGTTCTCACTGGAATGACAAAGATTGAGGGGGGCCGTGGTAGAGGTCTACAAGACTATGAAGGGCATGGACAGACTGGACAGTCAGAAGCTTTTTCCCAGGGTGGAAGAGTCAGTTACTAGGGGCCATAGTTTTAAGGTGCGAAGGGCAAGGTTTAAAGGTGATGTACAAAGCAAGTTTTTTTACGCAGAGGGTGGTGGGTGCCTGGAATTCACTGCCGGGGGGGATAGTGGAAGCAGATATTATAGTGACTTTTAAAGGGTGTCTTAACAAATATATGAATAGGATGGGAATAGAAGGATATTGTCCCCGGAAGGGTAGGGGGTTTTAGTTGTGATGGACAGCATGTCAGTGCAGGCTTGGACAGCCAAAGGGCTTGTTCCTGTGCTGTAATTTTCTTTGTTCTTTGTTCTTTTTTCTCTCTCTTCTCTTTTAAACTGAAAGTAAAGTTCCTTCAACTCTGCACCCAGCAAACACTCCCAGGACTGGGGCAGCACAGAGTTAAATACAGAGTAAACCTCTACTGCTGCCAGCAAACACACCCAATCCAGGGACAGTGCTGGGTTGGATATACTGTCCTTGCTGATCTGAATGTGAATCTACTTCAGGTCTAACCTCATAGAAAGGGCTACACTGCACAGCACAACAGCCAATAGAGGAGACTTTTTTTTTGGTGATATGGAATGTGTTGGAAGATCCTGAAGGTGAAGTGCTATTGGCCAAGGATACTATCATGGTGATCTCATTGCAGCAGCTCCTGTACCATGCAATGCTGAGCCCTGTCCTCAAAGATTAATCCCATCTGGTGCCCAATCATTTGGAATTCTGACTGGCTAGTTTCAGGGATTCCATACCTATATTGATGGATTTGTAGACATGTATGTTCATTCCCTCCTTATGCTGTGGATGTGTGTTAAAGACCATAACTGATGCAGTTATTACAGAAATCCTGAGCATACTGCTTGAACAGACATCTGCCATTAAGATACACAAAGCATTGTGAGCATCACTGGTTGTTCAATCCATGACCCAATTCCAGGCACTTGAACATGTGCCCACTCTAACTTTAACTGATCTGGTCATGACGCTCAATTTATTCTATTCAAATACTGAATTCCTGCCAAATGAAAGCCTTTCCCTGACTCTGCTCCTGTTTTGAGGTGCCCTATCAGATACCCTGTTACCCTTCCCTGCTCCCAATGAAAAGTCTTCTTGCTTCTCCAGCCAGAGAGGAAAAAACGCTGCAATTATATCATGTCTTTCTTAATGATCGGAAGTCTTATTATTAGTTCTTTTATTAAAAATCACCCACTTATGTATTTCTGAAATGAAGTCAATGTTGTAATGTACACAAAAGAGATTGTATAAACAGCAATATAGTGATGATTCAATCATCTGTTTTAGCATTGTTGCTCAAGGAATAAATCTTTAGCAAACTCCCCTGGCACTCCATCAGAATGGTGTTACTCGACCATTTACAGCCACCATAAAATGACAGTTTAACCTCTCATCTGAATGATGGCGCTCCCGCAGTGCTGGGATGACACAGTCAGGTTCCTGGAGCTATACTTGAACCTACAAGACCTGATTCAGGATAGAGAGTGTAATCCACTGATACACAGCTAAATGGTCATCTATCCGCATTGTTCAATTCAACCTCTCTGTGACCTCAACATCTCCCTTCAAATGCAGCTAGATACAATATCTCCTAACTACAATGTAATCAATGGTTTATATTGGTTTACCATGGCCTCCGCACATTTGTATTCCACAGCCCTATTCCAAATCCCCACAATTCAATTTACATTTCAATCTATCAGCTCCATCAATATATCCTCTGGATTCCTCAGGCTCAATGGAGTTTTACTATTTGGTCTATATTTCCTGCATTTATTCATCAAAAGCCAATGGATTCTTTAGAACATGGATATCAAAACACCCCGAATAGTTGTAGTGCTGTTATTTGATTTTATTTCCAAATGTTGCAAAGTCCTATTTGCCATTCTGATCATTATTTGTGCCAGAGTGTGTTTTTTCAATAAATTATATTTTTATGAATCTCTAAATCCTCATGTCTTACTTACCATTTCACGAACCACATCGTATCCTTGCTTATTATTTAAATCTCAGGCACCTATTGCTTTGCTCCTTCTTAATGCTCATTCATGCCCTGGGACCACTGCTAAATTCTATCAATCCCAGATTGTCATATTCATCTCATCTCTGTATCTCGTTTCCCTCCCCATCTTGTGAGATGACTTTTCTTTCCACACGAAGTGTGTGAAAATTTCTCAAATGTCTTCAGAAATTCCACAGACATGTCAGAGGTGAATCAATGATGATTTCACCTCAGTGACTATCATGATACCTCCATGTCAGCTGCCCCCCCGAAGCCTCAACGGCTAAATTCTGCTCAGAAGAAAATCTGCATTGAACATGGTTAAGACTATCAGATTAAATCTCACATTCAACTACATCAGAAGAGAGTGGGACAGACTTAGGTAGATTTAGATAGGTTTGATTTAGATACGATTTTTAGAGAAGGGAAAAGTTTGGCGATTTATGGAGGGAATTCCAGAAGTTTTGTACCTCAGGCAGCTGGGGGCATGAAACCAATGCTGGAGAGATTGAAGTGAGGAGGTGCAAGAGGCCAGAATTGAAGTGACAGAAAGAGATTTTGAGAGTTGTACAACTTGATGAGGTTAGAGATTGGGAAAGGTGAGGATATAGGAAGATTTGAACACAAAGGTGTGAATTTTAAAAATCAAAACATTGTTGAAGCAGGAGGCAGTGTTGATCAGGGCGGGGTACAAAGCAGAGTCTTAAATCAGGACAAATTTATGAAGGGGTGAAAGACTGTAATCAATATATTGCCACTTTGCCCAGCTGTATAGACTGGAGATGTTTGTATCTTACTAGGCTTGAATCAACAGGTGATCTCCAGAAACTCAAACACGATATTTCTCAGCTAAGTCCACCGTGTGCAAAAATAAAACCTCAGGACTCAGAAATTTAACCCAAATACATTTGATAGGTTTACTGTAATCATTATCTCGCAGAATTTGAAACAATATATCAGTCAGATGCAGAAATCACATCCAAAATACTGAGTTTCTTTATCAAATGATATTAGTTAGAAACTAGAGGAATCAGATGTTTATCCGGAAATGACACTAATTCTAGACGGCAAGAAAGGAAACCATTACATTTGTATCGTGCCTTTCACAATTCCAGAATCCCAAAGCAGTTTACCACCGAGTAAATACTTTAATGTAGGAACTGTGGCAGCCAACGAGCATTCAGCACAGTCTTGTGTCATTAGCAATACACGATTGTTGTAGAATTTCCTTCAAATGTAGATGCTGCCACTAATTCTGTCCTCAGAATTAATGACCAAGGCAAGGTTAGTACCAGCAGGCTATTTGACAGTGGAGGGCAGCATAACAAAATATAGTTGTTTCTTTGTCAAATACTTGTCTGCTGGAAGGCAGAAAGTGAAAGACAGTCACCATCAATAGGATTGAGTGATGTGTCCATTCCTGGCTCAGAAGTCAACTGTAGTCACCTTAGCGGTGCTTAGACTGAGAGGATCTAATCTGACACAGCCTGGGAATCAAAGCTGGGACCTTCCTGGCCTTTATGACTCAATTCCACATTGCAGCAATGGGGAAAGCCCGCCAAGAAACTAGCCGACATTTTATTGCATGTACAGCGATGTGTGAAATACATTGAGCACCTTAAGGTGTCATGCGCTTTAAGGATGATTGTGTAACACAGTGGTGGTGTCCCTATCTCTGGGCCAGAAGGCCCAGGTTCAGGTCCCATCAGAGGTGTGCCATTTACATGTCTAAGCGGGTCCTTACGGTATAGTGGTAATGTCCCTACCTCTGGACCAGGGTTCAGAAGTTACACCTGCTCCAGAGGTGTGTCATGGCACCTCTGAATAGATTGATTTAAAATATCTAAATACGGAGCCACCGTTCTGACGCTGAAGTCATTGTAATATTTAGCTGCTATTCGAACAGTGAAAGATTTCGTCCTTTCTAAAGAGGCTAATTTCCCTCGCCACCGTGTGACTATCACAACTATGCCCCAATCACTATTCCCAAATTACCACCTACCAGGAGTACAGTGGGCTGGCACTTCCTCTCCCGCTCTGTAGCTTCAGGTGACATCCAGCTGAGATCTGGGTGGAATTCAAACCCAATCTCAGTGATCCAGCTAAGACCAGTGCCCAAAGTCGGCTCCTGAGCACCGGGCTGTCTGCGGGAATCACGCTTTTGACGAAACTGTCTAACTGTGGCGGTGTTAACTGCGCGGGATGGGAGGGGGCTGGTCTCTGAAGCAGAATAAAACACCTCCAGCAGCCCCCTCACCCACCACGCAGGGTGCGCGAGTTGCCTCCAGCCCTGTCACTGGGACAGCAGCCTGGCTCCAAACCCTACCTGATGGGGCTTCAGAGTTCAGTCATCCGGCTCCAGCTGCTCCTTACTCCGCCCCGACTCCTCGCTACTTGAATTCTTTCGCTGACGGTCTGGATCCCCTGTGGGCTTCGGCTCTCTCGCGATTGTCCTTCGCCACTTCTTGCTTTTCAGCAGAGTTCTTGAGTTCTCGATCTCCCTGTGCTATGTTCTGTCTCGGTCTTCTGTGCGAGTATGCCCTATACTACTCTCCTCCCGTCCTTTCCTCTGGAAATCCCCTGAGTGCTGGTGTCCTGTCCTCTCTCTTTCCTGTCCGCTTTCCCACCCCCTCTCTCTGTCTGTCCCGTTCTTGGATCCTGCTCTCTCTCTCTCTCTCTCTGTGACCCTCTGTTTGTATTGTCCTCGCTCCGTGTTCTGTCCCCTGGATGGGTCTGTTACGTCCTCTCTCTCGCTGAAAGTTGTGGATCCTATACAGTCATCTGGTTACAGTTCACTGTGTGCGTGTGTCCCTCTTTATTTTCTGGGTCCCGTTCTTTCTCTGATAATTTTCTGGAAGATGTTTTTCTTTTTCTCTCTCTGCGCCTGTCTGTCTCCCTATGGAAATCCCCTGATTCTGTCGATTACCAGCGCGTGTTGGGGCTTCGGGGATTTCCCATGACGTCAGCACACAGACGTTCACGCCTATTTGCTGGCCGCCGGATACCGCTCTCTGATTGGTGTTTGCTGCCGAAGTGTATCGATGTTCTTGGCCAATCCCTGAGGCTGCTGCCCTTAAAGGGGCAGGCGCAGAGTTTAGGGGCACAGGACAGTCTGGTTTTGCTTGGCCTGCTGTGTTCGTGCACCTTGGTATTACAGTCCAGTCTGACCTTTTCCGGAAGCTCAGGACAGTGGAACTCTCAGTATCCAGGCCTCTCTCTTCATTCAGATACAAGCACAAACTGTCTGAAACTACTCTGCTGTTTGTGGCTGAGCACGTAACTGCTCATTTCACAGTCGCGAGCGTTTCAAAAAAAGGCAGTTTACTGGCTGTTAAGAACTTTGAGGGGTCGCGGTGTGACAGGCGATAGATAAATATAATGCCTTGCTTTTCATGCGTTTTTTATGTTTCTAGTGTGACGAGGTGACTGAAAAGAGAAGAATGGGAGACAAAGAAAGTCGATTGTACAGAAGAGGAATGGCGGGAGTAGTAACGGAGAGCTGTATAGCGTGGAAACAGACGCTACGGTCCAACTCGTCCATACCGACCGAGTATCCTATATTAATCTAGTCCCATTTGGTCCACCCCTCTAAACACTTATTCATATACCCATCCAGATGCCTTTTAAATGTTATAATTGGACCAGATTCCACCACTTCCTCGAGCAGCTCATTCCAAACATGCACCATCCTCTGTGTGAAAACGTTGCCTCTTAGGTGCCTTCTAAATCTTTCCTCTCTCACCTTAAACCTGTGCCCTCTAATTTTGGACTTCCCCACGCTGGGGAAAAGACCTTGGCTATTCACTCTATGATTTTATAAACCACAGCTCTTTCAGCCTGTCCCTATAGCTCAAACTGTCCAACCCTGGCAACATCCTTGTAAATCCTTTCAAGTTTCACCACATCCTTCCAAATAGGCCAAATACTGGCAAATAGAACTAGATTTATATGGGACATTTGGTTGCCGGGGCCAAGTTGGACCAAAGGGTCTGTTTCAGTGCTGTATATCTCTATGACTCCTATTGTGGGGAGACTAGATTTGAATGCAGTATTCCAAAAGTGGCCTTACCAATGTCCTGTACAGCCGCAACATAACCTCTCGACTCCTATACTCAATGAAAACTGCAGATGCTATAAATCGGGAACAAAAACAGAAACTGCCGGAAAAGCTCAGCAGGTCTGGCAGCATCTGTGAAGAAAAATCAGAGCTAATGTTTCAGGTCAGGTGACCCTTCCTCAAAACTCCAGTGTCATCTGTAAACTTAAGTTTTTGGAATGTCTTGTATAACCTGAGTTGACACATCAAACTCACCCAGCTCATACTTGAAAGGGCAGGTACATGGAACAACAGTTGGCTTGGTTTTACTTCCTGATAGAAGATTGAAAGAGTGGAGGGCATCATTCTGCCTGATGCCCATCTTTCAGACACAGCTGCATGGATGAGGGAGGGTCAGGTTCAGTTCCTAATCTAGAAAGATCTGTCTCAAATATCTCCCCACCAGTCCAGCCAGAGTGCTTCTGCTGTCTGTTGTCAGTGGACAATTGTGTCCTCAGTGGTGCTGTGGTGGCTGCTGGACTTTATCCACTGCATCAGAATAGTCAACCTTAGGTTGGATCCACTAGATCACCTGAGACAAAGTAGGGGCTGCTGTATCACTACAGGGTAAGAGTCTGAATGAAATGTCCTGGTGACAACAGTCTGAAATAGGATTTCCTGAACTCCCAGTCCTGTAACTGAACATATAGAACTCTGCATTGCACAGCAACCACCCACAGATATCTGGTGAACCAGACCCCCAAAAGGGGATAATGCAGGGAAAAATTCCATCATTCTTTGCCCTTTCTTTCACTGTTTAACGGAGCAAAACTTGAGTCGATGGGAATTGCGGAAACACTCTCTGCTGGTTGAAGTTACACCTTGCACAAAGGAAGATGGTTGTCGTTGTTGGAGGTAATTCATTTCAGCTCCAGGACATTGCTGCAGGAGTTTCTCAGGGTAGTGTCCTATGCCGATCCATTTCCACTGTCATCATAAGGTCAGAAGTGGGGATGCTGCTGATGATTACACAATGTTCAATGCTGTTTAAATTGCAGCAAGACCTGGACAATATCCAGGCTTGGGTTTACAGGTAATAAATGACATTTACACCACACAAGATGGCAATGTCTGTCACCAACAAGAGGAATTTTATCATAACCCCTTGATGTTTATTAACATCACCATCACTAAATCCCCCACTACAATCATCATGGAGATTACCATCCACTAGAAACTGAACTGGACCAGACACGTAAACATTATGGCTACAATAGAAGGGTCCCAACCCGAAACGTCAACTTTCCTGCTCTTCTGATGCTGCCTGACCTGCTGTGTTCCTCCAGCTCCACACTGTGTTGTCTCTGACTGCAGCATCTGCAGTTCTTGCTAACTCCCAGAGGATAGGATCACCATCCTCTTGCGGATAATTAGGGATGGCCTATAAATGCTGGCCCAACCAGCATCGTCCATATCTTTTGAACGAATAACAAAAACTCTTGGCTTAAACTCTTCATTATGTTTTCTACACAGTGAACAGGCTTTGGGAGTCAGGAGGCATGTCATTCAACATTGAATTTTCATCCTCTTGCAGACACAGTTTTTTTTTCCTTTATTCTTTCATGGTATATGAGGATCACTGAAAAGGCAAATGACTGTTGCCAATCCCTAATTGCCCTTAAACTGAATGGCTTACTAGCCATTTCAGAAGGTGGTTCAGAGTCAACCAAATTGAAGTGGATCTCGAGTCACACATATGCCTAATCAGGTAAGATTTTATTTCCTAATGGGCATCAGCAAAGCAGATGGGGTTTTGGCAACAATCAGCGTAGATTCTCGATTTAAGTTTTATTAACTGAGGTGGGATTTGAACCCATATTCTCAGACTATTAGCTTGGTCTTCTGCATCAGTAGTCCAGTGGGATGACTACTATACCACCAGCCGGTGGTTCATTTCAGTTCTGGTCAATGTTAACTCTCAAGATGTTGATAGTGGGAGTTTGAGCCATTAGAATATGTCAAATTATTCGGTAGATCCCAAGCTTTTGAGAAAGGCTGAAGGTTGAATTTTTAAGTGAGATATGTATAAAAGGAAACATGGTAGCTGTAACATTCAGACTGTTACATTTTCATTTGAATCTAGTTTCGGATGTTGGAATCTTCAAATATTGGGAAAGAAAATAGTAACCAAAGAAACATCTCATCACCCATTTTGAATGATTTGATTGATTCAACAACAGTCTGTGATCACAACAATGAAATATTCAGACAGTTTTCCCACCATAAGATTTTACTTTTTATGCATGAGTTTCCCGCCATAGATGGGGTTTTCTGCCTGTTCACTCAAATAGACTGAAAATCGCTGGGGATTGCAGAAATGGAAGAACCTCCACCTCATGGTGTAACAGGAACTAACATTAGTTGACTCTAAGAATCAGATAATAGTGTATTATTGAAGGTCATTTGGTTCATTCTGTCTGCACTGACACTTTATAAGGGGAGTGGGACTAATTGGATACACTTTTCAGAGTTTTTATCCAATTCCATCTTGAAATTTGTTAATGAATCTATTTCCAGTGCTCCATCAGACAGCACAGTTCAGATCACAACTCACTGTGTGATTAAAATCTCCTCGTTTCTGGATTTTCAGCCAGTTATTTAAAATGTGACCTTTAACCTTCTGCGATAGAAAAAGTTTCTCCCAATTTATTCTAGCACAGCCCTTTGTGATTTTGAATAAGTTTAGTTTCCGGACAAAACCAGTCATATGGCTCTGAGGTCCAAAGATCTTCCTTGCAGGGACTGATGTCTCTGCGCACTAATTTCCAAGGGCAATGGGCCCACTCATGGTCTAACTCTCACTCTTGCAGTGCATTTTTCATTTCTGTGCTACACTTCCGGCCTCAGTAACGGAGTTAATATTGAATCTACCATCATATTTATACAGAGGAAGCACTGGCCAAACCTGTCAGCTCATTGTGGACATGATCATTAAAGGAGCTGAGTCCAGTGGGCCCTTAAATAGTTTCAGCTTCTAAATATGCTAAGAAAATTACAAGTGACCACAAGAAACACCTTGAACTGTTCTCAGGTGGTAAATGAATAATCACACTTCAAAACAAAACATTTTTCAGAATATTTATTTCCTCATTCTGCCCTACTGGAATCTAAATTCTGTTCATCCCCACTAATCAGTGCCTCCAGTTCCCAATTTTATTCCAAACCCATTGCCCATTTCTCTTTCAACCCTGTTCCACTGTTACTCCTTAGTACATTGTACTCTTTAATTTCTCTCTTCTTTTAAACTCAAGTTTCCCACCTCCCTCACATCTCTACATCTCTGTCAGCCTGGCCCCTTTCTGTCTTTCACCCCGGCTCATGATGTTCCCTCCACTGACCAATCCTGACTCTCTACTCTTTCTCTCACCAGTTCTTATCCCGCCATCCTCAACCACCAACACCATGCCCATTTCACACAACCCACACACAATGATCACACTGGCACCATCTCTCTCCCTTTCCTCTCTCTCTTCCCCAACTCTATCCATATTCCTTGATGCTCTCAAAATCCACCTCTTTCCCTTCCACTTTCCTTTGGTCCCTTCTATCATCTTTCTCTTCTCTTCCTCACTCTCTCCATCATCCCACCTCGACCATTTTTCTCTGCATTCCAAATGCCTTTCTTTCCCTTTGCTCAGTCTACTTTACAGCTCACCAACTACAATTTCCTCCCTGTCATCCCCTTCAATATCTCTGCCCATCTCTCTCTCACAACAATTATAATGTAATAAAATGCCTCAAGGTGCTTCAAAGGAGCACTACAAAATTTTAAATTAAACCACAGAAAAGGTTTTGTTTATAATTATTCACAGAACATGGACATCACTGGCTTGGCCAGCATTTTTGCACATCCCTACTTTACCTTAAGGCAGTGCTGAGCTGCTTTTTTGAACCACTGCAGTGCATTTGGTATGAGTGGACTCACAATGTAGTTAGATGTGCAGGATTTTGAAACAGATGAATATAAGTACTGCAACAATGCCTTTTGCGCTGTTGTGCCGCCCCCCCCCCAACTCCATCATTGAGGATGGGGATATTTGTTGTGCTTCTACCTCGTTATAGTTGTCTAATTGTTCACCACCATTGAATGTCACACGACACCAGGTTATAGTCCAATAGGTTTATTGAAAACACAAGCTTTCGGAGCCTCAGTCCTTCTAAGGAATCATCCAGATTCCTTTGCACACCCTCTCGACATTTAAGAGATATTCTACCTTTCTGTTTTATTCTACCAAGTGAATAATTTCACACTCATTCATGTTATATTCCATCTGCCATGTTCTCATCCTCTTGAAGCGTTCTTTGAATCTCCTTGCAACTATGTTCCCGTCCAATTTGTCATCAACAACTTTTGAAATATTATAATTGATCCCGACATCCAAATCATTGAAATAGACTGTGAACATTTAGCAGTAATCCTTGCAGTATCTCACTAGTACAGCCTGCATCCTGAGAATGGAATTCATTATTAAGGATGAGATTGTAGAGTACTTGGAAGTGCATGGTAAAATAGGGCTGAGTCAGCATGGCTTCATCAAAGGGAAGTCAAACCTGACAAATCTGTCAGAATTCTTTGAGGAGGTTAATCAGCAAGTTAGACAAAACAGAGCCAGTGGATGTGATCCATTTGGATTTCCAGAAGGCCTTTGACAAGGTGCAGCACAGTAGACTACTAAGTAAAATATGACCTGTGGTGTTAGGGGCAAGGTACTAACATGGATAGAGGACTGGCTGACTGGCGGAAGGCATAGAGTGGGGTTAAAGGGATCTTTTTCAGGGTGGCAACCAGTGACTAGTGGAGTTCTACAGAAGTGTGTTGGGATCACAACTAATCACGTTATACATTAATGATCTTGATGAAGGAACCACGGGCATTGTTGCTAAGTTTGTAGATGACTCAAAGATAAGTGGAGGGAACAGGTAGTGTTGACGAATTGAGGGAGGTACAGAAGGACTTGGACAGTTTAGGAGAGTGGGCAAAGAAGTGGCAGATGGAATACGATGTGGAAAGTGTGGGGTTATGCACTTTGGGAGGAAGAATAAAGGTGTAGACTATTTTCTAAATGGGGAAAGGCTTCGGAAATCTGAAGCACAAAGGGACTTGTGAGTCCTAGGTCAAAATTTTCTTAACGTTAACATGCAAGTTCAACAGGCACTTAGGAGGGCAAATGCAATATTAGCATTCGTTTCAAAAGGGCTAGAATACAACAGCAGAGATGTACTGCTGAGGCTGTATCAGACCACATTTAGAAATATTGTGAGCAGTTTTGGGCTTCATATCTAAGGAAGGGTACGCTAACAGTGGAGGGGATCCAGAGGAGGTTCACAAGAATTATCCTGGGAATGAAGGGCTTGTCATATGAGGAGCAGTTGAAGACTCTGGGTCTGTACTCAGTGGAGTTTAGAAGGATGGGGGGAGATATCTCACTGAAATTTACAGAATACTGAGAGGCCTTCAGAATGGACATGGAGATGATGTTTCCAATAGTAGGTGAGAACAGGACCCAAGGACACAGGCTCAAGGTGAAAAGACAATCTGTTAGAACTGAGATGAGGAGGAATTTCTTCAGCATGAGGCTGGTGAATCTGTGGAGCTCATTGCCCCAGAAGGCTGTGGAGGCCAAGTCATTGAGTGTATTTTAGACAGAGATAGATAGGTTCTTGATTAGTAAGGGGATCAAGGGTGACAGGGAGAAGGCAGGTGAATGGAGGTGAGAAGCATATCAGCCATGATCAAATGGCAAAACAGACTTGATGGACCGAATGACCTAATTCTGCTCCTGTGGTCTTCTTCCTACTATTTGCTTTCTGTCCATTAAATGGTTCTCAATCCATACTAGTAAATCCTCCAAAATCCTAGCACTGTAATTTTCTTTACCACCACATCTCAGATTCTCCAGCATCTGCAGTTCCTACCAACTCTGAAACAATTTTAACCCCACTGTGAAGCCTCTTCTAAGGATGATGAACCCTGATGAAGTTACCCTCCTCCTTCCGGAAAAACCTCAGTGGATCTCGCTCCCACTGCAACTCTCTTGTAATCTCTTCGGCCTTGAAACTGCTCGACTGAGTTTTTCCAGCAGCTTCTGTTTTTATTCCTGATTTACAGCATCCGCAGTTCTTTCAGTTTTTATCTCGAAGATAGATATCATCCTATTTCAAGGACCGCGACTTCCCCCGCCAGTGATCAAAAATGTCCTCGACCACATCTCTTGCATTTCCTGCTCTTCTGCCCTCAAACCGCCCAGAACAAACATTAAGACAGAATCCCCCTTGTCCTCACATACCACCCCACCAATGCCGCATCTAGCGCATCATTCTCCGCCACTTCCACCACCTACAATCCGACCCTATGACCAAAAAGGTGTTTCCCTCCTACCCCTATCTGCCTTTTGTAGGGATCGGTCACTCCATGACTCCCTCGTCCACTCCGTTCTCCCCACTAACCCCGTCTCTATTTTCCCTCAGTCTCTCTCCCCAACCCACCACAATCTCTCTTTCAACCAATCTCTCTTTCCTGCCCCCAATCTCTCTTTCCCCCAGTCTCTCCCCAACAAAACAAGTTTTGTGCAGGGGAGATTGTTTTGTGCAGGGGAGATCATGCCTTACTAACTTAATAGAGTTCTTTGAGGAAGTGACCAAGTTGATAGATGAAGGAAGGGCTGTAGATGTCATCTACATGGACTTTAGTAAGGCCTTTGATAAGGTTCCCCATCGTAAACTAATGGAGAAAGTGAAGTCACATGGTGTACAGGGTGCTCTAGCTAGGTGGATAAAGAACTGGTTGAGCAACAGGAGACAGAGAGTAGTAGTTGAAGGGAGTTTCTCGAAATGGAGAAAGGTGACCAGTGGTGTTCCACAGGGATCAGTGCTGGGGCCACTGTTGTTTGTGATATACATAAATGATCTGGAAGAGGGCATAAGTGGTCTGATCAGTAAGTTTGCAGATGACACGAAGATTGGGGGAGTAGCAGAAAGCATAGGGGATTGTCAAAGATTACAGGAGAATATAGATAGACTGGAGAGTTGGGTGCAGAAGTGGCAGATGGAGTTCAATCCGGGCAAGTGTGAGGTGATGCATTTTGGGAGGTCTAATTCTAGAGCAAACTATACTGTAAACGGAAGAGCCTTGGGAAAAGTTGATGAGCAGAGAGATCTGGGAGTTCAGGTCCATTGTACCCTGAAGGTGGCTGCACAGGTGGATAGAGTGGTCAAGAAGGCATATGGTATGCTTGCCTTCATCGGACGGGGTATTGAGTATAAGAGCTGGCAGGTCATGTTAAAATTGTACAAGACTTTGGTTCGGCCGCATTTAGAATACTGTGTACAGTTCTGGTCGCCACATTACCAAAAGGATGTGGAAGCTTTGGAGAGGGTACAGAGAAGGTTTACGAGGATGTTGCCTGGTATGGAAGGTGCTAGCTATGAAGAGAGGTTGAGTAAGTTAGGATTGTTTTCATTAGAAAAAAGGAGATTGAGGGGGGACCTGATTGAGGTCTTCAAAATCATGAAGGGTATAGACAGGGTTGATAGAGATAAGCTTTTTCCCAGGGTGAGGGATTCAATAACGAGGGGTCACGCGTTCCAGGTGAGAGGAGAAAAGTTTAAGGGGGATACACGTGGAAAGTACTTTACACAGAGGGTGGTAGGTGCCTGGAACGCGTTGCCAGCAGAGGTAGTAGAGGCAGGCACGGTAGATTCATTTAAGGTGCGTCTGGACAGATGCATGAGTAGGTGGGGAGCAGAGGGATACAGATCCTTAGGAATTGGGCGATAGGTTTAGACAGTGGATTTGGATCGGCACAGGCTTGGAGGGCCGAAGGGCCTGTTCCTGGGCTGTAAGTTTTCTTTGTTCTTTGTTCAACAAACCCCACCCCACCAACCCC
>JAHRHZ010000071.1:1185895-1202427 GCA_024137785.1 Ginglymostoma cirratum
TTGACGTTTTGGGCCTAAACCCTTCATCAGAAATCTGATGAAGGGTTTAGGCCCGAAACGTCGAGTTTTCCTGCTCCTATGATGCTGCTTGACCTGCTGTGTTCATCCAGCCCCATGCTTGTTATCTCGGATTCTCCAGCATCTGCAGTACCTTTTATCTCCCATGTAAGGTGAAGTTGTTTTATCCAAAAAAAAAGGAATATGCAGAGTTATGGCGAAGAGAGGAGAAAACAGAAGAGTGACAGTAGGTAATTTGCCCCTGCAGAGAGCCAGTTCAGGCATGATGGGCTGACTGATATCTTTCTGTTCTGTAATAATTCTTAGAAAAAGCTCAACCAGTTTGATTTGAGCTGTCTTCAGAAATTTTGGAAGATCAGGCAGTAGGAAACTATTACCAGACACAGAGGTGATGTGCCAGGATCCACTTAGTATTAGGACAGTTATAATGGTGTTGCGTTGGTCATGTGATTAGAACTCTTCCGGTCCACAAAGTGAATCTTCTGTGGAGAGCTTGTCTGGGGTCAAAGCTAGCTTTGTAAGGACCCTCTGAAGACTTCACTTGGGAGTTTTGGTACTGATTTTGAGTCCTGGGAAAAGTTCACCCCAGCTCACTCTACCTGCCAAATAAAAAAAACTGCAGCCTCTTTCAAAAACAAGTTTTTCGCAACAACAGAGAAACACAGGGAGAGGAAATCCCGAGGTAGTAAGTCATAGAATCATACAATCCCTACACTGTGGAAGCAGGCCCTTTGGCCCATCAAGTTCACACTGACTGTCTAAAGAGCATCCCACTCAGACCAACCCTATCCCTGTAACCCTGCATTTCCCAAGGCTAACCCACCCAGCCTGCACATCCCTGGACACTATGGGCTATTTAGCGTGGCCAATCCACCTAACCTGCACATCTTTAGACTGTGGGAGGAAACTGCAGGACCCAGAGGAAACCCACACAGAGAATGCACAAACTTCACAGACAGTTGCCCAAGGGTGGAATTGAACCCAGGTCCCTGGTGTGGTGAGGCAGCAGCGCTAACCGCTGAGCTGCCCAACAAGTCCATACAGAGCTCCTGCAATATTCAGACTTATTTTGAAGCAGAACCTTTTGAACATGGATGGGTCTCAGCAGCCAACTACCTTTTGAAGTGGGCACCTTCTAATGAACATAACCATCCTCGCCTTGGAGGAACAATGACGGGTTCAGTTCTGGTGGATGCAGTGTTACTGGGAGACTGTCACAGAGAAGTGTACTCATTTCAGTCTATTCATAGATATCTTCCAATCAACCTGTTCAGAGACGTCACCACACACCTTTGGAGCAGGTAGGACTTGAACCTGGGCTTCCTGGCTTAGAGGTAGGGTCATTGCCACTCTGCTAGAAGAGCCCTTGTGTATTCATTGCAGAATGTTTGACACAGCAATCCTGACAACACTCAAGCTGCTCAGAAATAGCTCAGAAGTGTTTCTTGCCCAATTGATCCTTTCTCCCTTTCCTTTCCTGGTCTGTCTGTCTCTGCCTGGA
Organism: Ginglymostoma cirratum; assembly: GCA_024137785.1. Taxonomy (NCBI): domain Eukaryota; kingdom Metazoa; phylum Chordata; class Chondrichthyes; order Orectolobiformes; family Ginglymostomatidae; genus Ginglymostoma; species Ginglymostoma cirratum. Next base: position 1,187,415 of record JAHRHZ010000071.1, read on the forward strand.
AAGTCAGAATGGGATGTAACAAAAAAGCTGTGTTTATTGGTGTGGCAGTGACAGAATGCAATCGGGAATGTGAGCTTAATCCAAACTCTCTGCGTGTTTTAATAAACATGGATGGTTTTATTGCTTTCAAGTTTAATTCCAAAACCATCATTTGTGTTCCTAATATTTCCTATATTTTATGTTTGGTTTGTGTCTTGCAGTCTGTTTTCTTTCAGTTGGATTTCCAGTTAAGTTATCCCTTCTCACTGCTGTGGCCATTCTCCTTTCCCGTGAGCCAGACTGCTCCTGCTGCTTGGACAGATCAAAAATAGAAAGTGTAAAATGAACTGGGGCTCTCAGTTGTCACCACCATATGCCAGGTCTAGGGCTCAGTTCCATTTTCAGCAAACACATACTAATGTCCTGTTGTCAGATATAAGGAGCAGCCGTGTGAGTGTAGGGGATGACAGTCATGATATTCAGCAAGAAAGCAGTCCCTTCAAGGGGATTAAATGAGATCCTGGTTGTTCTGAAGAGGATGAGCAATGAGAAAAAGAAAATTTAATTACCCCATGATGAAAGAGATACGATATGAGGACTTTCCCTTGGATATTGTAAGTGAGTGGGATATTTAGAATTAAAATGTACAAGTTTACATCAATTTCTGCTCATCTTAAACTTTGCTGCTTGCACCCCAATTAACAGCAGTGCCTTCACCCATAACCCTGTTACTGGCTGACCTACACTGGCTTCTGGGTCACAAATGCCACTTCGTTAGAACTCTCCAGTTTAGATGAAAGATCATTGACCTGAAATATTAATTTTGTTTCTCTCACACCACAGGTGCTGCTTGTCTTGCTGAATAGTTCGAGCATTTTCTGTTTTGATTTAAAATTCTTATCCATGCATGTGAATGCTTCCACAGTCTCAACGCTTCCTACCTCTAACTTCTCACAGTAATGTCCTCTGGTCTGACAGCACTCTGGAATATCTGTGTTCTTTCAAATCTGCCATCTTGTGCCTCTCCAATTTCAGTCCTTCCACAGTTGATATTTCTCAGTTGCCTCAGCTTTCTGATGCCCTCCCTAAACCTCTCTGCCTCTCTAAGCTCCCCTGTCCTCCTTTATGATCCTCCTTCTATAAAAAAAACTCTTTTTCACCATGTCTAACATGGTGCAGGTGCTCAGTGAATGCAAGTTGTTGTTGTAGTCAGGAAGTGACAATTTGAAGTTCTAATTATAAACAAAAAAATGCCATGGGAAAAACACGTGGAGTTAAATTTTAAAAATGCCCTGACCTAGGAGCACCAAGGGATGACACAGGAAAAATAACAAAGGTACTGAGCATAAGGAGCAAACCTGCTTGGATAGGGACACCATGCCAGAGTGCCTGAGGGCGCTCATTGTCAACTATGTTAATAATGGTCAGAGATAGATCAGGTGACCACAGATCACTCAACTTAGCATAAGCAGTCAGTGAGTTTTTAAATGCTGTCATAGAGGGCCAGGCAATAAAGGTTGACAGCCTTGCCAGCCACACCTACATCACTTGAATGAACAAAACCAAAGTAATATTCAGCAAAAAGGACATGGGCTATAGAAGCAGCATGCACTTGGAAAGGTTAAATCAAGTCTGATAAATCTGATGAAATTCCTTGAGATTAGACTGTGTTAGTGAAGGATGTGGATGTTCAGCCAATGAGTTTTCAAGAATGGGGCTTCATAAGGTACCAAAAAGAAACTTATACGGCCCAGAAGGGAGCCATTTGGCCCATTGTGCCCGTACCAGGGAAAGTGAAACGAAGCACAAAGTTGCAATACATTGATTATCATATAAATCAAATAGCAGACATCACTGAATCAGGGATTAAATGCACAATCTTATGATTGTGACACCGTGTTGTTTGAACAGCAAGCACTGAGAGGTTTGACGATAAAATATACAGCAAGGGTGGAAAATAAGTAAAAGGATAGTGTTCGGAGAGAAGTGGTCAATAGGTTTCTTTTTGACTGGACAGTTGTTAATGGTCCCGAAGTGTCACGTGCATTGCCACATAACAATGTGGAAGGTGCTGGAAGGCCTCTTGTTTGTCAGATACTGCATGTGACCACGGTGGCATTTTAAAGAGGACATCAGTTGGCACCATTGCATTTCTCAATACATCAATAATCTCAATGTAGATATTGGACCTCCATGCCAAAGTACAAAGATAACATAAAAATAGAGAGCATTTGTAATTGTGAAAAGGATTCTGCATGACCTCAAGCAGTGTGATACTCGAATAAATTTATTTCAGAAAAATGATGTTTTCTATTTCAGGAGGACCAAGAAAGAGAAACAATAGGGTCTCAATGATAGAACTGAGAAGAGTACAACAGCAAAGAGAAAAGTTACAGATAAACCCTCCAAAAAGTGGGAATGTAATCCAGCATGTTGTATTCAAAGTTTTAAAAAATGGGAGCAGAATATAAAATCGAAGAGGCAGTGTTAAAAGTATATCACCACTGACAAAATATGTTCGAGTAATTGAGTTGTGTATTGGCTGTTCCAAGTTAGGAAGGATTTTAAGGTCATTAGAAGGAAGTTCAACCATTGAGAAGATTTTACTTATTGATATTAAAATTAGGGCTCTTTTTGTCAAAAAGATGAAGAGATGAAAAGATATTCAAAGAGAAAAAAGGTTTTGAAAGGATAAAGATAGAAAATATCTTTCTGCTCATTAGCGAATGAGTAACAAGAGAAGAATGTTAAGATCTGCAATGAAAGCTCAAATAGAGAGACAAAGGAAATTTACTTACGGTATACATTATTAGGATGTGGAAAGTCTGATTAGAAGCAGAAGGGATAAGAATCCAGAATAGCCTTTAAAACAGAACTGGAAAAGAACAAAATGAAAAGGTTGGAGGAATTGGGAAGAAAATGAGAGAGACAGCACTGATATAATGGATTCTGTCAGAAAGCATTGATGCAATGATCCCTGTCAGAGAGACACACTGATACAATGGACCCTGTCAGAGAGAAAGCACTGATACCAGGGGTATCAATAGTTTACTTCTGTGCTGTAAAATTTGCTGAATCCTTGTTTTCTCTTTGCCAATATAAAATTATTTTTGCTTTCCTAGATCTGTCAAACTGCAAACTAACCAGTTTTCCAGTTGCGCTCTTCAAAGTCATGAAGAATGTTGTGGCAAACATTCACTTAATTTCACTGGAAAACAATGAACTGAAATTCATCTCTGGTGAATTTATGACCAATTTTAACCAGCTCCGCGGTAAGTGTTCCTCACGTTGACTGGGCGCCAGTTATTATTCCTGAAGGAGCAATCACTCGGCTCAGGTTAATGTTCCTATCCCTGTCCTCACAACAGCTGCAGCAATGGCTTGGCAATTTTTAAAATGACTGTCATATGTTTCTAATATTATAAATAACACTGTAAAAAAATCACTGTAACTACAGCTACTCCTAGTTGTAAAAATACTGGAATATCTAAAATATTAGCGGCAAGTTCTTGTTGAGTGCGGGCCTGTGTCTGGATTAATAAAGTAAGAATTAATAGTTGATGATGAATGTAAAATCAGATCATGGGGCAGTTAGAGAGTTTTAGTTCAGTTTTAAAACAGATACGAACGAAGGCGAAAAGTGACCACAAAGGAATAGCAACATTGTAAAAACCCATCTGGTTGACTTGTGTCCTTTTGTGAAGGATATGTCTTTTCTTACCTGATATGAACGTGCAATAGTGAACAGATGTGGACCATTCAGCCCCTCAAATCTGTTCTGTCGTTCAATAGGATTATGACTGATCTGTTTGTGTTAGAATTTCCCATCCACTCCAGATAACCCTTACTTTTTCTGCCTTGCATGCATCTATCCACCTCTACCTTAGGTTCAGTATTAGCTGCTCCAAGTTAGGAAGGAAGTCCACCCAAAGAGAAGATCTTACTTATTGATATTAAAACTAGGGTTCCTTTAGTGAAAAAGGTAAAGAGATGGTTAAAGATATTGAAAGAAACAAGAGGTTTTGAAAAGATAAAGATAGAAAATATCTTTGTACTAGTTGGTCCAATGAGAATTTTGCTCAATACAGAGAATTTTAGAAAGTTAATACCAAAGTATCTTCTGCCTCATCTGCTACCTGTTTGAAAACTCTAGGGTGAAGTCCACCTGGACCCAGAGACTTGCCAACCGCAGTTCTCCTAGGTTGCTCATACCACTTTTCTCACGATTATAATTTCATTAAGTTCTTCTCTCCCTTCAAAATCCTGAGTTATAGCTTTTTCTGGAATATTTTTTGTATCCTGTACAGTGAAGGCATGAGCAAAGTATTTGTTAATGTCAGAGATAAAAGGTACTGCAGATGCTGGAGAATCCGAGATAACAAGGTGTGGGGCTGGATGAACACAGCAGGCCAAGCAGCATCATAGGAGCAGGAAAGCTTGACGTTTCGGGCCTAGACCCTTCATCAGAAATGGGGGCGGGGAAGAGGGTTCTGAAATAAATAGGGAGAGAGGGGGAGGCGGGTAGAGGATGGATAGAGGAGAGGATAGGTGGAGAGGAGGCAGACAAGTCGAAGAGGTGATGATGGAGCCAGTAAAGGTGAGTGTAGGTGGGGGGGTAGGGAGGAGATAGGTCAGTCCAGGGAGGACGGACAGGACAAGGGGGCGGGATGAGGTTAGTAGATCGGAGATGGGGGTGGGGCTTGTGGTGGGAGGAGGGGATAGGTGAGAGGAAGAACAGGTTAGGGAGGCGAGGACGAGCTGGACTGGTTTTGGGATGCGGTAGGGGGAGGGGAGATTTCGAAGCTTGTGAAATCCGCATTGATACCATTGGGCTGCAGGGTTCCCAGGCTGAATATGATTTGCTGTTCCTGCAACTTTCGGGTGTGCTACACCTGCCCCCACACCTCCTTCCTCACCCCAATCCCAGGCCCCAAGAAGACTTTCCACATCAAGCAGATGTTCACCTGCACATCTGCCAATGTGGTATACTGCATCCGCTGTACCTGTTGTGGCTTCCTCTACATCGGGGAAACCAAGCGGAGGCTTGGGGACCACTTTGCAGAACACCTGCGCTCAGTTCGCAACAAACAACTGCACCTCCCAGTCGCGAACCATTTAAAATCCCCCTCCCATTCCTCAGACGACATGTTAATCCTGGGCCTCCTGCAATGCCACAATGATGCCACCCGAAGGCTGCAGGAACAGCAAATCATATTCAGCCTGGGAACCCTGCAGCCCAATGGTATCAATGTGGATTTCACAAGCTTCAAAATCTCCCCTCCCCCAACCGCATTCCAAAACCAGCCCAGCTCATCTCCACCTCCCTAACCTGTTTTTCCTCTCACTTATCCCCTCCTCCCACCTCCAGCCCAACGCCCATCTCCTATCTACTAACCTCATCCCGCCCCCTTGACCTGTCCTTCCTCCCTGGACTGACCTATCTCCTCCCTACCCCCCCACTTACACTCACCTTTACTGGCTCCATCTCCGCCTCTTTGACTTGTCTGCCTCCTCTCCACCTATCCTCTCCTCTATCCATCTTCTATCCGCCTCCCCCTCTCTCCCTATTTATTTCAGAACCCTCTTCCCCTCCCCCATTTCTGATGAAGGGTCTAAGCCCGAAAAGTCAAGCTTTCTTGCTCCTGTGATGCTGCTTGGCCTGCTGTGTTCATCCAGCCCCACACCTTGTTATCTCTATTTGTTAATGTCATCTGCCATTTCTTTATTCTCTCTTATAATCACCCATTCTTTTTGTAAGTTTTGTCCCACATTGTAGTTAGTGTTCATGGGCCTATGAACCACTCCCACTAGTGACTTCTTTTCCCTGCTGTTCCTCATCTCCAGCCAAACCAATGTACATCCTGATCCCTGACCCATTTAATTTCTAACTGTTGCACAAATGCCATCTTTGATTAACAATGTTACCCCCACCTTTACCTAGCTTCCTACTTTATTCAAATGTCATATACCGCTCAATATTTGGGATACAATCCTTGTCATCCTGTAGACAAATCTCTGTGTTGGCTACCAGATCATATTTATTTACTTAATGTGTGGCAGCAATTTGTTTATTTTGTTATGGATGCTGTGCACATTCAGATACAGAGCCTTTAGTTTTGTTCTTTGTTACCTTTACAATATCTAGTCTTGTTTATTCGTGTATTCCTAGGTTTTTCTCTGTCACTCCCTCTCTCTCCCTTCTTGCCATTCTGTAAACTTCACTTTCCATATTACTATTTTCCTTTCTTAAATTGTCTCTTTAAATACTACATATTTCGATATTTGATCCCTTGCCTCACTATTTAGTTTAAACCTGGTCTGCTTCCCCGGTTATACAGTTCACCAGAACACTGGCTCCAGCACGGTTCAGGTGCAGACAGCCCTGCATGCCCCAGTCCTGGTGCCAGTGGCTCACAAACAGGAACCCACTTCTCCCACACCAGTCTTTGAGCCATGTATTCATCTCCCTAACTTTATGTACCCAATGGCAATTTGTACTGGGCTCAGGTAATAATCCAGAGATTATAATCATTAAAGGTTCTGCTTTTTAATTTGTGCAAGGTTCCTCATGCTCTCTATGCAGGATATCCTTTGCATTTCTAACTACATCATTGGTATCTACATGGACCACACCTACTGAATCCACCCCCTCAGGCTGACATTCCTTTCAAGTCCCAAGTGGATGTCACAAAACCTGGCACTGGGCAGGTGACACAGCTGCCTGGACTCTCACTGTCTGCTGCAGAGAATCGTGTTGATTTCCTTTGCTATACAATTCCCCATTGCCACATTCCTTGCTGCTCCCGAACTTGAATGTACCTGTACAATGGTACCGTGGTCAGTTTGCACATCCACACTGCAGCCCCTACTCTCAGCCAAACAGACTGAGAGAACATTGGATGTATTGGAAACTGCAAAGCCTGTTGTTCCTCCCTGGGGGACCTCCTACTTGTCCCACTCGTAGTCACCCCCTCCTGTCTCTGACCACTGGCTATCTATTTCAAGTGGTGTGATTGTGTTCAGGTACAAAGAAGCCAGGTAACTTTTTGCCCATCACTGAGGTGTTGCAACATTTGTAATCCAGCCTCCAGCTGAAACCCTGAGTGAAGCTGCTCGAACTTCAGACACTGACTGCAGTCATGTTTACCTTGAATTGCAATGGTATCCTCTTGCTGCAGCCTTGACACATTACCTGTCCCGCCATTCTTAATGTGTTTTAATTAATTAATTAATTATGCTGCTTTGTCTACATAATATAAATTATCCAATGTTAAAATTTAAGAATAGAGAAAACCTTAACCACTTAACACAGACCCATCAAACAGTTAGCTCCTTTCTCTATACAGCAAAAGAACCATTTCAGTCAGCTGAAATGAAACCATCTCTGTCTCTAACTGCCTGCCGTGGGGCCCTTTTTACACCCCTCTTCTTGGTGATGCTGACTGCCTGGCGCTGGGTCCTCACTCATCCACCCCTCTGGCCGATGTGTAACACCAGGCCTACAGCAATATGGCTCACTTTTATGTGCACTCTGAAATGGCCGAACAAGTCACTCATTTAAAGGGCAGTTAGGGATATGCAACAAGGCTGGCCAGCCAGCAACACCCACATCCTGTAAAACGAGGACAAAATGAAAATCACAGTATCAGGTGCACTACTATTGTTAGACCATTCAGCTAGCTTCTTATTACATGAGGAGCATGACAGAATATTAAACCAGTACTGCATCGATAAAATGGTTAGTTTTTTTGTCACAGAGAGCTTTGGCTGGAAAGTGGAGGTCATCCTACATTCTCTTTAAGTTCATTGAATGGCTGACAGTATTTCAACAACTCTTTCTCCTCAGAGTTAAACCTTGCAGGAAATTACCTGAAACAGCTCCCCGATGAAGTTAAATCCTTGACACACTTGACAAGCATTAACCTGGCAAGGAACAAATTCTCAGTTTTCCCCCAACAGCTAACTGAACTGACAACATTGGAAATGATTAACCTGGAGGGGAATCAGATTGCTGGTGAGTATCTTAAGGTGGTGGTACACGTGCAGTGAATGTAGATTGATTCAGTATTGTTCAGTGATGCCTACAAAACCTCTCTGAGACACTGGGCAGCATTTGCAACCATTCATGATGTTTTGAGGGAGGAATTAGACATGGTTATTTCCCTGTTTCTCCACATCCACTCCTCTGTTTCTGTGTCTCATGACCTCATTTGTTTCATTGTGAGTATCACCCCAAATTAAAAAAGAAGCTGCCAAGCTGGTAATCTCTTGGATCCATTCTGCACAATGTACTGGGTAGATCAAGATGACACCAGCTAATGCGAAGCAGCAGGGTTTGTGCATAGGAGCATTCATATAAAAGCATTCATCCCTCAGCCTCTGTACTGTTCTTCTCAATGATTTCCACCTCCTATTTCAACTCATTGTGTTCCCTCTTCTGAGCTCATTCATCCCTTATCCTCCCATAATTTTTCTCTCCGTATAAATTCCCTGACTCATTGACAGATAGCTCCCAACTTTGTCATGTCACCTGGTCTTGCTGATCTTGGTCGTATTAACCATAGATTCAGCCAAATCCAATCACTTCCTTGTGTCAGTCACCATTCACCTAACCTATCCTCATTCCAACAGTATCTCCTTCTGTATTCATCCCTGAAAAACTATCTCCCCATTCACTTAGAACTGCACTCTCAAAATTCCTACTATCCTACCATCTGCCACCTCATTTCTATTTCAAAGTTCATTCAAGGGAATGTGGGTGTCACTGGCTGGGTTAGCATTTATTGTCCATTCCTAATTGTCCTGGAGAAGGTGGTGATAATGAGTTGCATTCTTGAACTGCCAGACTTCTTTGTGGTTAGATACAACTTTGTGGCTTGCTGGGGCAATTTCAAATGGCAATTAGGAATCAATCACATTATGTGGGTCTGGAGTCACTAGTAGGCTAAACCAAGTAAGGACAGCAGATTTAATTCCTTAAAGGACATTAGTGAACTACATAGCTTTTTACAACCTGGTTGCCAGTAGATTAGCTTTTGATTCCAGATATTTATTGGACTTAAATTCCACCATCTGCTGTGAGATTTGAACCTGTGTCCTAGAACATTAATCTTGGCCTCCAGATTACTATGTTATGGACCAGGCCAGAACCCCTCAAAATATTTTAGGAAGGTAGCCAAGACTCTGACTTTTTCCTATTTTAAAGGCAGACGTGAAGTGAGTGTTCCAGGTAAGATGCAACTGGCCAAACCACTCAGCTTTAAGCAAAACAAAATTTATTTAAACACTACGGTTTAAATACGAGCAAAAGAAGGTAGAATTTACAGTAACTTAACTATTGGAAAACTTAACCAACTGGATACAGCAACTTAACTAATTAACTGTTCCAATACAGTAACATCCCATAAACACACCCCTTGGCAAAAAGGTGAATTCAAACATAGATTCTTACAGCCAGGAGGGAACAACATCTAGAGAGGGATTCAGAGAAGGTCAGAGGAATCTTTTACTGAAGCTTGCAGCACTTCTGGTACTCAAAACATCATGTAACTGCTACAGCTAAAAAAAAGTAGAAAAAAACCTGAACTGGGAGAACTGGCCGCTCCCCTTCCATTGTTAAACTGTTATTCCCTAGACTCTTTGGTACCTCTGCCTTTACAAGCTCTCTTCAAAAACAACCAATGATATAAGTAACCTTTTTAAAGTGACAGCATTATCCCAGCTAATCCTGTGACATCACCACTGCACCACTGCATTCCACTTCTGCAGCTATTGGTTTACTCATCTGCCCCTCAGCCCATCCTCAAAAAGAAATGCTGTGGCTTCTCCCTTTGGTACGGTCCTCATCCTCACTCCCTTAACACCAAGGCCCTTAATACCAAGGTCTACAGGCTTCAGAGGACACAATGGACATCTGGTTTATTCATCCACCACCATACCAGTCTGGGTCATCAAGAGCACAGTGAGGTTCTGCTGATGCCTGTGAAAACTGTTCACTACTCCACGATCATGGGAAATGAGAAAATAACATTGAGAATTGAAAACTATTTTCTTAAACCTCCTCTCCCCACCTTCTCCAGGCAGTGGTGTAGTGGTAATATCATTTAACTGGTAATCTAGAGCCCAGCTAAGGCTGATAAACTGCAACATGGATTTGAATCTCACATGGCAAATGGTGAAATTTGAATTCAATAAAAATCTGGAATAAAAATGAGTTGAATGGTGCTCATGGATTTATCTCAGCTTGTTCCATTCTTGCTGACCTAGCCAGAGTCCTTTTTCTCCTGCTCCTGTGCTGTTACTTCTGACGTCCCCCAAGACCAGCCTCCCCATATTTCTCATCTGTGTGCTGCCCCTTGGCAAAATCATCTGAAAGGGTGTATTTAGTGTGAGAGGGGAAAGATAGAAAAGGGCCCTGAGGGGCAACTGTTTCACGCAGAGGTGAGTGTATGGAATGAGCTGTGAGAGGAAGTGGTGGAGGTTGGTACAATTGCAAGGCATTGGGATGAGTATATAAATAGGAAGCATTTAGGGGGATATGGGGCAAATGCAACTAGATGATTAATTTAGGATATCTGGTCAGCACAGAAGGGTTGGACCGAAGGGTGTGTTTCCATGCTGTAAACTCTAACGCTATGAAAGCTGTTGTAATTTTTTTTTTAATATCATAGAATCCCTACAGTGTGGGAACAGGCCCTTTGGCCCAACAAGTCCATACCGACCCTCAAAGCATCCCACCCAGACCCATTCCCCCTTTGACCTGCCTAATCTACACATCCCTGAATGCTATGGGCAATTTAGCATGGCCAATCCATCTAGCCTGCACATCTTTGGATTGTGGGAGGAAACCAGAGCAAACCCACGCAGACACAGGGAGAATGTGCAAACTCCACACAGACAGTTGCCCGAGGGTGGAATCGAACCTGGGTCCCTGGTGCTGTGAGGCAGCAGTGCTAACCACTGAGCCACCGTGCCACCCAAGTAGGAACACTGTAGAAACCAATAACTTTTAGAAGGATGTATAGATTTCCCAACAATGAATTACAAATAAGATTTCATTTTTGTAAGTATTTTACTGTAACAGATTAACTAAAAGTAACATCTATTAAATAACACTTAGTAGGCAACCAATACTTTTTAAATCTCTCATTCCTTAGCAGCTCGTTGACACAACTGGAAACCCCACATTGCATTTACCCTGAACATGAAGTTTAAAGTCTAAAGTTTCTCCTATTCTCTCAGTTTCACCACGGTGAAGAGTTCAATGATCTACTTCTATTTTTCAGAGATACCAGTTGAGAGACTTGCCTCTATGCCCTCCCTCAAGTCACTGAATATGAAATCCAACCCTTTGAGCAGTGATAACCAGACAACTGAGCAGAGTGTATTAAAGTTTGAATTACTGCTAGCAGATGAATAAATAGTTACGTGGAACAGAGATTGGAGCTTGTTTGGAGTGAACAATACCATTGGGTCAAGGAATTGCTCCCTGGAAAACGGGATAGCAGCTGGAAAAATGTGGCATTTTACCAGGAAATACAGCTGTGCCAATCCAGAAATCTGCCATCAAAGATTGATTGGATGGTTCAAACAAATCAGTGTAAATTGAGTGGTGGTTACACTTAAGTCTTCTGGAGCCTTTACTTGTTTATTGTGGCAGTTTTGGTTTTCTCTTCAGATAAAGCAACTAAAACTCTGCACACGCAGTCCTTTCAGTTTTTATTTAAAATTCTGTATTATTCTGACTTACAAGTAATTTGATCAGGAAGTATTTGGATTTGAAATTATTTGGGCTTCTAAAGTAGCTATAGTGAAAGGAAGCTATTTTCTCTACAGACAAATAGAAACTACTGGAAAAGCTCAGCAGGTCTGGCAGCATCTGTGGAGAGAAACCAGAATTAACATTTCAGATTGTGACCCTTCCTCAGAACTGAGCTTTTCCAGCAATTTCTATTTTTGTCTCTGATTTATAACGTCCACAGTTCTTTCAGTTTCTATTTCTGTACAGCTAGCTGTTGCTCTGAATAGCTCCACTAGCTGAATATCTTTTCCATTGAAATATAAATAACAAGTATCACCCCATCAGCTTCCCCTTTAAACTGCTGATGTAAAATTATTATTGTATGATGGGTGATAATTATGGCTTTACAGTCAAATTATTAAGAAAAAACACTGTGGTAATTACATTAAAGAGCTGATGTGTTAGATTGTTTTAGGTCTGTATAACTATGTCTGGTGGTTTACTGACACTGTCCAGTGCTGATACAACACAGTGTACCTGACACAGCATAATGTTAAACCCATGGATAAACCACATTGTAGCTGGTCAAATATGAGTGTTACTGAAAAAAGAGACACTGTCATTTCTTTTTCTCTTAACTTCATCAGAACATATGCAGGAATATTAATTTTCAATGGATGAAATAATTTATAACGCATGATTGATTGGTCAGCAGGTTTGGTTACAAAAACTCTGGGTTGTATTCTCCACGGCCACACCTCAACCAGTCAGACTCCACTTGCCATCCAATTAGCATTCAATTTCTCATGGACTATAAATTATTATTCCCCTTGCGATTTGGTATTCATGAATCTGTCCTGATTTCTGCAAAACAAAAAATCTTTCACAGTATTCTTTTTCTCCACAATACTCAAGTTCTGAATGACCAAGGGACCAATGAATAAAGATGGTACAGGAAAATAAGGAAGAATGCAAATCATTCATATCGGAATAATAAAAGCAATAGAAATCAGGAAGAGTATCTCAAATTCAGGAGAGAGGCTAAGGCTGGAATAAGGAAGGCTAAGAGGAAGCGTTAGGAGAGGATGGCAGACTGAGCTGAAATAAACAGAAAAATGTTCTTCAAGCATATTAACAGTAAAAGGTTAGTGAAGGATAGAATGGGGACCATAAGGAACAAGTAAGGAAAGCTGCTCACTGAAGCAAAAGGTATGGAAGAAGTACTAAATGAATATTTTGCTTCTGTATTTATCAAATCAGATGATGGAGACAATGGCCCAGTAAAAATCTGAGTGTTGAAACAAACAAACAGTATAGTGATGGATAAAGAAGAGTTGCTATAAAGGCTGGCAGCACTCTAGGATGTGCCCGAGATTGCTGAGAGAGTGAATGTGACACCATTATTTTGGAAAGGAACAAAAGATAACCCAGGAAACTGTAGACCTGTCAGCTAAACTTCAATAGTGGGAAAACTGATGGAAGACATAATACAGGATAAGGTAAATACATACCGACAGAAAAAGAAGTTCGTACTTGAGAGTCAATGTGGCTTTGTCAAGGGCAGGTCATGTCTGACAAATTTAATTGAGTTCTTTGACGAGGTCACACAGGCAGTGGGTGAGGGTAATGCTGTGGATGTTGTATGTTTAGACTTTCAGAAAGCAGTTCATACAGTGCCACATGGCACGTTGGTTAGCAAACTGCTCTTCCCACAGATTGGCATTGGGACCTTGCTTTTTTTTGATTTATGTAAATGATTTGGAGATGGGCATTGAGGGCAAAGTGTGAGAATGGCGCTGGGCGACTTCAGAGAGAAAATGACAAATTGGCCAAATGGGCAGATACCTGGCAGATGAATTTCAATGCAGAGAAAAATGAGGTTATGTATTTTGGTAGAAGAAACATGGAGAGACAATACAGGCTCAAAGATACAATAATGAGGGGAGTACAAGAGCAGAGGGACCTCCGTGTTCATGTGCATGATTCTCTGAAGATGGCCAGGCAAGTTGAAACAGTTGTGAAGAAGGCTTATAGGATTGTTGTGTTTGTAAATAGAGGCGTAGCGTATAAAAGCAAGGAAATGATACCACATATCTACAAATCATTGGTCAGATCACATTTGGAATATTGTGTTCAGTTCTGGGCACCGTAGTCAAGGAAGGATGTTAAAGCCCTGGCAAGAGTTCAAAGGAGGTTTATTAGAACGATACAAGGAATGCGGGATTTCAGATAAAACGAATGGTTAAAGAAATTGCACTGATTCTTCTTGGAGGTGACCTTATTGAGGTGTTCAAAATTATGAACAACTTTGACAGGGTAAAGAAGGATATTTTGTTTCCATGAGTTGTTATGTCAGTAACTCAGGGTCACAGTTTCAAGATTGTCAGCAAAAGGGCAAGGAGTGAGATGAGAAGAAACTTCTTTAGTCAGAGAGCTGTTGGGATTTGGAATGTGCTGCCTGGGAGAGTGATGAAGGCTGATTCCATTCGGAGGTTTCAAAAGACAGCTGGATATATATTTTAAAATGATGAATTTAGAGGGCTACACAGATAGGGCTGGAGGATCAGACTGGCTGAGTAGTCTTTCAGGAGCGGTACAGACACGATGTGTCAAATGGTCTCCTTCTCTACTGTAAAATTCTATGATTCTATAATGTCCCTACTTTTATATTCAATTCCTTATGCAATAAACAATAGCGTTCTCTTAGCTCACAAATTAACCTATAAACTAGCCTTTGTTACGACTGATCCCTGGGTGAGATTCCCCAATTTGTTAGGATTCCAGGCAGAATACCCTAACTCATTAAGCTCCTGAATAAAAAGGGATGAACTGGAGAAATGTGTGAATCCTCTTCAACGTACTAATAAGTCTTGCTTATCACACATGAATTATATTTTGAGTTGGCTATTTCTTTTACTCTGCTGGTACTACAAAAGAGAGACAAGTTAATCATTTTGGTAATTCAATAAAACGTTGACACTTTTGGCATTGTTCATGGCGGCCTGGAGCCTGATTTCCAGCTCATTCCTCTCATCAGAGTTGAAACACTGCGTTGGTAAGTTACACATGTCTGTATCAATGAGTTACAAATTACTGTATCAGGGAGTTACACATGACCATATCGGTGAGTTACGAATCACTGTATCAGGGAGTTACACAGACCATATCAGTGAGATACAAATTACTGTATCGGGGAGTTACACATTACTGTATCGGGGAGTTACACATGTCTGTATCAATGAGTTACAAATTACTGTATTGGGAAGTTACACGTGTTTGTATCAATGAATTACA
>JAHRHZ010000071.1:1208503-1219105 GCA_024137785.1 Ginglymostoma cirratum
ACTGGCTCCATCCCCGCCTCTTCGACTTGTCTGCATCAACTCCACCTCTCCTCTCCTGTATCCATCCTCTATCCGCCTCCCCCTCTCTCCCTATTTATTTCAGAACCCTCTTCCCCTCCCCCATTTCTGATGAAGGGTTTAGGCCCGAAACGTCAAGTTTTCCTGCTCCTATGATGCTGCTTGACCTGCTGTGTTCATCCAGCCCCATGCTTGTTATCACTGAATCCATATGTTCTGTAACTGGCTAATATAATTTATTTCATTTCAATTCTGGTGACAGTGAGGATTTCCAGGATGGATGAGCTAAGTGACGATGGCACTATGCCATAGGAAACCATTCATGTGGGAGGAGCAAAAAATAATGTACTTGTAATGATTGAGAATATCCTCCATTGTGTTGTATGACATTATCACCATGCTAAATAGGACAGACTTTGAGCAGATCTAGCAACTCAACACTGGGCATGCATGATGCGCTATGGGCCATCAAAAGCAGCAGAATTGTGGTGGGTCACTTCAACTTTCCTCTCATTGTCTGGGGCTCCCATAGAGCAGGAGGCTTGGATGGAGAGCAATTTGTTTGATGTGTCCACGAGGGATTTTTGAAGCAGTATGTTGACAATCCAACCAAAAAGGAGGCCACATTAGACTTAGTATTACGGAATGAGCTAGGACAGCTGATTGATATTTCAGTAGGAGAGCATTTTGGGCTTAGTCACCATAACTCCATAAGATTTAAAGTAGTCATGGACAAGAATAAGAGTGGCCCTCAGGTGAAGGTGCTTAATTGGGCAAGGGCCAATTACATTCAAATTAGGCAGGATGTGGATTGGGAACAGTTATTTGAGGGTAAATCTACGTCTAGCATGTGGGAGGCTTTTAAAGACCAGTTGATTAATGTGCAGGACATGCATGTCCCTACAAAACTGAAAAATAGGAATGGCAGGATTCAGGAACCATGAATGATAAGGGAAATTGTAAACTTAGTCAAAAGGAAAAAGGAGGCACACGACATGCTAGGCAGCTACAAACTGACAAAGCCGTTGAGGAGTATGGAGAAATTAGGCAGGAACTTAAACGTGGAATTAGGAAAGCCATAAGGGACCATGGAATGTCTTCAGCAAACAGGGTCAAGGAGAATCCCATGGCATTTATGCATGTATTAGAAGAAGGATGGTAACAAGGGAAAGAATAGGCCCACTCAAGGACAAAGAAGGGAAGTTATGCATGGAGCCACAGGAAATGAGAGAGATTCTTAATGAGTACTTTGCATCAGTATTTCCCAAGGAGAAGGATATGACTGATGTTGAGGTCAGGGATGAGTGTGTGCATACTGTAGAGAATGTCAATATATTGAAGGAGGAAGTTTTGAGTATCCTAAATTGCATTAAATGTAGACAATTCCCCAGTGCCAGATGGGATCTATCCCAAGTTCCTGCGAGACACAAGGGAAGAAATAGCTGGGGCATTGGCAGATATCTTCACATCCTCTTTGACCACAGGTGAGGTTCCAGAGGACTTGAGATGAGCCAATGTTGTTCCCTTGTTTAAGAAAGAAAGCAGGAATAATCCAGGAAATTATAGGCCAGTGAGCCTGACATCTGTGATGGGGAGCTCTTGGAGAAGATTTTGAGGGACAAGATATATGCGCATTCAAAAGAAAGTGACTAATTAGTGACAGGCAACATGATTTCGTACGAGGAAGGTCATGTCTCAGCAACTTGATTGAATTTTTTGAAGAGGTGGCAAAGAAAATTGATGAGAGAAGGACTGTGGATGTAGTTTATATGGACTTTGGTAAGGCATTTGATAACGTCCCACATGGCAGATTGACATTAACTAAAATCACATGGGATTTGAGGTGGTCTGTCCAGATGGATACAAAACTGGCGTGGTCACAGAAGACAGAGGGTAGCGGTGGAAGGATGTTTTTCAGAATGGAGACCGCTAATAGTGGTGTTCCACAGGGACCAGTCTTAGGCCGCTGTTGTTTGTAGAATATATAAATGATCTGGAGGAAAGTATGGCTGCTCTGATTAATAAGTTCACAGATGACACAAAGATTGGTGGAGTTGCTGATAGTGTCAACGATTGTGAAAGGATACAACAGGATATAGATAGATTGGCAACTTGGGCACAGAAAAGGCAGGTGGAGTTTAATCCAGACAAATGCGAGGTGATGCATTTTAGAGGATCAAATTTAGGTGTGAATTATACAGTAAATGACAGAACCCTTAGGAACATTAATATATCCAGATGGATCTGGATAAGCAGGTCCACAGTTCCCTAAAAGTGGCAAAACAGGTGGCCAAGGTGATTAAGAAGGCATATGGCATGCTTGCCTTCATCGGCCAGGGCATGGAATACAAGAGTTGGCAAACCATGTTGCAGTTATATAAAGCCCTTGTTAGGCCCCATTTGGAGTATTGTGTGCAGATTTAGTTACTACACTACCAGCAGGACATGGAAGTTTTGTAGAGAATGCAGAGAAGATTCACCAGGATGTTGACCAGTTTTGAGGGCATTGGCTATGACGAAAGGATAAAAAGGCTAGGATTGTTTTCACTGGAAAGACGGCAGCTGGGAGGAGATGAGATAGAGGTCTACAAATTATGAGAGGCATACATAGAGTGGATAGTCAGAGGCTTTTTCCCAGGATTTAATTTTCAATTACAAGGAGGCACAAGTTCAAAGTGAGAGGGGGAAAGTTTAAGGGAGATGTACGAGGGAAGTTATTCATGCAGAGAGTGGTAGGAGTCTGGAATGCACTGCCAGAAGAGGTGGTGGAAGCAGGTAGGTTGACGACATTTAAGAGGCATCAAGATGGTTACATGAATGGGGAGGGAATGGAGGCATAAAGGTTTATTTTTAGTTTAGTTAGGACATGATGATGACCACAGGCTTGGAGGGCTGAAGGGCCTGTTCCTGTGCTGTACTTCTCTTTTGTCCTCTTGTATAACTTACCAATAAGACAATGATCAATTCACTGATACTATAAGGTGTAAATCACAGGTAAGGTAGCATGAAACACACCAATACAATACGTATTCCAGCCATAAGTTAATGTGGTTTTCCAATGTGAAGAATTTGACCTGACTGAGTGTGCCGACTGGCAAATTCTAAGGTGCAGACTACGTGCTAAGGGATACTCTAAAGCTTAGGGCAGCTGCCACCAAGATGCAGTGGGGAAAGACCAGTAAGTCCTTTTGCCAAACTATAATGAGGTTTGTTAAGTTTTAAAACCCCCTTGGAGCCTTAATGGGAATTTTATAAGTTTCCTTTTATGATGCACAGAAATAGGATTTTTCACTGAGATAAAGCACCAGAAAACAATATAATTAGGGTAAGTTTTTTTTTAAAAGATGTGGCTCAACTTTGAACAGTATAGAGTAATGGGATTTATTTGTAAATTCATTCATTGGGGGGATATTGGCATTTTTTGCCCAGACCAGCATTTGTCTATCCCATTTGCTCTGGAGAAAATTGTGGTGAGCCACCTACTTGAACCATTGAAGTCATGTATTGTAGGAATGCCTATAATGCTTTGGAAAGGGTGTTCCAGGATTTTGACTCATTGACTGTGAAGGAACAGCAATGTAGTTCTAAGTCAGGATGGTGTATGCCTCCAAAGGGAACTTCTGGGTTGTGTTGTTCCCATGCATCCTTTTTCTTCTATTTGGTAGAATTTGTAGGATTGAAAGGTGCCGGCAAGTAAGCCATGGTAAGTTACCGCATGTGCCTTGTAAATTGTACACAGTGCTGTATGTGATCAATGGAGTGAATATTAAAGATGGTGATCTGGTGAAAATTAAGTGGGATGCTTTGTCCTATGTGGTGTTGAGCTTCTTGACTGTTATTGGAGGTCCACTCAGCCAAGCAAGTGGAGAGTATTCTGTTAGATTCCTGATTTGTGTCTTGTAGGTGGTAGACAGACACTGGGGAGACAGGAGGTGAAGTACCTGCCACAAAGTTCATGACCTCTGATTTATTCTTCCACAGTATTTGTTTGGCTGGTCTCATTGTTTCTTGTCAGTGGTAACCTCACGATGTTGATGATGAGGGTGATCCAGTAATGGTAATGCCACTGAATTCTGTCTTACTGGAGATAGTCCTTGCCTGTCACTTGTGTGGTGTAAATGTTACTTGCACTTTGAAGTCCAGGTGTGGCTGCAAATCAACACAGATTATTAAAGAATCTGATGAATTGAAAATGGTGCTGAATATTAGGCATCATCAGTGGATATCCCCACTTCTGATCAAGTTCAAGTGCATCCCAGGATGTTGTGGGAAACATAGGAAGAAATTGCAGGACTCCTAGCAGAGATATTTGTATTATCCACAGCTGCAGATGAGGTGTCGGAAGACTGGAAGGTGGCTAATGATGTGCCTTTATTTAAGAACGGCAGTAAGGAGAAGCCTAGGAACTATGGACCTGTGAGCCTGACATCAGTAATGGGTAAGTTGATGGAGGAGATTCTGAGAGACAGGATTTACATGAATTTTGAAAGGCAAGGACTAATTAGGGATAGTTAGCCTGGCTTTATATGTGGGAAATTATGTCTCACAAGCTTGATTGAATTTTTTGAGGATGTAACCAAAAAGACTGAAGAGGGCAAAGTGGTAGATGTTGTCTACATAGACTTTAGTAAAGCCTTTGACAAGATTCAGCTTGGTAAACTAATTAGTAAAGTTAAATCACATGGGATTCAGAAAGAGCTTGCCGATTGGATACAAAATTGGCTTGATGGCGGGAGACAGAGGGTGGTGGTGGAGGGTTGTTTTTCAGACTGGAGGCCTGTGACTTCTGTTCCACAGGGATTGGTGCTGGGTCCTCTTTTGTTTGTCATTTATATAAACAATTTGGATGAAATTTAGGAGACCTAGATAGTAAGTTTGTGGACGTTACCAAAATAGGTGGCATAGCTGACAGCGAAGAAGGCTGTCTAAGATTATAAAGGGATCTTAATAAGTTGGGCCAATGGGCTGAAGAGTGGTAGATGGAGTTTAATTTGAATAAACGTGAGGAATTGCATTTTGGTAAAACAAAAAAAGCCAGGACTTATATAGTTAATGGTAGGGCCTTGGTCGTGTTGTCGAACAGGAGAGACCTAGGAATTCAGGCACATGATTCTTTGAAAGTTGCATCACAGGTAGACAGAGTGGTTAAGAAGGTGTTCAGCATGCTTGCCTTCATTGCTTAGACCATTTAGTACAGGAGTTGGGGTGTCATGTTGAGGTTATACAGGATGTTAGTGAGGCCACTTTTGGAGTGTATGGTTCTAGTTGCTATAGGAAGGATAATATTAAATTGGAGAGGGTTCAGAAAAGATTTACCAGGATGTTGCTGGGACTGGATGGGTTTGAGTTCTAAAGATAGGCTGGGACTCCTTCACTGGAGCGTAGGAGGTTAGAGAGGTTTATAAATTAATGAGGGGTATAGATAAGGTGAGTAGCAAAACTCGGGTTGTGTTTTTAAGGTGAGACAAGATGTAAAGAGACCTGAGGGCAACTTTTTCACACAGAGGGTGGTTTGTATGTGGAATGAACTGCCAGAGGATGTGGTAGATGCAGGTTCAGGTACGATATTTAAGACATTTGGATAGGTGCATGAAAGCAAAGGTTTAGAGGAATATGGGCCAAATGCAGGTAAATGGTACAAGTTTAGTTTGGAAAACATGGTTGGCATGGATGAGTTGGACGGAAGGGATTGTGTCTGTGCTGTGTGACACTATGACTCCTCATGTTGGAACTGATTTGAAGATCTAATGAGGAATGTTAAAATTCAACTGTATTTTCTGCAAAGTTTGCACGGATCTGTTTTGTATTTAAGATAACAAGGTGTAGAGCTGGATGAGCACAGCAGGCCAAGCAGCATCAGAGGAGTAGGAAGGCTGACGTTTTGGGTCTAGGCCCTTCTTCAGAAAAAGGGTCTAGGCCCGAAATGTCAGCTTTCCTGCTCCTCTGATGCTGCTTGGCCTGCTGTGTTCATCCAGCTCTACACCTTGTTATCCTACTATCTCTGTTTTGTACTTGTTGTATTTACTTATTGATAATTCATGAATAAGTATATTTTTAAAATTAAAAAAGTACATCCGACAGACACAGTTCTGTTTGTAACAAATGGGGAAGAATGGGGAGGAGTGAATCCAGAGAATGAAAGAGAAATGTTGCCATTCATAAAATGGCAGGAGAAGGGCTCCCTCTGCTGTTTGAGGAATTAATACTCATTGGCAGGTTCCCGAACTTTGCAAGTTCAAGCCTGTAAAAGTCCAACATATTTTGGCATCACCCTTATGCTTGTTGAGATTAGCCAAACGGGGTTAGGCAGTGATTATCACAAGTTAGATCTTGAAGAAGGAAATTATCCTTTAGGACTACGTCCAATTCCAAGAAGCCAAAAGAACTGTGAATGCTGTAAATCAGAAACAAAAACAGAAGTTGCTGGAATAGCTCAGCAGGTCTGACAGCATCTGTGAAGAGAAGTTAGGGTTAAAGTTTTGGGTCCTGTTCTGAGGAAGGGTCACTGCACCAAAAACATTAACTCTGATTTCTCTTCGTAGATGCTGCCAGACCTGCTGAGCTTTTCCAGTAACTTCTGTTTTTGAGTCCAACTCTTTGAGTTTTTAACCACATTGAGAATATAAAGACATTCCTGGTAAGAACTACAAAGTAAAAGCAAAATACTGTGGATGCTTGGAAATCTAAAACAAAAAAAATCAGAAACTGCCGGAAAAGCCTCGATGTGATAGCATCTTTGAAAAGGGGAACAAAGTTAATACACTGAGTCCCATCTGTTATTCAGAACTGAAAGGTCTTGAAAATTAGAGATAACAAGGTGTGGAGCTGGATGAACACAGCAGGCCAAGCAGCATCATAGGAGCAGGAAAGCTGACGTTTCGGGCCTAGACCCTTCATCAGAAAATTATATTTTTTAATGGTTTTGTCAGAGGGGAAGGGGGAGGAAGTGAAACAGATAAGAGGGTGCAGGGAGCAAAATGCAAAATGGTAGAGAGGGGATATAGATGTAAAATAGATGCTAATACAACATGCAATTGGTCAAAAATAGGTTGGCTTTGCTGAGAGCAAGCTTACGCAAACCAGAAACAAAAGGCAGGAACAGGTAAGTAAAATGGAGGATAGAGGACTGTGTTCATGTGTTGAAGTTTTTAAACTCAGTGTTGAGCCCTGAAGGCTGTAAACTGAGTATACCGAAAATGAGGTGTTTTTCCAGCTTGTATTGGGCTTTGCTGGAACACTGCAGCAGGCCAAGTATGGAAATGTTAGCATTGCAGCAGGATGGGATATTGAAATGGCAAGCCACTGGAAGATTGGGGCCATTTGTTGCGAACAAGCAGAGGTGTTCTGTGAAGGAATCACCCAGTCTTCACTTTGTCTTGTCACTGTAAGGGGGACTGCATTTTGAGCAGTGAACACAGTAGGTTAGATTGAAAGTATAAGTAAATCACTTCCTTCTTTTGGATCTCCTCTCCATTCAAAGGCAGTCCTAGGGATGCAGACTTGATTGGATTATGGTGGATGATGGATTTAGCCATTCACCAGCAGAACTGGTCGAGTCAGCCACAGCACAGTAGCTCAGTGGTTAGCACTGCTGTCTCACAGTGCCAGGGACCTGGGTTTGACTCCATTCCATAGTGACTGTGTGGAGTTTACACATTCTCCCTGTGTCTGCACGGCATTTCTCCAGGTGCTCTGGTTTCCTCCCACAGTCCAAAGATGTGTTGGTTATATGGATTGATCATGCTAAATTGCCCATAATGTCCAGGGATGTGCGGGCGAGGTGGATTAGCCATGGGAAATGCAGGGTTATGGGAGATAAGATGGTCTTTTGATGGTCGGTGTGGACTCGACGGGCTGAATGATCTGCTTCCACACTGTAGGGATTCTATGCTCTACGAGATTTTTCTTTAGTCTGCTGAAGCTCACTCTCCTACTCCAGGATCATCCTGGAATGCTCAGATAATCCCTGATTTGTTTTCTCACCAGCTAGCTGCTTTTATAAACCACTCAACCATCTCCTTTACCCTCACTTCCAGCAACGTGTGAGGATATGACAGACTTCTTTAGAACTAAGATCACAATATCTGATTAGCTGCCTCTTCTCTTCCCTCCATACCCCTGGCTAAGCATCTCTGCGACTCTCCTCAGCCTAGATCTGAACTCACATCTATCTAGTGTTTGTCTTCCATCTCATCTCATGTCCTCTCAGCTTGTCCATAAAACTCACTTGCTGTACCCTTCAGTTTCACTCTATGATCTGTTTACTCCTCAACTTCAATATCATCAGATATTGTTAACAGGACTGTCTCCCTAAATCCTGCCTGGTCAAATCTGTCACAATCACTTCCCTGCTCAAATAAATTTAATTCCTCTGAAACAAAATGAAAATTCTGGCGTTTTGCAGCAGGTCAGCCAGCACATGTGGAGACACGTAAAGTCACAGTTCCAGGTGGTGACCTTTTATGGGGATTGAACCCTTGAAAATGACCTTTTGCCTCATCTCCAACTCTTTTCTCTCCAAACTCCTTGGACATATTATAGATAACACAGTGTGGAGCTGGAAGAACACAGCAGGTCAGGTAGCATCAGAGGAGCAGGAAGGCTGACGTTTCTGAAGAAGGGTCCCGATCCGAGATGTCAGCCTTCCTGCTGATGCTGCCTGGCCTGCTGTGTTCCTCCAGCTCCACATTTTGTCATTTATGGACTGCAACAGGAATGAAAATCTGTTTGGAGACAGTCAAACCTAGAGTTTCCAGGAAGATATGCATTAAGTTTGAGAGATAACAACACATCCAAGGAGATAGTAAGAACTGCCGATGCTGGAGTCAAGAGATAACACAGTGTGGAACTGGAGGAACACGGCAGGTCAGGCAGCATCAGAGGAGCAGGAAAGTTAACATTTCAGGTCGGGACCCTTCTTCAGAAATGGGGAGGGGGAAGGGAGCTCTGAAATAAATAGAGAGGAAGGGGGCTGGGGAACGTAGGTGGGATGGTGATAGGTGAATGCAGGCAGGGAGTGGTGGGCATTGATCAGTGAGGTGGGGGAGTGATAGGTGGCGGAGAAGATGGACGGGTTGTGTCAGGTCAAGGAGGCGGGGATGAGAGGGAGGGTTGGAAATTGGATGAGGCTGGGGATGGGAGATTTTGAAACTGGTAAAATCCACATTTAGGCTACGGGGCTTTAGGCTCCTGAGGCAGAATATGAGGTGCTGCTCTTTCAGATTGCGGGTGGCATTATTGCGACACTGGAGGAGGCCCAGGATGGACATGTTGCCCAGGGAGTGGGAGGGGGAAGTTGAATTTTTTTCAGAAATGGGGAGGGGAAGGCATCTCCCCTGATGCTCCTTGGTCTGCTGTGTTCCTCCAGCTCCACACTGTGTTATCTCTGACTCCAGCACCAGCAGTTCTTACTATCTTCGAGAAGGTCCATAAATGGCACTTTTGGCAGTTAATTGAGATGCTCTGTCACCAGTGACCAAGATGTGGATGTGCCAGTATTGGGCTGGGGTGGATAAGGTCAGAAATCACACGGCACCAGGTTATAATCCAACTGGTTCATTTGAAAACACAAGCTTTCGAAGCCTTGCTCCTTCTTCTAGAGCCACTCTCGTCTTGGACCAACGCTTGGTTCATCTGACCTAATATCTCCTTTGGGGGCTCCTATCTAACGTAGTTTTATAACATTCCGGTGAAATGTTGTACTACATTAAAGACACTATGTTGATAAAAGTTGTTATTATTTATGATCTCGGGGCCGAAGGATCCTGCAATCACTTGCATCTCGCCGAGCGGCCCAAACCCTAACCAGCGAGGGGTCACGACACCCCCCAAAATCTTATCGAGCGCCTAGTGCAGCGCCGAATCTCCCCGAGCGCCCCCGAACCCGAGCGACTGCGAATCGCCCAGAGCCGTGCCGTGTGGTGCCGAATCTTCCCGAGCGACTGTGCGCGGTGCCGATTTGCCCCGAGTCCCGCCGCGTGGTCCGGCGTCACTCCGAACCTCCACGAGTAGCGCCGAATCTGCCCGAGTAACGTCGTGTCTAATCGAGCTGTCCCGAATGTCCCCGACTCCCTCTCCCTCCGAGCGGCCCCGAGAAGGTCCGAGCTGTTGCCCCTACGGCCGGACAGGCCCCGCTCCATTATGGAGTCTCACAGTCTGGAGACGGAAGGGGAGATCCTCCACAAGTCGCCAATGATCCACGGGAAGGAGCAGCTCCGGCACGGGCACAAACCCCCGATTCTCCTGCCAGTGGTAAGTTTCCCGCCCCGACCCCGTGTCGTGGGCCCAGGCTTCGGGCCCTACCTTTCCCGCGGACACTGTTGAGTTTTGGTACCGATCGGGCCGATGTTTGGGCACTGATTCCATCCTCCTCAACGTGTCCCTTCCCGGGCACCGAGGGCAGAGCTGCACACCCCCTTCACACCCTCATCCTGGGCACTGACAGCAGAGCTGCATTCCCTCCCTGGGCTAAGATAACAAGGTGTGGAGCTGGATGAACACAGCAGGCCAAGCAGCATCTTAGGAGCAGGGAAGCTTGACGTTTCGGGCCTAGACCCTTCATCAGAAAAGGGTCTAGGCCCGAAA
>JAHRHZ010000071.1:1219505-1277655 GCA_024137785.1 Ginglymostoma cirratum
TTTCGGGCCTAGACCCTTTTCTGATGAAGGGTCTAGGCCCGAAACGTCAAGCTTCCCTGCTCCTAAGATGCTGCTTGGCCTGCTGTGTTCATCCAGCTCCACACCTTGTGATCTCGGATTCTCTAGCATCTGCAGTACCTATTATCTCTTCCCTCCCTGGGCGCTGAGAAGGGAGCCGCGACCAGCTGCTCCCTTCCCTGGGCGTCGAAGGTACAGCTACACCCCCTTCTGAGGGCAGAGCTGCACACACCCTCCCCCAGTGGGCGTGGAGGACGGAGCTGCATTGCCCTCATGTGCACAGAAAACAGATCGGCAACTACCCCTTCCTCCAAACAAAGACACCAAGTGTAGAGCTGCACTCTGTCCTCCTGGGGCCAGTACTGCACCTGAGGACTGTTCAGTACTAGACATTTAACTTGAGAGACGTCGTGGCTTCTGTCAGCTCAGCTTTGACCCCCGCCTCTTTACCTGCCTGAGTCAACTGTGTTTGTACACCTGTGCCACAGATCCTTCTTAATAGACAGTCAATGTTAACCTTCCCATGATACAAATTCCAAATGGTAATGAGAAGTCTCAGTGCTGAATAGGGATATGACGAGCAATATTATCTCTCAGGGAAGTGCAAAGTTTCTGTGTGCCTTGCAGCATCAATGACAAATCATCTTGTATCGATATTGCTTTATACAGCAGGCAAATATTGAATAGCTGTAACAAAAAGCAGAAATTGCTGGAGAAACTTAGCAGGTCTGGCCTCATTGATAGAGGGTAAACAGAGTTAACATATCAAGCCCAGTGTTCTGAAGAAGGGTCATTGGACTTGAAATGTTAGCATCTGAGGAGAGAAAACAGAGTTGTCAGACCTGCTGAGTTTTCCCAGCAATTTTTGTATCGGAATTCCAGCATCCATAGTTTGTTATTTTATATTGTTGAATAGCTGTGGTTCATTAACAGTCCCAGTTGCACAGCAGCTGCAGGAGCCAGTACTGAGTGATGTCTCAACGCACAATCTCAAGCAACAAGTGCAGCAAGACATCATCCATCCTGTGAGATGGAGGCTTCTCGATCTATTGTAAGTGTCAGAGCATTGGGGTTCCTGCTGTTTTAGCTTTTATTGCTTAATTTCAAGAATGTGGGAGCTGGGAATTGCACTTCAGTAAAGTTTGCAATCTCAGATATGGGCTAATGAACAAAATGCTGATGGTGATTCGTGTTTTATGACCCATTATATCCCTACATGTTTCAGTATTCTATGCCTTTCCTCTGGCCTTGATGATTCATCTGCTCTGTAGCACCATAGTTTATTGATTGTAGTAATACTATGGACGTTCCATGCAGTCTAGTTCACAAGCGTATTTCTGTATGGAATATTGAGGCTAGAGGACTGTTCTTGGTATTCGAAGACCTCAGACTGTAAGTACGTAAGATACAGGAGCAGAATTAGGCTATTTGTCCCATTGAGTCTGCTGTACCATTTTATCATGGCTGATATGTTTCTCAGCGCCATTCTCCTGCCTTCTGCCTGCAACCCTTGATCCACTTACTAATCTAGAACCTGTATATCTTTGTCTTGAAGACTCTTACTGACTTGGCTCCTACAGCATTCTGCACTTAGGAGTTCCACATATTCACCACCCTCTGGCTGAAGAAGTTCCTTCTCGTTTCAGCTCTAAAAGGTCATACCTTCATTCCAAGGCTCTGCCCTCTGGTCCTAGTCTCTCCTACTAGAAGAAACATCATCCCCATGTCCACTCTATCCAAGCCTCTCGGTGTTCTCCGACATCCTCCATTATCTTTCTAAACTCCCATCGAATACACCCCCAGAGTCCTCAACTGCTCCTAATGTGACAAGCCCTTCATTCTTGCGAACTTCCTCAAGACCGTCTCCAAGATCAGCACATCCTTCCTTAGATATGGGCCCAAACCTGCTCCTAATGTTCCAAACGTGGTCTGACCAGAGCCTTATACGGCATCAGCAATTCACCCCTGCTCTTGTCTTCTAGCTGTCTTGAAATGGATGCTAACTTTGCATTTGCCTTCATAAGTGCCAATTGAACCTGCATGTTAACCTTAACAAAATCCTGAATAAGGACTTCCAAGTCCCTTTCTGCTTCAGATTTCTGAATTCTTTCCCCATTTAGAAAATAGTTAATGTCCTAGTCTCTCTCCCAAAGTACATAACATCACTTTCCCACATTGTGTTCCATTTGCCATTTCTTTTCCCACTTTCCTAGCCTGTTCAAATCCTTCTGCAGCCTCCCCACTTTCTCAACACTATCTGGCCCTCCACCTGTCTTTGTGTTACCTGCAAAACTTGGAACAATGCCCTCAGTTCCTTGGCACATGTTGTTAATGTATAACTTGAATTGTTGTTGTCCCAACGCTGACCCCTGTGGAACTCCACCAGTCACTGGCTGCCAACCTGAAAAAGACCCCTTTATCCCTACTCTCTGCCTTTTGCCAGTTAGCCAATCCTCTATCCATGCCGGTACCTTCCCCCTAATATTTTGGCTCTGATCTTAGCAACCTCCCGTGAGGCACCTTGTCAAAGGCCTTCTGGAAATCCAAATTGATCACATTCACTGACTCTGCTCTGTCTAAATTATTCATTACGTCCTCAAAGAATTCTAACAGACTTATCAAGCGTGGCCTCCCTGTGACAAAGCTGTGTTGACTCAGTCCTGTTTTACCATGCACTTCCAAGTATTCCGCAATCTTATCCTTAATAATAGGCTCTAAAAGTCTCCGTACATTGGGGAAATGAAGTGTGGTATGGGTGACTGCTTTGTAGACCATCTATATTCTGCAGGCGAAAAGGACCCTGAGCTTCCCGTTGCCTTCCACTTTAACATACCACACTGTTCCCTGGCCAACATCTGTCTCAGGCTTGCTGTAGTGTTTCCGTGAAGCTCAATGCAAGCTGGAGAAACAACACCTCAGTTTCTGCTTGGGGACCCTGCAGCCCTCCGGACTCAATATCGAGTTCACTAATTTTAGGACCTAAACTCGCCCATGTCCTAGCCCCCTACCTCACACACCAGACCTTGTTAAGATGTAGTCTACCATTACACACTACCTGTTGTTAGCCACTGACGGCCCCCATTAACAGTTGTTCACTCTCCTAGGCGAATTGTTATCAACTCCTTTGTCTATCCAACTGCTCTTCTCTCTCTTTGGGCTGTATCCTCATCTATCATTTACTCCTTACCTGCTCCTCCACCCTGTCTTCTGCATAGCTACCATCAGTTCTGAGGAAGGGTCACTGGACCCTAAAAGTTAATTCTGATTTTTCTTCACAGATGCTGCTAGACCTGCTGAGCTTTTCCAGCAACTTCTGTTTTTGTTTATTTTCCTGATTTATAGCATCTGCAGTTTTTTCTGTTTTTATTTCACACATTGGAAGCTTTTTCTTTCGGTTTTGTGCTGTTCCTGATTTCCCTTATCAGCTAAGGTTGCCTCATCTTCCCTGGGGGATGTTTCTTCTTCCTTGGGATGAATTTCTGCTATGCCTCTGAAACTACCCCCGGAAATTTCTGCCATTGCTGCTCCATTGTCTTCCCTGCTAGGGTCCCCTTCCAATTAACTCTGGCCAGTTCTTCCCTAATGTTTTTGTAGTTATCAGTACTCAGTTATAATACTGTTAAATCTGATTCCACCTTCTCCCTCTCAAACTGCAGGGGGAATTCTATCAAATTGTGGTCACTGCCTCCTAGCGTGTACCTTCATCTACAGCTTCCTAATCAAGTCTGCCTCACTACACATCACTTAATACAGAATTTCCAGTTCTCAGGAGGCCCTACCACAAGATGCTCCAAAAAGACCATCTCATACACATTCCACAAATTTTTTTTGTTGGGATCTACTGCCAGCCTGATTTTCCGAATCCAACTGCACATTGAAGTTCCACATGATTATTGTAATGCTGCCTTTCTTTGCTGGTGCTTTTCTATATCCTGATTTATTTTCTATCTCACATCCTCACTACTGCTAGGGCGTCTGTGCATAATTCCCAGCAGGCCTGTTTATCCTTTGTGGTTCCTGAACTCTACCCACACAAATTCCATGCCTTCTAACTGAAATAACTCCACAAAGGCTGGTATCCCAGTCACCCTTTATTTATACGTGCATAGTACATGACACTGAGCCTGCTTGCACCAAGCCTGCTCCTAGAGTGAGCAAAACCCTTGACTCCCTTGTTTATATCTGTTAGCCAGGACTTCCTGGTTGGACCAGGTTTACAACTCCAATAAAGGAACTCACATTCTGTGAGATCCACCTGGCTGACCTCATTCCAATTACTACAACCCTCCCCCTCTAAGTCCTGGCTTGGGCCCATTCTTTTTCCTGTAGCTTCACATGGAATGATTTTGCACCTGACCCAGTTCCTCTGACTGTGCCTCGGATATGGGTGCTGTGTGCTGGACGGTAGGCCACCTCTTGCCCTCAGAACATCTCGGCGGAAACTTGCCTTCTTCAGGAGGTGATGGCATTGAGGATACGACATCTGCCATGTCCATCTCGTCTTAGGAGGTTTCTTGGACCCTCGTTGGAGGGAGAGAACCCATGGGTTCCAACAGCCTTGGCATATGTTCTGAGAGGCCGAGTGTGTTTTGCTCCTTCTCTGTTTGCAGGTTTGAAGCTTTCATGTGGTCCGTGTTCTTGTTCAGGATCGCCGTCCCCCCCACCTGAATTTTTTTATGTCATGGGACCTGACCATGTGTTGATCATGCCTTTTATCCATGGAGAGTCATTCCAGTGGTTTCGACACCAAACTTCGTCCCCTGAAGTAATCTGCCTGTTGTGCAGTGTTCCTGATGCCATTTGAATGCCCGTCCCAGCGCGCGCACGCATACACGCACACACTCCTCCGGACTACCGGCCCCAAGCCGGGAACGCATGCTATGACACCTGGCTGATATTACTCCAAGCGCAGCACCAATCTGGTAGTGTTTCTTGCAGTTGAGCTAATGGCAGTTCGTACTAAGAAGGTTACCCCGCATCGCTCCCGCATATTTGCCTTTCCGTTTCATAGGACATGTATCCTTGGTTATTTAGTCCGTAGTCCGGATCCCCTTGCAACCACATCCTTCCGATGCCCATAACATTATAGCTGCCAATTTCTGTCTGCACTACAAGCACATTTACCTTGTTTTGTACACCGCATGCATTTAAGTACAAAACTCTCAGACCTGCATAGTCGCACCCCACCACTCCCCTCCTCTCATAGTTGTCCCCATATATGATATGTCTGAAATTAAATTCCTGACCCTTTCTACACTCTCTGTCCTGTTACTTATTCTGGAAATTTTAATAACCTCTCCTGAGCCCTCAGGACAAGGTTAAGAGCTGAGGCTCCTCCAATGCTAAATTCATGACACTGCTACTTGCCTCACTTGTAGTGACACCCTCCCACCCCTGACCACCAGTGAAATTTGAAGTACTTAACCTACAAGGTCTGACTGCCTCCAGAAACACAGCACCCAGGTAACTCTTTCCATCCCTGGTGTGTCGCAGTATTCAAACCTCAGACTCCAGCTCATCAACTCTGAGCTGGAGTACCTTGAGAGCCAATACTTACTACAAATGTGGTCATGTCATGTCTTACGAGCCTTGCATGTCATATCTCTTGCAGGGCTTGTGTGTCCAACCTCGCCCAATGTGTTGCATCAAACTAATCAAGGTAGCAACTGATTAGCAAGGCTCCTTGTATTTTGGGAGGAATTGTTTGATGATTTGACTGCATTATCAGATTGGCGTGATGAACTGTGGCTTGTGAGGTGATATTTAATTCCTAGTGTCTTGGCTGCCAGGACAAGTACGACTCCAAATTGTGCAGAAGCTAATTGTGCACTGTTGACTGATACTCAAATGTCCAGTAGTCCACATATTTTCTTCAGTTTTCTCAGAATGCTGTATGCAGTAGCTGCTGTGAAATGACTGTTGGAAGCAAACATGATCTGCAGGCAATGGCTACATACATCTCAAAGGTCAGCACCAACCCTTGCCTAAGCTCAAGCCACAATTCCAAACTGTAATGGTGGTTCCTGACTTGGAAGACTGGACCAAATCTTTGCAAACTGTTGTTAAAGTGTTGTTGATGTCCTGGGCAGGTACTGGCTGTCACAGACTCTGAACACTCACCCACTTGCTCCCTCACCCAGACACCCACCCTCCTTCACACTCCTTCACACTCGCAAGTCTCTCTGGCAGTCTCATTCAACTCTCAATCACACTCATTTGCTTAGTTTGATGAAGATCCATTTCAGTATGTACAACATCCCAGCTGTCACCTTGGGCTTCAAGTATGTTGTGTGGATCACAATCACTAGAAACTCTGTCTGTGTGTATTGCATTTCTGTTAACGCTATGCTGTTAATGCATAGGTGACTAGCTCATTCTGCACCTGCGCTGCTCCAAGTCTAGATTGAGATGCCTTGCTTTGGAGATTGGCTTCAGAAATTGGGATAAACATTGGAACTGTCTTCCACAAACGGTGATTGATGGAAGATGAATTGCTAAATTTAAATCCAAGATCATTAGGTTTTTGGTATCCTGAAGTGTTATATAATAATGAACAAAAGAGATCCTCCAGAGTTAAGTCATAGATCAGTATTGATCTCAATGGATGCTGGAACAGGCTGAAGGTACTAAATGGCTGTCTCTTGTTCCTGTATTCTTACCTCTTACCTCAATCCATGTGTTGCATCACACTGTGTTTGTTGCATCAATAATGAAGGGTTTCTAGGTGTTATAGACTTAAGTTGCACCTTCAAATGTCTCTCTAAACACAACTGTTGTAAACCCATCTGCAATGACCTCTAACCCCTACAGTCCTTCCACAGCTCATACATTTTCCACTGGAAAACTTCTATTGTTGAGCTGATCTTACATGAGGCATATTTCTGACAAGGCCTCTCCCAATAATTGTGGAATGTGAGTAGATGTGAAATGGTTCTCTGAAATGAACTTGCCAATATCCCATTGTAGACATGGAGGATCGTGAAAATGTTAACACTGCGTATGTAATTGCAATAGTCAGCAGAGCAGAATGGTCCACTTCACAGTTTTGTTTTAGTCTTTAGGATCTCTGGAGGTGTATAATTGACTTGTTCCTCTTTGTTACAACTACCATTGAACTGACCCAAGGAGATAGTGCTGTTACAGGAACAATGATGTCCTGTCTGACCATTCAGAGTTTCCTTCAGCTTAACCATTAAGATAACTGGCATACAATTAGGGTATATTGGACTGAAGTTATCATCTCAGTTATATTATCTCAAGTCCTGAGGAAGGGTCACTGGACCCGAAACGTTAACTCTGATTTTTCTTCACAGATGCTACCAGACCTGCTGAGCTTTTCCAGCAACTTCTGTTTTTATCTTTTTGAGCCTGATTTGAAATTTTCCATCAGCTTGTTCTACATGATTGCTGACTATCTGAGAATGTTCCATGTTAAACATCCCTCACTCACTGTTGTGTAGTTGGTGAGTGGCTGTATAAGTGCACCAGTAGAGGGTGTTCTAAATCTCTCAATATGATCATTTTGCTGGATGACATCCGTTCCCATACTGAATTTTCTACCAGTATCAGTGCGCAACATTCCAGATTCTGCCAAAACAAAATCACCACTTGACACTGAGCTTCATATTTGGCCTCTATCTAGATCTCTTGAAATGCCATGAGCTCCAATCTCAATTTCAATCTTTAATAGGTTTAACTTTCACGTTACCTTTTCATATTGGTGAAGCAGAATCAGGTATAGTGTATAGTGCCCTAGCCTCTCAACCAGAAGTTCTTGGTTTAAGTCCCACTCCAGGACTTGATGGCCATGGAAGCTATGTTTATAAAATGGTCAACAGGTCGATTATCAATTTGTAAATCTTTCCAATGAGCCTACTGGCAAGTCCTAAAAGAGGAGAGAGTCCTGAAAACTATAGTGCAGAAGGCAGCAGTAAACCACAGCAGTACCTGGCCAAACCTAAAGATGCACGAGAGCTCATAGTTCCCAACAAACTTTAGGGCATAGCACTGAAGAAGGCAAGAGAATAGCACATGACAGAATCAGGAATGGAAGAATATATTGATAAAGTTGGAGTGAAATATAGTGGGAGGAGTTTCATTTGGCACATGAACGTCAACATAGACCATTTGGACTGATTGAGTTGTTTGTGGCCTGTAGGCTCTATCAAGCACTATGTAAAACAAGGATGGAAATCTTGCATGGCTGACATTACAGTACCCTGAAATCCTAAAGTTGAACTCTTGTCTCTCAATAATTTTAATAGAAAGCCTTAAAAAAGCAATTTGGGATTGTAAGCAGGCTGAATCTTTTCCTGGTTATTGATAGGATGTAATTCATAGAACATAGGACATAGAACAATACAGCGCAGAACAGGCCCTTCGGCCCTCGATGTTGCGCCGACCTGTGAACTAATCTAAGCCCATCCCCCTACACTATCCCATCATCATCCATATGCTTATCCAAGGACTGTTTAAATGCCCCTAATGTGGCTGAGTTAACTACATTGGCAGGCAGGGCATTCCACTCCCTTACCACTCTCTGAGTAAAGAACCTGCCTCTGACATCTGTCTTAAATCTATCACCCCTCAATTTGCAGCTATGCCCCCTCGTACTAGCCGACGTCATCATCCTGGGAAAAAGACTCTCACTGTCCACCCTATCTAATCCTCTGATCATCTTGTAGGTCTCTATTAAATCCCCTCTTAGCCTTCTTCTCTCCAATGAGAACAGACCCAAGTCCCTCAGTCTTTCCTCATAAGACCTTTGCTCCAGACCAGGCAACATCCTGGTAAATCTCCTCTGCACCTTTTCCAATGCTTCCACATCCTTCCTGTAATGGTTCGACCAGAACTGTACACAATATTCCAAGTGAGGCCGCACTAGTGTTTTGTACAGTTGCAGCATGACATCACGGCTCCGGAACTCAATCCCTCTACCAATGAAACCTAACACACCGTATGCCTTCTTAACAGCACTATCAACCTGGGTGGCAACTTTCAGGGATCTATGTACCTGGACACCAAGATCCCTCTGCACATCCACACTACCAAGACTCTTTCCATTGACCCAGTATTCTGCCTTCCTATTATTCTTCCCAAAGTGCATCACCTCACATTTATCTGCATTGAACTCCATTTGCCACCTTTCAGCCCAATTCTGCAGTTTATCCAAGTTTCCCTGCAACCTGCAACATTCTTCCACACTGTCCACCACTCCACCGACTTTAGTGTCATCTGCAAACTTACTAACCCATCCACCTATGCCTGCGTCCAAGTCATTTATAAAAATGACAAACAGCAGTGGTCCCAAAACAGATCCTTGTGGCACACCACTAGTAACCAGACTCCAGGCTGAATATTTTCCATCAACCACCACTCTTTGGCTTCTTTCAGAAAGCCAGTTTCTAATCCAAACTGCTAAATCTCCCTCAATCCCATGCCTCCACATTTTCTCCGATGGCCTACTATGTGGAACCTTATCAAAGGCTTTACTGAAGTCCATGTATACCACGTCAACTGCCCTACCCTCATCCACATGCTTGGTCACCTTCTCAAAAAACTCAATGAGGTTTGTGAGACACAACCTGCCCTTGACGAATCCATGTTGACTGTCTCCAATCAAATTGTTGCTTGCTAGATGATTATAAATCCTATCTCTTATAATCCTTTCCAAAACTTTTTCTACAACAGATGTAAGGCTCACTGGTCTATAATTACCTGGGTCATCTCTACTGCCCTTCTTGAACAAGGGCACAACATTTGCAATCCTCCAGTCATCTGGTACTAAACCTGTAGACAATGACGACTCAAAGATCAAGGCCAAAGGCTCCGCCATCTCCTCCCTAGCTTCCCAGAGAATCCTCGGAAAAATCCCATCGGGCCCAGGGGATTTATCTACCTTCACACCTTCTAGGATTGATAACACCTCCTCCTTACTAACCTCAATCCTTTCAAGTCTAATAGCCCGTGTCTCAGTCTTCTCCTCTACAATATTCTCCTTTTCCTGAGTGAAAACAGATGAGAAATATTTGTTTAGCACCTCTCCGATCTCCACAGGGTCCACACACAACTTCCCACTTCTGTCTTTGACTGCCCTATTCTTACCCTAGTCATCCTTTTATTCCCCACATACCTATAGAAAGCTTTAGGGTTCTCCTTAATTCTACCTGGTAATGACTGCTCATGTCCCTCCTTGCTCTTCTTAACTCTCTCTTTAAATCCTTCCTAGCTAATCTGTAACTCTCCATCACCTCATCTGAACCATCTCGTCTCAATGTCACATAAGCCTCCCTCTTCCGCTTAACAAGAGATACAATTTCTTTTGTAAACCAAGGTTCCCTTACCTTATCACTTCCTCCCTGCCTGACAGGGACATACCTATCAAGGACACGCAATATCTGTTCCTTAAACCAGCTCCACATTTCGATTGTCCCCATCCCCTGCATTTTGCTACCCTATTCTATCCCTCCTAAGTCTTGCGTAATCGCATTATAATTGCCTTTCCCCCATCTATAACTCTTGCCCAGTGGCATGTTCCTATCCCTTTCCATTGCTAAACTAAACATAACCGAATTATGGTCACTCTCTCCAAAGTGCTCACCTACCACCAAATCGAACACCTGGCCTGGTTCATTACCAAGTACCAGATCCAGTGTGGCCTCCCCTCTTGTCGGCCCTTCGACATACTGTGTCAGGAAACCCTCCTGCACACGTTGGACAAAAACTGATCCATCCGACGTACTCGAGTTTCCAGTCAATGTTGGGGAAGTTAAAGTCTCCCATAATGACCACCTTGTTCCTTTCACTCCTGCCCAGAATCGTTTTGCCGATCCTCTCCTCCACATCCCTGGAACTTTGCGGAGGCCTATAAAAAACTCCCAGCAGTGTGACCTCCCCTCTCCTGTTTCTGACCTCAGCCCATACCACCTCAGTAGACAAGTCCTCGTCAAAAGTTCTTTCAGCCACCGTTATACTGTACTTGACTAACAAAGCTACACCTCCCCATCTTTTACCACCTTCCCTGATCTTAATGAAAGATCTAAACCCTGGAACCTGCAACATCCATTCCTGACCCTGCTCTATCCACGTCTCCGAAATGGCCACAACATCGAAGTCCCAGGTACTTATCCATGCTGCAAGCTCACCTACCTTATTCCAGATACTCCTGGCGTTGAAGTCGACGCACTTCAAACCAGCTTGCTGTCTGCCAGCACACTCCTGTGATGGTGAAATCCTGTCCATGTCCTCCCTACTCTCATCCTCCTGTGTACTGGAACTACACCACAGGTTCCCATGCCCCTGCTGAGCTAGTTTAAATCCACCCGAATAGCACTAGCAAATTTCCCACCCAGGATATTAGTACCCCTCTGGTTCAAGTGAAGACTGTCCTGTTTGTAGAGGTCCCACCTTCCCCAGAATGAGCCCCAGTTATCCATATACCTGAAACCATCCCTCCTGCACCATCCCTGCAGCCACGTGTTCAGCTGATACCTCTCCCTGTTCTTTGCCTCGCTATCACGTGGCACGGGTAACAAACCAGAGATAACAACTCTGTTTGTTCTAGCTCTCAGCTTCCACCCTAGCTCCCTGAAATCCTGTCTTATATCCCTATCCCTCTTTCTACCTATGTCATTGGTACCTATGTGGACCACGACTTGGGGCTGGTCACCCTCTCCCTTCAGGACCCCAAAGACACGATCTGAGACATCACGGACCCTGGCACCTGGGAGGCAACACACCAACCGTGAGTCTCTCTTGTTCCCACAGAAGGGAGTCATAATTCACGTTATGATTAGTGGCACTGTCATAAGGTCAGACATTGACCAGAACATAAGGTTTTAGTGAAGCCTTGGAATGTGAATCATGTTTAAATTAATTGTTGCTATGTGTGTTTTTACCCTGATTAGTCCACAAGCAATCACTCTCCAGAGACATCACTATCTCCTATTGACACCTTGAATTCTCTGTCCAACTTTGAAGCTGAAATGGACCATGATGGACAGGGGACTTATTCTCTTTTCCCGGCACTGGATAATGTGACGATTTTGTCAGGAACCAGTGAAGCACTGGAAAGGTAAATTTCGGTGTGAGTTCAGTGATGTCATGTTTCAGTCAATACGTAAGGATATCTAACTATACTTGGGTTATAAAACGCTGACTAGCTTGAACAATTCAGATGAGGATATTATTGTGGTGGAATTTCTTGTGCTTCTCAATCACCCTTTGTACTTCCCTTTTATTTTTGGTCTTGATCAATATTTACCCTTGAATCTGCATTGGTAACCCAGATTATCTGCTGGTTTTTCACATTAATGTTTGTGGGACATTGTTGTATGCAAATTGAGTGCCAAGTGCATCTACATTACAATGGTGTCACAAGTCTCAAGTTCCCGATTCTCTGTAAAGCACTTTGGGATATCCTGCAAATTCGTTCATTTACAGTGTTCCCAAGTCCCCCTTAGGTCACAGAATCTTGTAGACGTCAACTACCCTACAGATTTGATGAATAAAAGATGAAAACAGGGATTTGAAAACCTGAAGGCACATATTGAGGACAAAAAATTTGTTTTCTAGAGTGTTTGGGAGCCCAAAATTGTCGATTTCTTGTTTACCAAGACTTAGTGTAATTTCCAGCAGACCAACTATCTTTTGCTCATAGACCCTTCTGCCCAACTTGTCCATGCCGACCAAGTTTCCTAAAGTGAACTAGCCCCATTTGCTTGCATTTGGACCATAACCCTCGAAACCTTTCCTATCCATGTACCTGTCTGCATATCTTTCAGATGTTGTAATTGTACTGGCCTTCACCATT
This sequence comes from Ginglymostoma cirratum, assembly GCA_024137785.1. Classification (NCBI taxonomy): domain Eukaryota; kingdom Metazoa; phylum Chordata; class Chondrichthyes; order Orectolobiformes; family Ginglymostomatidae; genus Ginglymostoma; species Ginglymostoma cirratum. Next base: position 1,232,335 of record JAHRHZ010000071.1, read on the forward strand.
TCCTCTGGCAGCTCGATCCATACACACCACCCTCTGAGTGGAAAAAGTTGACCCTTTTAAATCTTTCCCCTCTCACCTTAAACCTATGCCCTGTAGTTTTGGACCCCCATACTCTGGGGAAAAGACCTTGGCAATTAATCTTATCTATGCCCGTCATGATTTTATAAACCTCTGTAAGGTCACCCCTCAGTTTCCTATGTGCTAGGGAAAAAGAGTCCCAGCCTATCCAGCCTCTCCTTATAACTCAAACCCTCCAGTCTCAGTAACATCTTTGTCAATCTTTTTTCATCCTTTCCAGTGTAACAACATCCATCCTATAGCAGGGTGACCAGAATTGTACACAGTACTCCAAATGTGGCCTTACCAATGTCTTATAACATGACGTCTCAATCCAGTACTCATTGCTGTGACCAAAGAAGGCAAGTGTGCTAGACTCCTCCTTCACCACCCTGTGTACCTGTGATGCTGCTTCAAGAAACTAGGTACCCTTTGTCTGTCTGTTCCACAGCATTCCCCAGGCCCTGCCATTAACTGTGTACGTCCTACCCTGGTTTATCTTACCAAAATTCAACAGCCCACGTTTATCTAAATTAAACTCCATCTGCTAGTGCTTGGCCCACTGGCCCAGTTAATATCCTGTTGTACTCTTAGAATACCTTCTTCACTGTCCACTACACCAATTTTGGTGTCATCCACGAACTTACTAATCATGCCTCCTATATTCTTATCCAAATTATTTATATAAATGATGAACAAAGTGGACCCAGAACCACTCCTTGCGGCAAGCTGCTTGTCACAGGCTTTTAGTCTGAATGACAACCTTCTACCATCACCCTCTGTCTCCTACTGTAAAGCCAATCTTGTATCCAGTTGGCTAGCTATGCCTTGATCCCACTTGATTGAACCTTACTAACCAGCCTACCATGCAGAACCATGTTGAGGACTCGCTAAAGTCCACATAGACAACATGTACTGAAGTGCCTTCATCTATTTTCCTGGACACCTCTTCAAAAAACTCAATCAAGTGTGTGAGACATGATTTCCCATGCACAACTCTATGCTGACTATCCGTAATCAGTCCTTGCCTTTCCAAATGCATGGACATCCTGTCTCTCAGAATCCCCTCCAACAACTTACCCTCCACGGATGTCAGACTCACTGGTCTGTAGTTCCATGGCTTTTCCTTGCAGCCTTTCTTAAATAATGGAACCACGTTAGCCACTCTCCAGTTTTCTGGTACCTCACCTGTGTCTATCGATGATACAAATATCTCTGCTTGGGAACCCCGAAATTCCTTCCCTAGCTTCCTCCAATGTCTTGGGATACACTTGATCGGGTCGTGGAGATTTATCTATCTTAATGTGTATCAGAACCTCCAGCATCTCCTCTTCTGCAATGTAGACTGTTTTCAAGATATTTATTTTCCCAAGTTCCCTAGTTCCATGTCTTTCTCCACAGTAAATACTGATATGAAATATTTGTTTAGGGGCTTGCCCTTCTTGGTCTGTTACAAATCGCTTCCCATTTACATACTATTTCCTTATGTATTAATTTTATATATTTAGTATATTGATTACTGTTTTATTCTCATTCTTCCTTTGTCTGACCTATTTTCCTCTACATTCCTGTCTCAGCTTACTGCATTTGGCTTGGTTGCCGTTTGAACAACTGACCTAACATGCATTACATGTGGTCTTTTTTCCCTTCAGCATGCATTAAAACCTGTCACATTTCCTTTCTGGACGTTGAATCATTTCAGGCAAAAAAGACCATACGTTTAGTCCTTAGTTGATTCGTAGTTAGTTGACTAGGTTAGCTACTATTGAATGCACAATAGAATCGTAGAATGGTTACAGTATAGAATGAGGCCATTCAGTCTCTCCTGTTTGTGCTAACACACTGTGTAAGAGTGAGCCCCTAGTCTAGTACCCCCTTCATCTCCCTCTACCTTTTACCATGACCATGCAAAGACACTAGCTTTATGAAATTCTTGCTTGCCCTTCAGGGATATGAAAGTCCTCTTCGAATCCTGTGATTGCTATTTTAGGTATTCAGTACCTCGCTTATAAAATCCAGGATCCCATATTAAGTTTATTAACTGATTTCTCAGTCTTGCCTGTGCCTTTAATGATTTGAAGTCATTATTCATTTTGTAGTTTCACCTCCCTTAATTTTGCATCTTTCATTTGATATTTTCTCTCCTTGTTCTTCATGAACACTTCAAACATCTCTGCATTAAGTTTCATCTTCCCCTTATTTGTCTGTTCCACCACTTGTGTATGGTAGGAAAGGGTGGGATGTGTGGACCTTCACTGAGTAGACTTCACACACGACTTAAGAATAATTTTACAAAAGATTTTGAAAGCATAACCTTTATGTTAGTATTTAAAAATTTTATGGTTGTATTTGTGAACAACATTGCCGCTAGGTGGAGCAATATGCACCCTACACAGAAACAGACCATTGAAGCACTAAACCAAGTGACTGAGCTGCAGATTCTGTCACAAAGAAGGAGCTGCCCGTATATTCACAGAGCTATAGGGAGGACTGGAATGAGTAAACTGCTCGCCAGCATCTGAAAGCAGACATTACAAGTGATGGAATGGAGGCCTGAGACTTTGGGTTGTGTTTTTGTGCTGGTTTAGGAACTCCCAAATGATGTTGGGAATTTTAAAATTGCTGATGCCATGCTGCATTGATGTGCATACACAGTGGCGCACTGGCACGCACTGGTTGAACTGAGGTTCTTGTCAACATCATGGCAGTTGTCCACACTTATGCATGAAACTGAGCATTTGCAGATGGATCTCGGCAACCATCTTGAATGGCTGCCTGTGGTGGCTGCACGTATTTTGGAATTATGTACTGAATGTGACTATGTTGTTTTACTGCTGTTGTTTTTGTTGGCTTCTCCGGTCACATTAATTTTCAAGTATTAGTATGAAAATAGTTTGGGAAACACTGAACTATAGTCTGCTGTTCACTCCTTGCCATTCATTTTTATACTTGATGACTTGGTGATAGGTTATCATCACTTTCAGCACATGGCTCATTTTAGTGAATGTAACGAAAAAGTATTATATTTTCTATTTCTCCCCACTAGTGAACCAACAGCTGATGTAAATGACAAACCAAACATGACGTGGTTGGATGCTGCACAGGTATGCACTGTTATTCACTCAGCGTTATAGCCTGTGGTTTAAATTACCTTTTATGTTGAAATTGATTGAATCACTGATGTGACACTGATATTTACCTCGTATTGTCTGATTCACAAAGGTCATTTATCTCCCTTTCAGCCTCCTCCTTATCATCAGTAAAGTTATGAGTCCGTTTTGGGAACCATCAATGGTTGTTATGGATCACATTGACCCAAGGCGTGATTTGTTAGAGGCTCCCATGTTCAGCACTCCTGTGTGCTCGTTGACTCATTGATCAGAGTATTCACATACCAGCTGCAACACTCAGCCCCCCACCTCAGATACTTTCAGACTCATTCCACTGAGCAACCATGCACCAATTATTTTGCACCCTGTGCACTACTAGAGTCATCTTTTGATTGGAATACCTACACGTCAGACCCCACATTCATTCCTGGTGAGTACTCTCAGAATCATTCCTCTGCTGATCTGAATACCTACACATCATCCTTTTGAATTGTAAAATCCCTACAATATGGAAGCAGGCTTTTTGGTCCATCGAGTCCAAACCGACCCTCCAAAGAGCATCCCACCTAGACCCATACTATCCCTGTAACCCTGCATTCCCCATGGCTGATCCACCTAGCCTGCACACATCCCTGGACACTGGGCAATTTAGCATGACCAGTTCACCAAACCTGCACATCTTTGGACTGTGGGAGGAAACCAGAGCACCCAGAGAAAACCCATGCAGACACGTGGAGAATGTGCAAACTCCACACGGTGACCTGAGGCTGGAATTGAACCCGAGCCCCTGGCGCTGTGAGGCAGCAGTGCTAACCACTGTGCCGCTGCTTGTATTTCTCCAGTGTGGTCATGTGCCTCGTCTTCACTTCCACCATTACGATCCATAGTCCCGTACTCCTTTCCAGCATCAATTTCCATCCCAGCCCTCTGCGTCTTTTCAAACTTGTACATATTTCCGGCACGGAATGTCTACTGTTTCAGTCTGTACATGAGGCTTGTACAAAAAAACCGAAGCATTAAAAACTGAATATGTCACTGCAGAATTTTTCAGAGACCTGTTGCAGGATATGCATGAGAGCCTCTTTAAGGATGGCACATTTCCTTCCCTAAATGACAACAGTGAACCAGATGATTTTTTTTTTTGAAAATCCAGTGATCATTACTGAGATTAGCTTTTATTTCCAAAATTATTAATTAATTGAACTTATAGGCCACCAGGTGTTGTGCTAGAATTTGAACTCATCTCCAGAGCACGATGATTGGATCTCTGGACTGCTAGTCCAGCAACCTTACCACTCCATTGTTGCTAGTACAGAAGATCAATGCCTGGAACTAGCTTCTTCCTTAGCCAAGCTGTTTAAGCTCAGACTTTGCAATTGAGGATTTTCCATGTATCTGATAGATATCTAGAACAGCACAAACCTATAACCACCAATTATTGTTCTTACAGTTTCCTCCTCTTCAGGAAATTGGAGGAGTAATTACTGGTGCTGTCCAGCAACACTGACTAAGCATTAGTCTGGTCACAGATGCTAGGAGAGTGTTCCATTAGAATCACATTGCTCCAGACCTCATCAGAACCTTGATCATGACATCAGCACAAAAAATTGAATATCAGAGGCAGTGGTAACAGCTTTCCTTGACTTCAAAACAACATTCTATTAATTGTAACACTAACCGCATGGGATTGGAAATTGGGGCAAAATAAACGGTGTTTTCCAGCAACGTCAATGCAGGGGATCAGGCTCCGAGTTTCCTGCTGATTCAGTGTGTCTGAAACAGGAATGTTCCATTGCAGGCATTAGCAGCCTACCAGTAATACAGCATTCCCCAAAAATCTTTCTTAGATTGTATTGTAAACTTCAACTCTAAACTTCACATGTCCTTTTCAGTACTGCCATCTGAATTAAGAATCGTGTGACTCAGCTGCTGAAAAGAGCTCCCTTGTTTTGTTACAGATTGTTCTGGAAGAGGCTGGGAGGCCGCTGCACATTAAAGAAATCAAGCAGAGGATACTGGACCGAGGACTTGTGCAGTCAAAGTAAGCTGGTTTTCAGCGTAAAACTTTAACAGAACAGGCAAACCTGAACTAGGTGCAGTGGGATGCAGAGTGCTTGTAGAGGAGGCTGGTTGTTGGTTAGTCGTCTCATTTCTTGTTGTTCCTGACTGCACAAAATGTTTTTTCTATTCATCCAATTTCCTGTTAATAGAATGGTAGAACTCTTCAGATAAGTTGTTCAATTAATATCATGCCCCTGCTTGTTCCTCATAGACCTGCAGGTGCACTCACTGCCATGCTGACCAGAAGATCTGGCCTAGAGGATCTAGAATCATTTACAGTACAGAAGAGACTATTTGTGCCTTTGAGTCTGTGTCAGCTTTCTGTACGGCAGTCAAGTCAGTTCCTTTTCTCCTTACCCTCACCAATTTCCCATCCAATTTCCTTTTGACATAGTTGTTTTCCTCTGTTTCCACCGTCATGAGTCCGTTCCAGGTCATTGCCATTTGCTCTGTAAAATGGTTCTACTCTCAATACCGCTTCTTCTCTTGCCTAGACTCTTAAATCCACGTCAACTTGTTCCTCGTGCGAGTAGCTTGTGGGAACACAATTTCATTGACTGTAATATCATTCGATATTACATATCAGCCACCATCTGATTACTCCTTCCTTTGCTGTAAGTGGAACAACCTTAGCTTCTTCAATCTGATCTTGTAGCAAAAATTTTCCATCCCTGGAACCTTGCTAATAAATCTCCTGCACACTGTCAAATATTTCACATCCTTCCTAAAGTGTGGTGACCAGACTGAGATACAGTTCTCTAATTGTATCAGAGATAAAAGGTACTGCAGATGCTGGAGAATCAGAGATAACAAGCATGGGGCTGGATGAACACAGCAGGTCAAGCAGCATCATAGGAGCAGGAAAACTTGACGTTTCGGGCCTTCCGTTAGATCCCCCCCTCAGCCTTTTAGGTTCTGAAGAAAAAAGTCCTAGCTTGTCCAACCTCTCCCTATAATTCAGTCCCTTGGGTCCTGGCAACGTTCTTGTAATTTTCTTCTGTACTCTTTCCAATTTAATAACATCCTTCCTATAGCAAGGTGACCGAACCCGAAGACAGTACTCCTAGTGCATCCTCACCAATGTCATGTGCAACTGCAGCATAACTTCCCAACTTCTATGCTCAGTGGTCTGACTGATGAAGGCCGATGTACCAAAAGCATTCTTCACTGTCCTGTCTACCTGTGACTCCACTTTTAGACAACCATGCACCTGAACCCCAAGGTCCCTCTGTTTCACTACACTCATTAAGGCCCTACCATTCACCATGAAACTCCTACCTTGATTTGACTTGCCACAATGCAACACCTCACACTTACTATATTAAACTCCTTTAGCCATTTCTCGGCCCACTTCCCCAGCTGATCAAGATCTTGCTGTAATTTCTGATAACCTTCCTCATTGTTCACGATATCGCTTGTAAGTTGTCATCCGCAAACTTATTAGTCATACCTTGTACATTCTCATCCAAACCATTGATATAGATAACAAACAGCAATAGGCCCAGCACCGACTCCTGAGGCACACCAGTACTTACAGGCCTCCAGTCCGACAAGTATCCTTCCACTGTTACTCTCTGCTTCCTGCATCAAGCCAGTTGTGTATCCAATTTGCCAGCTCTCCCTGGATTCAATGCAATCTAACCTTCCAGAGCAGCCTACCATGTGGCACCTTACCAAAGGCCTTACTGAAATCCATATAGACTACGTCTACCACGCTGCCCTCATCAATCTTCTTGGTCACTTCGCCAGAGAGCTCTAAAAAGTTTGTGGGGCATGACTTCCCATGCAAGAAGTCATGCTGACTATACCTAATCAAACCCTGTCTTTCTAAATGCATGCATATCTTATCCCTGACAATCTTCTCAAATAACTTGAATTCCACAGATTTTAGGCTTGCTGGTCTATAATTCCCAGGTTTTTCTTTGCAGCCCTTCTTGAATAAGGGCACCACGTTCGCCACCCTCCAGTCTTCAGGGACCTCACCCATGGCTAGTGATGATGCAAATACATCAGCCAGGGCCCTCGCATTTTCTTCTGTAGCCTCTGGCAGGGTTCTTGGATATATCTGATTAGGATCAGGAGATTTATCCACCTTCATAGATTCCAATACTTCCAACACCTCTATTGTGATAGAGACTGTCCTCAAGATAGCGTCACGAACTTCCTCAAGTTCCCAAGTCTTCATGCTTTTCTCCACGGTCAACACAGAGGAGAAATATTCATTGAGGCCGTCACCCACCTCCTGCAGTTCCACACATATATGTCCACTTTGGACCTCGAGGCATCTTGTTCTCTCTCTAGTTATTCTTTTTCCTTTAAAATAGTTAAAGAATCTCTTTGGATTCACCATAATCTTCTCAGCCAAAGCTATCTCGTGCCCGCCTTTTTGCTCTCCTGATTTGCTACTTTAGTAAACTCCTGTATCCCCAATATACCTCCAGAGATTCCGTTGATCCCATCTGCCTGTATCTTAGCCATGCTGCCTCTTTTTCTGGTTAAAGCCTCAATGTCTCTTGTCATCCAGGATTCCCTACTCCTGCCAACCTGACCCTTCAAGCTCACAGGAACATGTAGACCTCTATTTTCTCCAGGTTAGATCCTTCCCGTCCTATTAAAATTAGTTCTCATCCAATTTAAATGTTTTACTTGGAACTATTCCTTGCACTTCAGCATTACTGATCTAAGTGATCATTCTTACTCAGTTGCTTCTCTAACAGACGCTTGGTCCACCTCATTCCCCAGCATGAGGTGTAGCAAATCCATTCTTTATAGTAGGAGTGAAAACATATTGTGCAATTCTCATGAAACCATTTAATTAATTCCTATGCTCCTTAAATTTTACAGTATCACTATTACAACTGATATTTAGTAATTGAAGTCCCAGAATTAGTCATATTACTTTAGCAGGGACTAATATGGCACTGACAAATGGACAGGGCACATTGCCCAATATAGATGAATGGATAAGATAAGTGGGAATGGACCAAGGATTAGGGCCTGTATGTGTAACTCCCATTCCCAGTGCTTGCTTTTTAATATAAAGACATTTATCATTTGGCATCACATTATATTCCAAACCATAAGGATATTATCCAGATGTGGCTCAGTCGGAGTGGTTCTATCATTGAGTCAGAGACCATGGGTACAAACCCCACTTTAGTCTTGAACAGATCGTTCAGGCTTCACTCTCCCCTATAGGTTAAATGCTGTGCAGTTGGAGGTTCCATCCTTTAGACAAGATGTTAAACTGAGGCACCATCTGACACAGTTGATACTGTAGCCCTGTTTCAAAAAGCAGAGGATTTCTCCCTGTTAGCTTTTTTAAGTATGAATCCATCAAGTAGTGTTGCTAGAACATATTATATTGTCATTATTTTTTGTTGTTTTTGGGGATCTTGATGTCACTCTTCGCTGCTGTCTCTCCTACCTTGCAACAGAAATTTCATGTCAAAAATACATAATTGGCTCTAAAGTGCTTTGTGACAACTCAAGATCCAAATATAACCAATCTGTACCAGTGTCAAGCTGCCTTATATTAATCACTAATTAGCTTGCTCTTCTTCCTATAGTTCCAAATCTAGCTTGGAAGCAGTTCTATATCGAGAGGTAAGTGTTCTTGCATACATGTGGAATTGTTGCTGTCCAGTTCTCATTATTTGTTACATCTGATGGTGTGATTCACTTGCGACAACGTGTAAGCATAAGCATAAATTTTCCTGAATAAATTAATTTTTAAAGTTTGAACATTATGGATTTAAGTATTTAAAGTTTGAATGTTATAGAACAGAATATAAATTTGAAAATCTGTGTTTTTACAGTACCTTGTAAATATATTATTGTTTTATGTTCTCACTATGGTCCTTGGGGAGCAAGCTGTGTAAGCTGTTGAGGATCTTTTAGTAGCTGATGTTGGAGTCTTTATCTTTTTTGCAGCACCGGAATGATGGGGTTGGGGTCAGAGAGTCTGCAGCTCAGAAGTGGAAGTATTACTGCTGGGTGATGGCTTGGACTAGGCTCTGAGACTCGAGCAGCTACAGTAAGGAGCTTGTGGTCTGGAGAGGGAGAGGTACCAAGAGTGGAGCAAGAGCAGGGTCTGGGGCAAGGTCAGAAGTGATGTGGGCTTGGTGCTGGTGTTGCCCGCAGTCTTGCACGAGAGGAAGTTTGACCCCATTTGCTACTTTGGTGACCCCAATGGGGGAAGCCCCTTCCCTAGAGCTAGAAGGGTGTGAATTGTGACTCACTAAGACATGGAGCAGCAATTTGCTAAGTCCCTGTGAATTCTGACCACCAAAAGCAATAAGCTGTCCTGCCAGTTCCGGTATAACATTGTGGAGTGAATCCAGCTATACTCATTCAAATGACCTTGCTACAGAACAAGATTATTTAGCAAAAGCAAAATACTGCGGATGCTGAAAATCTGAAATAAAAACAAAGAGCTGGAGAAACTCTAGATCAGCATTTGTGGAGAGAAAAACAGAGTTCTGAAGCTGAGTCCTGTTGGAATGTTCACCCTGTTTCTACCTCCTTAGATGCTGCGAGACCTGCTGAGTGTCTCCAGCACTTTCCAGTTTTATTTCAAATCCTTTAGTAAGGTTTTACCTCCATTGAGAAATGGAGTGTGCTGACAATGCGTTTTGCAACTTGAAATTTCTGCGTCGAACAACTCTTTGGGAAGCCTGGTTTTATTTACAGAGAGCAGCAATGTTAGATGCATGTCAGGGAGAAGGACACAGAAACAACATTTCCCATAATCATTTCCTTATGGTAAAATCTGATTTTTTGATGCTGTGGGTTTCTAGGATTATGAGAATGCTATATCCACTTTAAATTGGGGAAGGTAACAACGTAGATATAAATTCTAACAGAGACACAAGCAATCATTCAGCATTATCAACTGGCTGTTAATAAAAAAAAACAAATATTACTTTTTCAAACTCTTTTTCAAAGAGCGTTCCATTGTCACTTCACCCCTGGGGGACTGTCTGTGTGGAGTTTGTACATTCTTCCCCTGTAGGTGTGGGTCTTCTCCAGGTGCTCCAGTTTCCGTCCACAGTCCACAAATGTGCAGGTTAGGTGGATTAGCCGTGCTGAATTGCCTGTAGCGTCCAGGGATGTGCAGGTTAGGTGGATTTGCCCTGGGAAATGCAGGGTAATAGGGTAAAGGAGTGGGTTTGGGTGGGATGTTCTTTGGTGGGTCGGTGTGGACTTGATGGGCGGAATGGCCTGCTTCCCACACTGTAAGGATTTTATGATTCTATGCATCACTTCAAATAAAATCATACAAAATAGAAATAGGCCCTTTGGCCCGCCATGTCTATGCCGACCAACAAACACCAAATGCACTAATCCCATTTACCTGCACTTTGCCCGTAGCCTTCTGTGCCGTGGCAATTTATGTGCTCATCCAGCTGCTCCTTAAATGTTGTTGGAGTACCTGTCTCCACCATCCTCTCAGGCAGCACGTTCCTCATTCCTACCACTCTCAAGTGAAAAAAGGTTTTTCTCAGATCTCCTCTAACCCACTTTACTCTTGACCTTAAACTTATGCCCTGTGCTTTTAGACACTTTGCCATGGGTAAAAGATTCTCAAGATTTACTCTTGTCTATGCCTCTCATAATTTTGTATACCTCAATCAGATCAGCCCTCAGCCTCATCTGCTCCAAGGAAAACAAATCCAGCCTTTCCAATTTCTCCTCATAAGTGAGACCTTTCATCCTAGGTAAATGTTCTCAGCCTCCTCTCCAGTACAGTTGTGTCCTTCCAGTAGTGTGGTGACCAGAACTGCACATAGGGTGGCCTAACCAATGCTTTATAAAGTTGTAACAAGACTTCCTTGGTCCTATATTCTGCACCTGGTGAATGAAAGCAAGCATCCATTTGCCTTCTTCACCACCCTGTCTACTTGTGCACCAAGGTCCCTTTGTTCTTCAGTACTCCCTGGGGACATGCTATTCATTGTGTATATCCTTCCCTTATTAGATCTTCCAGGGTGCATCACGTTGCACTTATCAGGATTAAATTCCATCTGCCCAGCTCTGCCCACTTTTCCAGCTGATCAATAAGTTGAGACATCCGCAACTGTGTCACTTAGGGAGGCAAAATACCATTCAAGAGTCTTGTTTGCTGCCACAGAACTGCCTGTCAGCTCCCCTTAGAATCAAGCCCCTTGTCACTAAAGACAAAAAAACTGAAAGAACTGCAGCTGCTGGAAATCTGAAACAAAAACAGAAATTGCTGGAAAATCTCAGCAGGTCTGGCAGCATCTGTGGAGAGAAATCAGAGTTAACATTCATTAACTGTTGATTTCTCTCCACAGATGCTAGAGACGTGGTTGACGCTTAATTGCTCTCTGTGCAATTAGGGATGGCGATAAATGCTAGCTTAATCAGAAAATCCCACATCTCATGGGTGAATTTAAAAAAAATGGTATCTTACATGTTTCAGTCAAATTGTCTCTTACTCTGTTCAATCTATTGTCATAGAATAACATGAAATAAATCCAGGTACTAATTCAGTAAACTAAGCCTGAACTGCTTCCAACATATTCAACTCACTTGAATAAGAAGACAGTACAAAGCATTCCAGATGTTGTCTCACTAGTGTCGTACTTTAGTGTTCAGTCCTCCTTGCATTAAACAATAAAGTTCTGTTTCCTTTCCTAGTAGCTTGTTATATTTGCGTGTTAGTTTTTTGCAATTCATGCATGAGGACATCTAGATCCTTCTGCATCTCAGAAGTCTGCAATTTACCTCACCATTTACAGAGCATGTTTTTATTCTTCCTGTTTCACATTTTGCCACATCATACTTCATTTGTCAGATCTTTGCCCGCTCACACAACCTATTTATATTCTTTTGCAGCCTCCTTTTCTTGAGGTATTTTTCTACCTGCAATTTTATCATTAGCAGATTTAGCAACCAAAACTTCAGTCCCTTCATTCAAGTCATTTAGAAAAACTGTAAAATGTTAAGGCCTTAGCACTGATCTTTGTGGCACAACACTTATTACATCTTGCCAACCAAAAATTGACCTATTTATGCTTGCTCTGTTTCCTGTTAATTAGTCAATCTTCTGTCCATTATCAAACGCCTTCTGGAAATCTAAATACAATACATTGCCTGTATTCACAGCATATTTTAATTTTTCAAAGAACTCTACTGAACTGATTGAACATGATTTTCCTTTTACAAAATCATTTTGACACTGCGTGATGAGCTTGAATTTTTTCAACTTATTCTATTGTAATGTTTTTGATAATAGCTTCCAGCATTTTCCATATGGTGGATGTTAAGTTACCTGGCCTGTAGTTTCCTGCTTTCTGTCTGTCTCCTTTTTTGAATAAAGGAGTTAAATGTGCTATCTGCCAAATGAGTGAAGCCTTCCCTAAAATGAGGGAACTTTGGAAAATTAAATCAATTATCTTGCTAGCCACTTCTTTTAAGATGGACCCTAAGCTGAAGTTTCTCAGTACCTGGATACTTGTCAGCCTTTAGCTCCAACTATCTGCTTAGTACCACTTGCTTGTTAATTGTAATTTGCTTTTGCATTCCCGTTATCCTCTATGGTGAAGGCTGATGCAATTTACCAGCGATCTCCTTATTTTCCATTATAAAAATCCCAGACTAACTTTCTATAGGACCAATTCTCTGTTTGTTAACTCTTTCTAAATATCAATAGAAATTCTTACTATCTATTTTTATATTTGTAGCTAGATTTCCCTTGTACTTTTTTTTTCTTGTTATTACTCTTTTAATTATTGTTTGTTGTTTTTTGAATTCTGTCTAGTCTTCTGATGTGCCACCCACCTTTGCATATTTATATCCTTATTCTTTATGTTTGATATTATCTTTAACTTTTCTAGTCAACCACTGTGGGGAGGCAATGGCCTAGTGGTATTATCGCTGGACTGCTAATCCAGAGACCCACATAACATTCTGGGGAGCGAGGTTCAAATCCAAGGCAGATGGTGGAATTTGAATTCCAATAAATATTTGGAATTAAGGATCTAATGATGACTGTGAATCCATTGTCAATTGTCGGAAAAACCCATCAGGTTCACTTATGTCCTTGAGGGAAGGAAACTGCCATCCTTCCCTGGAATGGACTACATGTGACTCCAGATCCATAGGAATGAGGTTGACTCTTAACTGCCCTCTGAGCAATTTGGGATGGGCAATAAATGCTGCCTAGCCAGCGACACCCTCATCCTGTTAATGAGTAAAGAAAAAAAATGATGGATCGTCTTCTTGGAATTTTTCTTGTTGGAATGTATCTGCTTTATTCTGAAATAAATGTTCTTAAATGTCTGCCACTGCATTTCTACTGACCTCTCCTGTAACGTAATTTGCTAGTTCACTTCCAAGTTGCTCTGCTTTTGTTTCCTCATAATTGCTGTGACAGCAGCTTATTTTCAACTTAAGTTGCCATGATTAAGCAATATATCTCATTCTGTTATTGTCTGTTCCTTGTGAAGAGTCGGTATCAAAGTATCCTGATGCTTAAGTTGGATTCTCCCTAATGTTGATGAGGAGTTTGGGCTGTTGGCCTGGATTCTTAAGGAATAAGATCATTTTCTGCTCCAACCAATCATGTCCATGGATAGGATCTTCTCTGATTTTCCACTCCTTTCCCGCACAAGGCACCAGAGTAAGATTTGGAGGATAGAACAGGTCATTTTCCCAACCAGGCTATTCTTGTGCATCTGATTTATTTGCACCAGATTTCCTCTTGTCTTTCCTCACCCAGCTTTGTCAGTATTGTCCTGTATTTGTGTCAACCACTTGTTGCAGTAATGAGTTCCACGTGCTCACTACTTGTTGGGTCAAGACATGTTTTATGAATTCCCTATTCAATTTTTGGTGACTATCTCATACTAATAACCTGCAGTTTAGTTTTCTTCCCTTCCACAAGTGGAATTTTTCTCTCTGCACCTACTGTAACAAAACTGTTCATAATTTTGAATCCTTCTATTAGGGCACCCCTTAGCCTTTTCAAGAGAAAATAGACATAACAATCTTTTTCTGATTTTTCTACCTTCATATTTCTGGTAAGATGTTTGCGATTTTTTTTTTGCATCCTCTGCAGTGCTCTTGTATTCCTTGTATAGTAAGAATTGTATGCACACTTCCGACTCAAACTTTTGATACAAGTTTAAAATAACTACTTTTCATATAAATAAAACAAAGAATTGCAAATGCTGGAGCTCTGAAAGATAAACTGAAATTGCTAGCAAAACTCAGCAGGTTTGGCAGCATCTGTGGGAAGAAAGCAGAGGTAATGTTTCGAATCTGGGTTCTGACGAAGTTAGTCAAAATGTTGATTCTACTTTCTTCCCACAGATCTGCTGAGTTTCACCAGCAATTTCTGCCTTTGTTTCTTTACTTTTTTGTATATTCCTCTGATGTGATTTCTCTGCAACCTTGTTAATCTGTGTTGTTAGTGCTAGTGACTTGTGTATTTACACTCCCAGAATCCTGTGTATCCGTTTGCTCATTGAATATCAACTAAATTCACAAAAAACAATTCTATTGTTTTTATATGTGAGACGGTTATTTCTAAAATCTTAACTTTTGCAGCCGATGTCGAACCAAGTATTTTTGTGTACTTTCATTCATTGCTTTTGCAAATGCTGATTTTTCTGAATTAGAGAAGGCAACTTGAGCTTAATTCAGAACACCAGATGTAGGAACAGATAATATTTCTTCAAGTGCTCGTATGATTAGATTTCTCTTGATAATCTGATGACATTTTTTGATGCTTGTTAAGTTGCAACAGGTCTAAATAAAATAATTTTCATGTGAAGTTACAGTACTGATCTGTCTGGGTCAGTGAGTTAAACGTGATGTGGCTGGGTGTCATTCTAATATGTATTGCAGACTCAAAAAGGAAGCAGGCGTTTCAAGAGACTTGAGAACAGGAATGGGGTCTTCGGTTTGTTGGTAAGTTTGAACTTGGGTAGTTTTAGTTGTTATGATTTGCTTCTGCTATGTTCTTTCCCTTTTCCCTTCCTCTCTCAGAACCACTGACTGAGTTATTTTCCATGATTTTATTTTAGAAATGTTAAAACAAAACAAAGACTGCAGATTCTGGGAACGTTTAGCAGATCAGTTAATTAGTAAGAAACTGAGTTATCCTATGATTTATCCTATGAGTTATCCTAAGAATTCCAGTCCCACTCAAGAGTTTGAGGACAAAAACCAATACTTACATTCCCCTGCAGTGCTGATGTAGTTCTGCACTATTGGAGGTTTTGTTTTTTAGATGGAGCATTAAACTGAGGCCAACTGGTTGGCTGGATGTAAAGGAACCCATTTCACTATTTGAAAGAAGAGAAGGTTGATATCCTAGTCAATATTTATTTCTTAATCAACATCACAAAAATGCAAATTATCTGGTTATTATCAAGTTGCTGCTTGTGGCATTTTGCGTGAAGTTTGACTGTCCATTACAGCAGTGACGATGCATCAAAAGCATGTATTTGGTTTTAAGGCACTTTGTGTGGTTGTGAAAATCACTTTGTAAATGCAGATGATTTTTAATTCACATTGATCTCTGTTTGCCATAGTTTTGCCAAATCATTTAATTTGACTTTATAACTTGCTCCTTTCTTCTGCAGTACTTAACTGTGCCTCCCGATTTCATGTTTTCTGCAAATCACAGTAAAAAGCTGAACAGTTAGTACAGATCCCCATAGAACACTGTGAGATCCGACCAATCAAAATACAATCCCTGTATCCCTTCTTCATACCCCCTATCTCACAGCCAAATTTCTAACTCATGTTGCAAGGTTACCGTCAGTTGCATACAATTTAATTTTTGCACCTATACTCTGGTTTGAAATCTTACCTAGTGCCTTCTGGAAGTCTACATAGTTTACATCTACACACTCCATGGCATCCTCACAATGTTAAGTTAGTAAGCTATAATTTCCCCATTACACTCTATATGATTGTGATCAATGCATGTTCTGTCATTCTGTCCTCGATAAATATGTAACTTCTACACAACTGACATTAGACTGACAGAAAGGTCTGCAATTACCTGATTTCGCTTTGCTGATAGAATTATAGAATGATATAGCACAGAAGGAAGATGTTTATCCATGGTAACTGTGCTGACTCCTTGTAGAATTATTCAATGAATTCTACTCCTCTGCTCTGTGGCCCTTAAATTGTTTTAATCCCTTTGAATATTTGTCCAGTTCTCTTTTGAATGTTTTTTTCTATTCATTTGTGGGGCGTGGGCGTCGCTGGCTGGCCAGCATTTCTTGCCCATCCCTAGTTGCCCTTGAGAAGGTGGTGGTGAGCTGCCTTTTTGAACCGCTGCAGTCCACCAGCTGTAGGTTGGCCCACAATGCCATTAGGGAGGGAATTTCAGGATTTTGACCCAGCGACAGTGAAGGAATGGCGATATATTTCCAAGTCAGGATGGTGAGTGGCTTGGAGGGGAACTTGGAGCTGGTGGTGTTCCCATATGTCTGCTGCCCTTGTCCTTCTAGATGGAAGTGGTCATGGGTATGGAAGGAGGCTGCCTGAGGATCTTTGGTGAATTTTTGCAGTGCATCTTGTAGATAGTACACACTGCTGCTACTGAGTGTTGGTGGCGGAGGGAGTGGATGCTTGTGGATGTAGTGCCAATCAAGAGGGCTGCTTTTTCCTGGATGGTGTCAAGCTTCTTGAGTGTTGTTGGGGCTGCATTTATCCAGTCAAGTAGGGGTGTTCTATCACACTCCTGACTTGTGCCTTGTAGATGGTGGACAGGCTTTGAGGAGTCAGGAAGTGAGTTACTCACCGCAGTATTCCTAGCTTCTGACCCAATATTGCTATTGTGTCCACTTCCAATAGCTATTCTATATTGTTGGGGCCCTGGCGGGGATATTTAATACTTCTCTGGGCACAGGTGAAGTGATAGACGACAGGAGGATAGCAAATGTGGTACCTTTTTTCAGCAGGGGAGGTAATGGCCTACTGGTATTATCGCTGGACTGTTAATCCAGAGACCCAGATAACATTCTGGAGACCTGGGTTCCAATCCCGCCATGACTGATGGTGGAATTTGAATTCAGTAAACTATCTGGAATTAAGAATCTAAAGATGTTCCGTTGTCGATTGTCGGAAAAACCCATCTGGTTCACTAATGTCCTTTAGGGAAGGAAACTGCCATCCTTACCTGGTCTGGCCTGCATGTGACTCCAGACCCACAGCAATGTGGTTGACTCTCGACTGCCCTCAGGGCAATTAGGAATGGGCAATAAATACTGCCTAACCAGCGATGCCCTCATCCCATTAATGAATGATAAAAGAAGCCCAGCGAGGAGAGGCCAGCTAATTGCGGAACCAGTTATTTTGATGTCAGTGGCAGGGAAATTATTGAAATAAGTTCCGAGGGACATGGTTAATGAACACTGGAAAGGCAGGGATTGATCAGGGATAGTCAGCACGAACTTGTTTGGGGGAGATCCTGTCTGACAATATTGATGGAGTTTTTTGAAAAGGTGACTAAATATGTTGACAATGGTAGTGCAGTTAATGCGGTTTTCAGTAAGGTCCACATGAAAGGTAAGAGCCCACGGATTCCAAGGCATGTTGGCAAACTGGATTCAGAATTGGCTGTTAAATGGGAGGCAAAGGAATGTATTTGTGATTGGAAGCCTGTGGCCAGCAGTACACCACAGGAATTGGCGCTGGGTCCCTTGCTGTTAGTTATGTACATTAACAACTCGAATATTAATGTAGAAGGTATAATGAGTAAATTTGCAAATGAAATGAAAATTGGTGGTGGTTTTTATTGTGAGGAAGATTGTCTCAGGCTACAGTCTAATGTTGATCGGCTAGTAAAATGGGCAGAGCATTGACAGATGGAATTTAATCCTGATAAGTGCAAGCTGATGCATTTTGGGAGGTCTGATAAGGGAAAAATATATGCATAATGAATGGTAGGTTCCCAGGGAGTACCAAGGAATACAAGGACATTTAAACCAAGGTCCCTGGATCCTTGGAAGTATCAGCACAGGTAGTCTTGGTGGTGAAGTAGGCACACGGGTTGCTTGCTTTCATTAGCCTGGATGTTGAATACAGGAGCAAGGAAGTCCTCTTCCAACTTTGTAGAACATTGGTGAGGCGACAGAAGGAATACTGTGTGCAGGTCTGGTGACCACACTATCAGAAAGACATGATGCATTGGAGTGGATGCAGAGGTGATTCACCAGGATGTTTCCTGAGATGAAAAGTCTCAGTTATGAGGAGAGACTGTATCGGCTGGCTTTGTTTTCCTTGGAGCAGAGGAGGCTGAGGGGAGATCTGATTGAGGTATACAAAATTATGAGAGGTGTAGACAGATTGTGAGAATCTTTTTTCCCATGGTAGCCATGTCTAAAACCAGAGAGCATAAGTTTAATGTGAGGAGTTTAGAGGATATCTGAGAAAAGTTTTTTTTCTCAGAGGATGATAGAAATATGGAACACGTTGCCTGAGGGGATGGTAGATGCAGACATCCTCACAGCATTTAAGAAACATCTGGATGAGCACTTAGAATGCCAAGGCATAGTAGGCTGTGGACCAAGTGCAGGTAAACGGGATTATTGTAGTTTAGTGTTTGTTGGTCAGCATGGACATGGTGGGTTGAAAGCCCTATTTCTATGCTGTATAACTCTGTGACAGTGAAGTTGTTGTTCTTTATGCAACTCGACACAGTTCACTATTCATGTTTTCCTCGGAATATCTTGCTTAACTATTTGCTTTGGGCTTGTTTTGCTCATGATCTTCTTGACCAACTCTTTCATAGTGCTTCAAAGTCAGATGAAAGATACAAGACAAGATCAAGATAGAAGTTGAGACACTTGAAAAATATTGCAATATGAAAGACTTGTACAAAAGAGAGGAAACAACGAACCATGGAACGTTAAGCAGCCAGTCCTATCCCTGCTAGAAAAGCTTGGATTGATTCCTCTGGAGTGGCGGAAGCTGAGGGGAGACTTGATAGAAGTCTATAAAATAATGAGACTCATAGATAGGGCTGATGGTCAGAATCTTTCTCCCAGAGCTGAAATATCTGAAGCTAGGGGGCATGCATTTAAGATAAGAGGGGGCAAGTTTTTTACAGAGTGGTAAGAATCTGCAACATGTTTCCAAGGGTGGTGGTAGAGGCTGCTATGATAGGGGCGTTTAAGAGACTTTTAAAAGAGTATGCGAATATGCAATGAATGGATGTATATGAACCAAGGGCAGGTAGAAGGGATTAGTTTAATTTGGTGTCATATTCGGCACAACATCGTGGGCCGAAGGGCCTGTTCCTCTGTGGTTTGTGTTCTAGAATGAATGAGGGATGACGGTGAATCAGAATGCGTCAGCTATGACTCATTCTTGCCTATTACTCAGAAAGTTGTGGTTTCAAGTTCCACACTAGAGTCTTTGGAATAAAATCCAGGCTGACACATGCTGTACAGCGCTGAGGGAAGGCTACAGGTCTGCGCTGTCTTTTAGATGAGTGATTAAATTTGGGCCCTATCTCATGGGCAAAAAAGATCCTGTGGCAATTTTTCTAAGGTTGAAGGAGTTCTCAACTGTTCTGAATGTTATTTATCTGTCAACTTATATCAGCGGAACAGATTATCTGGGCACTTATTGGTTCTCATTGTCATTTATGGGAAAGGCTGCATTTCTTTCATTGCAGTAGTGAGTACACTTAAGAGGTATTTTGTTGCTGTAAAACACTTTGCGATATCCTGAGACCATGGGGATGCTGTTTAAAGACATATGTTTTATTTTAGGAAGTAAGTGGGGATTGTGCAGACATGAAACAGGAACAAGAGAGATTATTTTGGAGACAAGAAGTATGCAAGCACATGAGAGTTTCTCCTGGCATTGTGTTTAAAATAAAAACAGAGAAGTGCTGAATCAGTTATTTTCATTAATATTTATTATTAAGGATGGCCATATTGTTAAGGAGTGCAAGCAGGCTAGAATTATGAATATAGAACATTAATTCTACTGGAACATGGAATGTAAATGTGCCTACCGGTGAGGACAAAACCACGTGATCCCTTCAGGAGTCTTTCATAACCTACTTTGCTGGTGTTAAACTTCCAGTACTTCCAAATTCCAGGCTATTTTTGTTTCTGCCATATCCAAGTTCATTGAATCTCCCAACATCTCTCCAGATCTTCCATATCCCTAACCTCTCCTGAGTTTTATTAGTTTCCTTCTTGGCTGTTGTTAGCATACCCTGACATCATTCTACAGCACCCAGCAGTGTTCCCAGACTTCTTGCGTCAACCATAAATTTCTCTGTCTTGGCCACTGCAGGAACTAGCATAACCCAAGCTAGCTATCTACCCCTCTGAAAAAATATATTGGCCCATACACATAAGAATTCCATCAAGTTTTCCGGAATCCTGGCCGATCTACACGAAACTCCTTCCATTACTCTAACCCTTGCTCTTGCTTCCTCCGAGCCATGACCCCATCATCTTTCTCAAAAAAAAAACAATGTTTTCAGAATAATGCGGTACACCAGGTGCCTGAATGAATGTGACACAAAAGAGATTGAGATTGGGAAAGGAGCAGAGAGATAATAGCCTGAAGAAATTGCTTTATGTGTGTGGCCAGTGCCACTAGTGATTGAGTTCTGCATGGCATGTGAAGTTGTGGTATGAGTAAACCTGCAGATATTGTCAGCACTGGTTTAAACATAGACACGGTCAGTGCCCAGTGCTGGGTTAACTCTTGGCTATTGAAATTGTCTTTGGAATTCCCTCCCTAAACGCATTGTGGGTCAACCCACAGCTGATGTACTGCAGTGGTTCAAAAAGGCAGCTCACCACCACCTTCTCAAGGGCAACTAGGGACAGGCAACGAATGCTGGCCAGCCAGTGATGCCCACATCCCATGAATAAATTTAAAAAAACATGAGTGAACTAAAAAAGAAGATGGGGTTCAAGTGCAACAAACCATTATTTAATAGTTAACTGAGAAACATACAATATGTACTGCCACTTTGTTGTGATACTAGAGGGGTGGCAATAGTTGAAGTGCTGTGTGATTCTCAGTCACCGATTTTGAAAAGAGGGAGAAAAACTGGTCCGCTACAACTTTTGGGGATAGTTTCTTTTAGCCCTGTCAAAAATTTTGACCCGACAGTCAGTACACCTTTACAACAACTTATGATTATGTGGCACCTTTAATGTAGTAAAGCATCTTAAGATACTTAAGAGGAGCATAATCACAAGGTGCATGCCTTCACACTGCAACAGAAAAGGGGCACTGTGGGGACAGAAAAGCCTATTTCTTCTGAAATGCTCCATGTTTTTGCTTTCTAGACGGAGAAAGAACGACAGCAGCTACTCCAGACATACCCTGCACAGCCTTTCCTTGTGCCAGCGACTCATCCACCTGATTATCCTAATCCTCAGTTAATGGACCATCTCTCCAACTTTCCCTCCCCCTCCATCTTCCAGGAATCAAAACCCAAATTGAAAAAAGTTTTGAAGAAGACTCTGAATGAGAAGTACAGAATTAAATACCTTCGGCTGCGAAAGACTGTAAAAACTCTGATCTTTGTGAGTATTTGCCTTAGTTTGATTAGCATTCTTATACTGCTGTCTGTTGGCAACAGAAATATGCAGTTCTTATTCATACTTATTACTTCATGTAACACAGAAACGTAGAAACTAGGAGTTTGACTAGGCCATTCGACCCTTCAAGTCTTCTCCACCATTGAACGTGATCATGGCTGATGCTGTGTCGCAATGCCATTTTCCTGCATTCTCCCCATACCCTTTGATGTCTTTAACATCCAAAACGGTATTTATCTCTGTTTCTTGAATATATTCAGTTACTTGGCCTCCACAGCCTTCTGTGGTAGAGAATTCCACAGATTCACTACCCTTTGAGTGAAGTAATTTTACCTCATCTCAGTCCTAAATGGCCGTCCTCATATCCTGAGACTTATCTCCTAGTTCTAGACTCCCAAGCCAGGGAAAACCATCCATCCTGCATTTGATCAGTCCAATCCTATTAGAAATTCATACATTTCAATCACATCCTCTCTCATCCTTCTAAACTCTAGTAATTATAATGTGTTTCATTGTGTTGTACCTACTCAGTCATCATTCTTGAGCTAATTAATAAATTGAATCAGGCGTTGAGTTTTGGACTGGTAAGTATGTGTATCAAGTATAGTTATGGAAAGGAGATTTGTGGAAATACTAGTGATCTTTCAGAAGCTGGTGTTAAATTTCTTGTACTGTACTTCTCTATTATTTACTGAGATATTGGACAGAAGAGATGCAGTTTGACTCAGAGATTATCAAGTCTTCTTTCAGGATGGGCTAGAAATGCTGAACCTGAGAAATGATGAACTGTAAAAGTGGCAAAAATATCACAGTTATTGAAGATTTATCAAGCATTTTAGCTGCTGATTTTTTTGTAAACTATGTTGCCAAACATAGCAAACATTCTGTAAGGAGATACAGCATAGAGTATGGAGTGCACCTTTCTTAGTTAAGTAAGCAACAAGATAACCTTTCTTTATGAGCCTGTTTATGGGTATAATGAATCTATATTTCAGGAGAATGCAGCTCTCTGCGATGAAATTGCTTATATAGAGCAGAAATTCATCCGGACTAAGGAAGAGCGACGGTAAGGGATACTTCCAATTATTGTTGCTATGTTTTATGTTTTAGCTGCCTCATCTTGTGGCTGGCTGGTTGTCTGTTGTGTGGACTTCATTTGGATAAAAATGTCACACATAGTACTGAACCAAAAATAGGTGATAGTTGTTGAAATTTACATTGAGTTACAATCTTTGTGGATACTTTTGTTCAAAATGTTAACATTGCCTTTTGATATATGAAGATGTTTCACCAAAGCTTTTAGCATCTAAAACTGTTACATTATTAAATCACCAAAGAAAATATTTGCTGAAAATAGCTGAAAATCTGTCTATAGATCTTGCTCATAAATAAATTTTTGAAATTAAGAGTTTGTAATTTTCCTTTTCTTCTTGAATCATTAATCTAGTCTATTTGCTGGTACGTAAAATAAATGTTTCTAGCCATGGTGTTGTACTTCTCTCTTTAAATGTACATTAGGTTCCTATTGAAGCGGCTATTGCAGCATCAGAACTTAACTGATGGGACTGACCTTGCAGGACCGACCAGCACTCTGCTTACTCCTCCTATGTACAATGTCCCTGGAGGATCCAACCAAGTGCCAGGAGTCTCAAACCTTCCTACAACACCTGTTACCAGTACTTCAGTTGGAGAGGAGGCAGTGGGGAAAAAGTCAAAGAAAGACAAAAAAGACAAAGGAAAAGATAATGGCAAAGATGATGGTAAGACTTTGGGCATCCTGTGAGTGCAGTGGGAGTGACCAGTAACTGTTTGGTGCATGGTGGTGCAATCATGAGTTACTGTCAGAAAGCAGAACCTGTGTGTAATGTAACTGCTGCCTGTGCAATGGTTCACTTCCGGCAGAGCGTCAGCAGGCAGCGCAGATCATTTAATGTCATTGTGCATGGAGAGCAGATTTTTTAGCAGTCCTTTAACAAAAACTTATCACTGATCTATACATCCTATTAATGTTAGAGGTGGACCAGACACGGAAGGAGTTACCAGCTCAGATGCAGTTTGATACTTAAAGAAGGAGGTTCACAGTGGATGGAAAAGGAATTCACAAATTCCAAATAAGGAGGTTGTGGATGCTTAAGCTTTATGATTACCCCATCTGACTGCTTCATGATGTTAATGATCTCTACCCAGCCGCTCTTCAGTTCTGTTTCTTTAGAGAAGTAATGTCCAGCCATCAGCCTTTCCTCATTAATATCCTGTCAGTTCTGGTATCATCCTTACGCATTACCTTTGTACTTACGTTAATGTCTATATCTTTTTAAAATGAAAGGAAAATGGGACAGAATCGTAACGTGAACCACCCCAGGCAAAGCTAGTTGCTTCATCTTGAGAAACCTTCATACAATTTATTATTTTATTTCACACTCCAGTTCAGTGCCCCTCTCTGTCATTCCACAGAGGTCCCTCAATGATTGTGAGAGATCATGTAGACTTTCTCCTCCGGTCACAGCTTTGACAAACTGCCTACACAGTAGAAGCATATGGCAAACATATGGAACAATCGAAGAGTAGAACGGGTGAATATATAGCAGACTGTGCATCCTGCACACCTCTATACAGACCCAACAAAGCGTACAGTACTTCAGAATCTCCCATGAAACGGCTGCAGCTATTTTGCATCAATCTGCTATCTCAGGTGATACACAAATCATCTTCTACTTGACCTTCATTAATCTCCCAATGAAAATTCAACACAAGCACCTAAGCCTCAACTCAGTGACCTCAGTCGTTCATGCAAACTATTAGTAAAGCCCACAGCTATTTCCAGAATGCTGTCTCCCAATCAGTCTCCAGGGTTCATGCTGTCTTCCAAGCAATTCCTAGGTTCCATTCCGTCACACTGTCAGACAGTCAGAGTCTGTATTATTACCCTGTCAGTCTCCCATTGTGTGTGTTGCCCACCCTCCTCACCTGCATAGGTTTCCCAGTGTCTGTGCTGACCCTGTTCGTGTCTGTGCTTTCAACCAATCAGTGTCCATGCTTCTGTACTGTAATTTGGTTAATGACTGGGGGTCTATCCTGTCACTGTCAGTCTCCAGGGATTGTTCTGTTGCACTATAACTTTACAGTGCATCACAAAGCATTGTCAATGCAGAGAAATCTATGGCAGTAAGAGTGCAACACTGATCAGTCGGAGAGCATTGACTAGCCCTGAGATATACAGTGGTGAGCTAACAAAATTACTGTCAGTGGCAGTGTAAAACCTCCTCTGATATGTCAGTGACATACTATTCCATATTGGTTCCACCTCAGTAGGTATGTTATTCCATCTACCCAGGTCATTCTATATAGTGAGGTTGGGGAGCACGGAGGCATTGGGAGGGATGATTCATTTGTGGAAATTAGATTGTTTGGAAAGGTCATTGTTCCAAGATATTTGGCATGAGGCAGTGGTCATCCAAAACAGCATCACTTGCGACTGTCTGTAGGGGTGTCCAGTGTGCAGTTGTGGTCATACAACTGATTGTTTGGAATGTTAAATGGAGAGTGGGGTTGGGGAACGACAATGACACCAGTGTACAGTGATGCTTTATGTTCAGATTCGCAGTCTTTACTCCATGGATATCAGTGCTTGAGCTCGTCTTGCTGCCAGGAACGCTATTATGAGGGCGAAGAGGAGAGCTGATTGGAACATCCTTACTTCCTCCCCCGACAGACGGAGAATACGGTGTTGCCACAGGAAAGGCTGTTTGATGAAATGCAAGCAGGGAGAGTATTACTGTTTTCAAGTGACTGTTATAGGAGTGATCTAGCACATGGGATATGATGGCTACTGATATTTCTGTAAAAGCATTTGATCAGTTCGTACTGGCCCAAGGTGCCAGTCTCCAATCTTAGGGACAGACCTTGGCTAGTATTATACATTTTGATCTGAGCTCAGTTATAGGTCGCTACCTATTTGGAATGTGACCATATCTTTCTTGAAAGTGCCAGGAAAGATGCCTGTCTCTTTAACATATGGAAAAATTACAGCAGGAAGCAAAGAATTGTCAGCATCCAATCAAAATGTTTTGGGGATGGCCTGGAGATCTGGAGTGCTGATTTGATGAGATTAGGACATTCAGTGCTGCTGTCTATTCTAGTGGAGAGATTTGGCCATTGGTGGATACAGGTGGGATTCCTGAAGTCTCCAGGGAGACACAGATTTTTGAGGATTTTACTGTCATCATATTTTAGCTCACCCTATATATTCCGTCATAAAAATAGAAAATGTAAATATGCAGCAGCTCGAGCAACATCTGAGGAGGAGAAAACTGAGTCAGTTCAGTGGCCTGTCACCAGAATCCAAAATGATCAGAAATGAAACTGATTTTAAGCAAGTACAAAGGCTGGGAAAGGCGGAGGGGGTTGGTGTGTGGAAAGACAAAAGGGAAGGTTTGTTTTGGGGTGGAAGGCAGGAGAGATTAAATGACAAAAGGGATGGTGTAGGGCAAGAAGAAGAAGTAGTAATACAACAAGTAAAGAACCAAAAGAGTGGCCTCTTGGAGATGTAAGTGGAAATAACATGATCGTTATGCACCACATTCAGACCCATAGCAATGAGGTTGACTGTTAACTACCCTTTGAATTGTCTCTAACAAGCCACTCATTTCAAGGGCAATTAGGAATGAGCAATCTTGCCAGCAATACCCACATCCCATGAAAGAATTTTTTAAAAAGGACATTGTAGGAGGTGAAAGACAGAGAGGTGGGAATGGAGCAGAGAATTAAAATGACAGATGACCAGAAGCTTGCAGACTGAACTGAAATTCTGTATTAGATCTCTCCACCATTGTGGACACCACCTTATGAGCACTGAAATTAAATAATTATTTAATCTGATTGGTGTAAAGATTGGAAGGGAGGAGATGAAGGGTAAGATCTCCTGTGTTTTATGTAAAATCTTGATGGTAAGAGGAGGAGTAGATGAGGCTACTGGAGAGAGAACAGTTTGGTTGAAATGTTGAAAGTTATAGGGAGCTGTGTTAGCTGGTGGGATCATGCTAGAGATGAAGGAAATAGTCCAGCACATGAAGTTGGATGCAAAGTTGGGTGCAATGACAGGTAAGGACAGAGAACCCCATCCTGGCTGTGGGATGGAGGTGAGATGAGACTTCTGTGAAATGGGATGGATATGGTCAGGGGGTCTGACAACTCTGAAGTAGAGGCTGTCCTTGGAGACAGGCTTTGGTCACGGGTAAAGTGGAAGATACCTTGGAAGCACTTGTGTCGAAGATTACACCATCAGAATGGATGATGGTGACAAAGGAGGAGGAATTGCAAAAATAGAAGTGAGTCCTTACATGAGGTGGAGTATGGAAAGTGTAGTTAAGTGTTTCTAGTAGCAATTGATGACAGTCAGTTCTCTAAAATGAAGAATAGAGAAGTCGAGGAGGGGAAAATGAATAAAGTGTATTTCATTTATTATAATAAACAGTTCCAGGATGCATCAGATGAATGTCATAAAATAAATTAAGTCAGATGACCAAAAGCTCGATCAAAGAAGTAGATTTCAAGAATTGTCTTAAAGGAGGAAAGCAAGGTAGTGAAGTGGAGAAGTGTGGTGAAGTAATTGCAGAGCTTAAGGCCCCGGCAACTGAGGCACAGTCACCAATGATTGGGAATACACAAGAGATCAGAATTTGAGAATCACATAAGCTCCCCAAGGGTTGAGAGTTTGGAGGAGATTATACAAATAGGAAGGAGAAGGTCATGAAGGGACTGTTGCAGAAAACCCAACCACATGAAGGCAAGGAAGAGTAATAATGTTTGTAGTAATGTTGATGGAATATTATGGTTTAGACTGCAAACAGGAAAGTGGCACCAAGAAAGTCATCAGTGTACCATAAAGAGAGATGAGGTCAGGGACCTGAATCCGACTAAATTCTGTTATGTGCTTGTTGTCACAAGGTGTTTACAAATAATATGTGTGGCAGAGCTGCCCTGTTTCTCTTATGTTACAAAGTGAACCTATTGCCTATCTCCTCCTCTTGCTTCAGTGCTTTTCATTTTGGGGAGGCGAAGGTTAGGGTACATAAATTTAAGAGAGAAATTTGGAAATTTTTTCACACACATAGAATAGGAGAGATTTGGAACTCTGCTCCAAATAGAGATTAATGGGAGATCAGTTCTTGATTTTAAATCTGAGATTGAACAACTTTATTAACTGAATTTATGAAGGTATATAGAGGTCGGGAAGGGTGTATGCAGAATTAGGTTAAGAATGTGCCATCATCTCAGTAAATGGTGGAACAGACTCGAGGGACAAATGACCCCTTTTTCTTGCCATATTCCTGTACTGTCAACTAAATATGGCAAACATTAAGTTTTTTGTCATATTTTAGCTTGATACTTTTTCTTTAATTTAGACACAACATTCAAGAAATTCAAATCCAAATAACAGAACAGAGTTATGTTCTGACATAACTCAATATAATTTTGCTAGGACTCCCATTAGTTTTGTTCTTTGAACAGATAGCTGAAGTATGGCAGGCAGCTTAACTTGAGTGTTTGAAGGGGACACTGATAAAGGACCTTCATTCTGTATCTAAACTTCTGTGGTACTTGCTGTCGGAGAGTTTGAGAGACAGTTTAGAAGGAGTTCTACTCTACATCCAACCCCGTACTCTACTGCTCTGGAGTCGTTGATAGGATATTGTAAAGAGAGCTTTACTCTATATTTAATCCCATGCTTGACCTGCCTTAGGGGTGTTTGATGGAAGCAGAGTACAGGGAACTTCATACTACGTAACCCTGTGCTGTACCTGCACTGGCAGTGCTTGATGAGGAATGTAAAGGGTGCTTTACTCTGTCTGTAACTTGTGCTGTGCCTCCATTAGGTGTGTTTGATGCTGATTCCTCATGCCTGACATGGCAAAGTGCTTAATGAGCACAGAGCTCCAGAGAAAAAAATAGTAGAAACATTTGTTCAGAAATATTTATTATTTAGCCTGGTCTAAATAGATTGTGTTTTAAATATGTGGTTTATTAAGCATCTTCTAACTCAGGGTTTTCCTTTCACGCGTTAGCCAGCATTGTCCTGCATGGATATCGGAGGCTCCGCTGAGTCACTGGGATGTATGCCTGTAGCTGCTGGCAGTCACATTACTGTCAGTGCTTGAAACTTGCTTCATGTACAAGTAACTGTGTAACTTATTTGGTCATGTACTAATGGCAGCTCCTTTTGAATTCAGCTGACATTTATCCAAATCTACAAGTGCTTTAGGTGGTGAGAACTTGCCAGGACTGTGGGATTCAAAGAGTTAGTCTTAGACTTTCACAAAGCTCAGGTTATGATGGGAATACTCTGTATATGGCAAATATCAGAGAAAGAAATAACTGTATACGAAAGTTTAATTAAAAAATTACAGTTTATTATGTATATTGTATAACATTTATTGTTTCCCTTTTGAGGAATTAGCATAATTTAACATCTGTTCTAATTATATGCATTTTATATTGCTGTTATTTATTCATGCCTTCACCTATTGTACAATAAATTCAATTGCCATTTAAAGCCAAAACCCAGGTCTGGTGTGATGATATTCTACCACTTCTTGGACAACATGCAAAGACTTCTATAAATACAGGATGGATCCTATAGCTAAAGCTAGAGTTTATGTTATTCTGGGCACATTCCCAAAATTTACCAAATAATCTGAACCAGTATGGTGATACACTTGAGGCTGTACTGAGCTGCAACCTTTTGATGCAACTAATCAAAACTCTTGAAAGTTGAAATGACTGGACTAAAATATATTTTCCGGTTCTCACATAATTGTTCTGAGATCACAAGGCTTGCTGTGGAAGGCACAAAACCACAAAAATGGTACCGAACTTCCAATTCCTTGCTCATCATGGAGATTCTGGTTTTGTCTGTCCATCCCAATTCATGGCTAGCCTCACTCGAGAGAATTATGGTGTCTTAAATCCTACCCATGTTTGAGCCTGTAAATGTATACAGTCTTTCCTGGTAGTCCACTGGTGTCAGGAACATTATATGATAACAGTGACACCACCAACTGAAAATGCTCTCAGATGATATCCAGGAGCCTGGGGATCCTTGTTAGAATGTAGCACTTCTCCAACATTCATACAAAATTGATAGATTCTCAACCTTGCACCAAGCCATCCAACATCACCAGATCTGTTCCTTTGGGACATAGAATCCCTACAGTATGTAAACAGAACCTTTGGCCCAACAGGTCCACACTGAACCTCAAGCATCCCCCTAACCTACACATCCCTGAACACTACAGGCAATTTAGCCTGGCTAATCCATCTAGCCTGCACATCTTTGGACTGTGTGAGGAAAGCAAAGCACCCAGAGGAAACCCATGCAGACACAGGCAGAATGTGAAAACTCCACCCAGACACCCAAGGCTGGAATTGAACTCAGGGCCCTGGAGCTGTGAGGCAGCAGTGCTAACCACTGTTCCACTGTGCTGCACTGATCAGCTGATTTAGTTAGAGCTGACCTTCTAATGCTGCACTCCACATCACAATGGACTCTATGAACATAAGTCTGTCTCCAGTAATACTAAAGTAAGAGGATTTAAGAATACTGAAGAACGTGTACAAAAAGTATTTGCTGGAAAAATTATTGAACCGAAGGGTTATAAGTCGCCCAGGAAATATTGAGCAGGGTGGGCTCTTCTCTATTGTAACCTGAGAAGTTACCTGTTTGAGGTCCGCAGGATTATTATAAAGCTGAGTAGGGTAGATGTAGGCAAGACTTTACCTCAATAGGGGAAAACCCAAACAAATGGTCATTTATATCATCATCAACACTTCAGATTGAGAATTCAGGAGAAATTTCTGTAAGTGGTTAGAATGTTATTGCAGGATGACTTTGAGGTGATTAGGGCAGAAGTATCTAAGGGAAGGCTAGATAAACGCTTGAGGGAAAACAAGAATACAGTGAAATGAGGAGTAAGAGACTCCTGGACCACTGACTGAGAAACCTGTTTTTATGCGGTTAATATTTTCTCACAATTTGTCTTCCTTTATGCTCAATATAAAGTCTATTTGAAGATTTGAAATTTTCTATCAACACCACCACCACCCAGCCTCAATAGCTTTTTGAAGGAAAGAGTTCAGATTTCCACTCCCCACTGTGAATAACCATCTTAGAAAATCATCCCTGAATGGTCATTATTTCCCTATCCTTAATTGCCCTGGAGAAGGTGGTGGTGAGCTGCCTTCTTGTACTGTTGCAGTATATGTAATGTAGAATACGCTCAGCGCTTTTAGGGAAGAGTGTTCCGGGATTTGAATCCAGTGATAGTGACGGAAAAGGAATATATTTAAAAGTCAGGATGGTGTATGACCTAAAGGGGATCTTGCAGGTGTTGGTATTGACATGCATCTCCAGCCCTTCTAGGTGGTAGAGCTTGCAGTTTTGAAACATTCTGTTGAAGGAGCCATAGTGAGTTACTGCAATGAATCTCATAGATGTTACACACTACTGCAACAGTGGTGAAGGGAGTGAATGTTAAAGGTGGTGTATGTAGTGCTAGTCAAGTGGGCTACTTTGCCCTGGGTGATGTCGAGCATCTTGGGCAAGTGGAAAGTATTCCATCGCACTCCTTGTGCCTTGTGGATGGTGGTCAGGCTTTGGAGAGACATGAGAAAACCATAGAAATAACATAAAAATTACAGCAAAGAAAGAGCCCATTCAGCGCACTGTGTTTGTGCTGGCTGGATGAAATACCCACCCATTCTAAAACCACACTTTCTAGCATCTGGTCTGTAGTCTTGCAGGTTATTGTGCTTTGGTTACAGATTCAGATTCCTTCTAAATGAATGGAGGGCTTCCACCTCACCCACCAAACCGGGCAGCAAATTTAGTCACCCACCTCCCTCTGAGTGAAAATGTTTTCCTTGTGTCCCCTATAATTCTTCTACCAATTACCTTATATCTCTACTCCTTTGTAATTGACCTCTCTGCATCCATTGATACTTCCTCATCTGCCATGATGATGTCCTGGCAAAATTTAAACTGTTTTTTGTTTGACCTGACTTAGCCTTAATAAATCCATATGCTGGTTTCTCTGACCAGATGATTGATTTCTGGGGGCTTTTTGAGCCAGACCATTAGAGAGAGATCTCCCTGGCAAAGTGCTGTACCAGACAAAATATGTCCACTGCTGTAGTTTGCCCCTTATCCCAACATGCGTAGTTGATTGAGCTGGTGGATATGCCAATTGAAATGTACAGTTCCTAGCAGGACGACTAGGCAGCTGAATCCTTTCCTGGAAGCTGCACATTCTCTGCTCCCTCAACATCAAATGCAGCCGCAACCCAGCAGAGGCTTTCTTCAGTGTACCGCATCTCAACCTTTGTACAAACAGCTACCCAGCCATGCAATGTAGGAGCAAATTACTACAGATGCTGGAATCTGCACTGAAAACAACCAATGCTGGAGATCTCAGCGGGTCGGACAGCATCCATGGAGAGAGAGCAAGCTAACATATCGAGTCCAGATGACTCTTCATCAGAGTCTGATGAAGCTCTGATGCAGAGTCATCTAGACTCAAAATGTTAATTTGCTGTCTCTCCATGGATTCTGTCTGACTCGCTGTGATCTCCAGCATTTGTTGTTTTCTACCCAGCCATGCAAGACCATTTTTTTAATGAAGTCCATAGGGCACTGCCAGGTTTTGACCTATATGTGGGTCCTAGCATTTGCCAACAGTCCCAAAGTGCCACCGAGTACAAAAACACAAGAACAAGTATTGATGTGGAGCAGCTGTCTATGACAGCTTCACATCATGTTCTGAAAATTAAAGGGTTTATTTTCACATTTTGTGCTTGAATTCTGCAGATTGGTTGAAGTGCTAACGTGCAATTAATTCTAGGTCTGAAAAATGCGTCAAAGAAGAAACGAAGTAGGGACAGGAGCACCCGAAAACTGATTTGACTAATCCTTCTGGAATCATGTGGCTGGCCATTCTTTTCCATAGTACTTCGAGGACTGACTATTTACAGTTTTAGGAGAGGTTTGCATTCTTATTCCTGATTCCATAAGAAAAAAAGTCATCAATCTTGGATGTTTCCATTTCAGGGTGTCAAATTTAAGCACTTGGCAAGAAGAGGGCAATCTCATTCTGAGATGTTACTTTGCTGCTTTGGGGAATTGTACAAGGTGCCTGTCAGCAATAAACTGTTCATCTCACTTAGGTTGAGTTCTGCCAGGGCCACTCAGTTCCTGAACTCATCACAGACTTGGTTCAAACATGGACAAAAGAGCTGAGTTCCAGAGGTGAGTTGAGCGTGACAGCCCTTGATATCAAAGCTGCAGTTGACTAAGTGTAGCACCAAGGAAACCTAGTGAAACTCAAATTAGCAAAATTGTGGCGGGACACTTTCTCTTCCTCAGGGTAGTGGTGCCTGCCCTGTCATTTTTAGTTGCTTCATCAATGAACATCCCTCCACTGTAAGATCAAAAGTGGGGATGTTTGCTGATGGTTGCATTCGTGGATCATCAAGCGCTGAAGGAGTGCATATCCAAATGCAGCAGAACCTGGACAACGTCCAGGTTTGGGATGCCAAGTGGCAAGTATTCCTGAGATGGCAAGACTGACATATGAGGAAAGAGTGGATTGACTGGGTTTGTACTCATTCGAATTTAGAAGAATTATTGGGGGATCTTGCGGCCAAACTGATCAAGGGGTATGGAGAGAAATCGGGAATGGGTTACTGAACTCACACGATCAGCCATGGTGGTGCAAGCTTGAAGGCTGAATGGCCTACTCCTGCATCTATTTTTTATGTAAGTAATATTTGTACTACATTAGTTCCAGGCAATGACCATCTCCATCAGTGGGAACCTAACCATTGTCCCTTTCCATTCAGTGACATTACTATCACTGAATTCTCCTGCTGTCAACATCCTAGGGTTTACCATTGACTAGAAATGGGACTGAGTTAGCGATATAAATATTGTGACTCCAAGAACAAGCCAGAGGCTAAGAATCCTGCAGGGAGTAACTCACCTC
This sequence comes from Ginglymostoma cirratum, assembly GCA_024137785.1. Lineage (NCBI taxonomy): Eukaryota > Metazoa > Chordata > Chondrichthyes > Orectolobiformes > Ginglymostomatidae > Ginglymostoma > Ginglymostoma cirratum. Next base: position 1,266,169 of record JAHRHZ010000071.1, read on the forward strand.
CCTATCTACAAGGCAGAAGTCAGGTGCGTGATGGAATACTCTTCACTTGCCTAGATAAGAGCAACTCCAACAACACTGAAGAAGCTTAACACCATGCAGGACAAAGCACCCTGCTTGATTTGTGCCACGTCAACATCCACAAACATCTGATCCCTCCACTACTAACACTCAGTAATAGCACTGTGCATCGTCTGAATAAAGCGCTGCCAAAATTCACTGAGTCTGATTAGACAGCACCTTCCAAACAAAGAGCTGCCATTTAGCAGAACAAGCATAACAGATACTTAGGAACATCGGCATCTGGAAGTTCCCCTCCAAGCTCCTCACCATTCTGAGTTGGTAATAGTTCGATATTCCTTTAGTATTGCTGAGTCCTGGAACTCCCTCCCACATCAAATGGATTGTAGGTGTAGACTGTAGCTCACCAGCACCGTTCCGAGGGCAGCTAGGGATGGGCTGTAACTACTGGCCCAGCTGGTGACACCCACATCCTCAGTGTAAATGAAACAAACCAGCTGGCATGAGAGGAAACTAAGTCAGAGCCAGGATTTAACTTTAGGGAGGTGGTTCTCAGCCACTGTCTACCACACTGCCACACTTCCTAAGCAGTAATTCAACGCTTTTGCACAGTGGATGATGCAGGTCGATTTTGGATAACACACAAAGGTCCAGAAAGAAGATGGGGGATTATCATACCTGAGATGATAGGTTTGGGGAGTCCATGATGCCTGAGCAGTGCGGCAGTGTGACATGTAAATCAGTCTCTTGGGGTGAAATCCATATTGGATCATAGCCCCTTTGTCAGGTGAAGTGAGAGAAAAGCACAAAGACACAGAATTTATGGACAGAGAGATCAATGGCCGAGAGATCAAAAGATCACACAGTTGGTGTGAGTGGAGTGTTGAATAATAACTCTCTGCAGGTGATCAAAAGTATCAGATGCTGAGTAAAGTGTCAACAGCTGAATAACAAGCGAAGGGATGATCTATAATCTGATTAAATGAGGTAGAGAGATAATTACAAAAAATTAAAAATAAGGTGGGGCTGGAGACAAACCAAATGGCTGGAATAACATGATAGGTATTAGAGTTACATGGCGAGGGCCTAACCGAAGTAATAAATAATCCAAAACTGCACAAGCTAATTAAGATAGAGAGATCATAGCAAGTTGTCAAGGTGATGGCGTCAAAATAGGACAGTAAGGAAGATTTTGCAGATACAGAAGTGTGATGGGGTCACACATAGCACAACATGAACCCAAGATCACAGTTGAGGCCGGCTTCATTGGTATGGAAATTGGTTACCAGTCTCTGCTCGGTCATTCTGTATTGTAGTATACCTCGAAGGTCGCCAATATGTGAATCCACCACACTATTCCGCATTTGTAAAATCTTCCTTAAATCTCCAGTTTTGACAACATCACCTTGATAAATTATGATCTCTCTACCTTAATTGGTTTGTATAGTTTTAGATTATTTATGACTTTGGTTAGACCCTTGGCATGCAACTCTTGTTCCTATCATGTTATTCCAGTCATTTGGTTTGTCTCCTGCACCACCTTATTTTTCAATTCTTTTTGTAATCATCTCTCTGCCTCATTTAACCAGATGATAGGTCAACCTTCCGATTGTTACTCAGCTATTGACACTTTACTCACAGCATCTGACACTTTTGATCAAATGGAGAGACTTAATATTCAACACTCCACTCACACCATTCATATGATCTTTTGATCTTTTTACCTATAAATTCTGTGACTGTGTGCTCCTCTCTCCCTTCACCTGATGAAGGAGCTACACCCTGAAAGCTTGTGATTCAAATAAACCAGTTTGAACTATAACCTGGTGTTTTGTGACTTGGGACTTTGTCCACCCCAGTCTAACACCAGCACCTTCACATCATGTTGGATTAGCCAGTTCTGCTCAGCCTAGCCATGAGTGCAGTCCAGCAATTTTCTGTCTCCTGCAGTTTCTAATGTGAGGACGTCCATTCAGGATGTTGCGTTTGCTTATGATGCACATTACAAAGGGAAAAAGAAAAGGCTTAGATTTATATAGCGCCATTCAGGATTTCAGGACATCTCATGCGCTGCATAGCCAGTGCAGTACTTTTTGAATGTTGTAGCAGTGGCCCATGTTTGAAAGACACAGAATGGCCGACAAGAAATAAGCAAAATTAAACAACCTACCCCAACATCAAAGTGAAACATAATGGTACCTTTGAACAGGACTACTCCAAGGTCAGCAAGGAGGCCCTATGAGCAACCATCCGAGACAGTTTGAAAACAGGATGCCTAAGGATAGACAAGTGATCGATTCCAGCGTCATTAATGAAAGGATGTTGTCCCAATAAGTGAAAAGCACCAGGGGTGTAAATCTCAGCCCACGAACCAGTCGGACTCTCTATGCAACTGATAAAACAACAACTAAAGTTATTTTGTAGCAATTAGTTTTTTGAAGTTACCCACAATATTAAGAAATAGGCCCTAGTTAAAGATTCTTCAGATAATCATAGGGGTAGACTTCAACATAAGGACAGATAAACATATAATTAAAAGAACATTAGAAGCATTAGGAGAAAAACATTTAAACAAGGATGTGAAAGTTAATTACTCTCAGGAAATGCTTTCTCTTAAGATGCCTGGTAAGCCCTGAACGAAATAGAGTGGTCACAACTTATTAATTACAAAGTGCTAACAGCTGAAGTAGTTATATAACAGAAATTAATATTACAAATCTTATAGCAGTTAGTTAAAACTAATTGTCTTTTGTATTTTTATGTATATAATTATCATGGTAGGAAATACAAAAAGAATAACTGAATCTGGTAAAGGCAGCACATGGAATACAATGATTGGGATTGGGTGTATGGATTAAGGGGGAAGAACATTGAGTATGCTGTATTTGATTATTGTAACACAAAATGTACAAAAATAGTGCATTCCTCTGTAAAGATCAGAGTGTGTCATTGATCTCATTTCCGATCTGAGCCAAAGATAAAGAAAAAAATTGCTTTTCGCATTGAGGCCAGATCTGGGGAAAATGCTTTGGCCTTCTCCCTGCATCAACCGGTTTTTACTTGAATGAAAGGCCTGAATCCTGCCTGCCTGCTGAATCTTTGTCCCTGGTCGGAGGGTACGGTCCTACAAGTGTTGTAATGTAGATACAGTGGCAGCGATGTGTACACTGCAAAGCCCCACAAAAAGCAATGTGATAATGATTGGATCTCTTTTTTAGTTCCTGGTTTCAGGGATAAATATTGGCCAGAACACTGAGAGAGCACCTTTGCTCCTCTTCATCTCTCCCTATGACATACCTGCCTGACAAGGTAGATGTGGTCTCAATTTAACATCATGTCCTAAAGACAGCACCTCTGACTGTGCTGCACTCCCTCTGTACTATACTTATGCAATTCCACCTGAATTTTGTGCTCAAATTTCTGTAGTGGGATTTGAGCCCAGAAAGCTGTGCCTCAGAGCAGGAAGGATATCCATTGAGACACAGCTGGTCCCACCATCTTTCAGTGTTTTGACATTTTCCTTGCTCACGTCCAAAGGGTTTCTGGGAACTGACAGTATCTGTGGACCTGCCAAAGTTAAATTGACTGTGTCTGTCTGTTGGTCGCTGTGTGTTTCAAATCACACCAGCTATCCAACACTTTAAATTAGTTAGCTCACCACACAGCCAGGATTTACAGAGTGGGAGGAGTACGCAGTATGAAGCTGACTGCTTGCCTGATGGAATACCTGCAACTGAATGGTCCTCCTTGTCTGGGTGAACAGGTACCGTCATCTGCCAGCCAGAGTACGTTCCCTTGTGCTGTGCACCAACTCAGACTGAGCTGCCATTCTGAAATCTGCACACTCTACTTCATTCTTTTGGATATTAAATCATCATGGATCACTCGCTTTTATGATAAGGCTGTGATCTATCCTGTGGGGTTTTGCAGCACCCGGGGTCTATGCCAGCATGAAGAACCCTGACCACAAGTGCCTGTACACCTGTCAAATCAAAGACGATGGGAGTGGACCACAGGTATTCAAACTATCTGAAGTCCAGTCTTTAAGATTATTGTTGGCGTGAAATGATGTGGATTCTATCTTAGTGAAATACTTTGTAAAGTTTGAATCTGTATTTTATTGCAGGCTGGCCTTTAATACTGTGGGGTGCAGTGTGAGAACACGGGGTGCCCTCTGTTAATCTGCATGTCCTGTAATACATGTGTCTGTCATAATGTGGGTGTTCTGTAATGTTATGGTCATTCTGTAAATAGGTGTCTCATCACAAGTTATTGTAGAAAGTGAAAACTCACAGTGTTGCGGTAAGAGAGATAAAAGGTACTGCAGATGCTGGAGAATCCGAGATAACAAGGTGTGGAGCTGGATGAACACAGCAGGCCAAGCAGCATCATAGGAGCAGGAAAACTTGACGTTTCGGGCCTAAACCCTTGCGGTAAGATATTGGTACGGGTGGAAGATTGGTTTGCTAACAGGAAACAGAGAGTAGAATAAATTGATCTTTTTTAGGTTGGCAAGATGCCACATGTGAGGGGTGCCACTGGATCAGTGCTTTACAACTTATGGAAATGATTTGAATGAAAGGACTGAAGAAATTGCTGCCAACTTTGCTGATGACACAAAGGTTGAAAAGTGAGTTGTGAAGAGAACATAAGGAGTCTACAAAGTGATCTAGATAGGTTAAGTGAGTGGGCAAATGAAGTATAAAGTGGGAAGGTGCGAAATTGTCCATTTTGACATAAAGAATAATAAAAAAAGCGTATTATCTAAATGGTAAGTGTGCAGAGCTCTGCAATGCAAAGGGATCTGGGTGCCCTAGTGAATGAACCACAGAATGCAGGCACAGCAAGTAATCAGGAAAGTTAATAGAATATTGAAAGGCAAAGAACTGTGTATGCCGAAAACTGGAACAGGAACAGAAATTGCCAGAGAAACTCAGCAAGTCTGGCAGCATCTGGGGAGTGAAAGCGCAGTGAATGTTTCAGGTCCAGTTCTAAAGAAGGACCCGAAACTTTGGCTTTCCTGTCTCTCCCCAGATGGTGCCAGACCTGCTGAGGTTTACTAGCAATTTCTGTTTTTGAAGCTAATACATGTTATGGTTTATTGTGAGGCGATTTGAATGCTAGAATAGGAGGTTATGCTTTAGTTACACAGGGCATTGGTGAGACTGCATCTAGAGTACTGTGTTCAATACTGGTCACCGTACTTATGGAAGGGTGTTAATGCATTGGAAGCAGTTCAGAGAAGGATTGCTAGTTATTACCTGAAATTATACCTCACATGAGGAAATCCTAGACAGGCTAGCCCTCTATCCTCAAGAGTTTAGAAGAGTTAATTGAACTCTAAGATCCTAAGGGGACTGGACTGGTTAGATGTGGAAAGGATGTTTCCTCTTGATGGAGAATCTAGAACCAGGGTCTTTTGTTTAAAAATAGAAGGGTCACTCTCCTATTGCAGAGATGAGGAAAAACATTTTATGTCAGAGGACTGTGAGTTTTTGGAATTTTCTTCTTCAAAAGGCAGCAGATGCAGAATCTTTAAATATTTTGAAGGCAGAGGCAAATAAATTCTTGATGACCGAGGGGATGAAAGGTTACCAGGGATATGCAGGAACGTAGAGTTGAGGGTAAAATCAGATCAACTATGATCTCATTGAATGGTGGAACAGGCTAGAAGGGTTGAGTTGCCTGGTCTTGTCTATATGTTTGTAACTGAGTGAGTGAAACTGGCAGATGGATTTAAACACTGAGAAAATTGTAGTATTGGATTTTGAATTGAAGATAATATATCTGAAAGTTATTTAGATAGTGAAAAGCTATGAGATTTGGGGAAAAGTTGAGATCTGGGGATCCATAGCACTGGTCATTGTAATAATCCAGTACAAAATATAAATGGAAGTTCAATAATTTGATAACCCCTGTAACTAGAGACCTAGAAGAGGAAGTTCAGTTTCATGGAGATATGGGTAGCAACTTGACATCTCACTGAGACAGCATAGTCTGGATTATGTAAGAATGGAGCTGTCCTACAGAGATGAACATAGGCCTGCTGGGAATATCCCACAGCGAACACAGGCCTGCTGGGAATATCCCTCTGCGAACACAAGTCTGCTAGGAATGTCCCGTTAGGAACATGGGGATGCTGGGAATGTCCTGCTGGGAACATGGGGCTGCTAGGAATGTCCTGCTAGGAACATGGGAGCTGCTGGGAATGTCACACTGGGAACATAGCTCTGCTAAAAATGTATCACTGGGAACACGAGGCTGATGGGAGCATCCTGATGGAGAACATAGGGCTGCTGGAAGTGTCCTTTTAGATAACATGGGGTTAGTGGCAGTGTTCCCTCTCATTTTCTTTCTGGCTATGTGAACCTCCAAGGTCCTTGCACACAGCCATGTAGTTTATGGGAAATATTGGCAGCTGGCAGTGCCCTGCTGGGCATCAAGAGGCTTCTGGCAGTGCTGGGAGAGGGCTGTGGGATTAGGGGGATGTGGGAGGGGCCTGCTGGCACAGAACCATGCTTTCACCTTGTTTTCATTGTTCAAGAGATTATTGATATCTCAGTTACCTCAGTCAAGGAATAACTCAAAATAGAATTGAAAGTGAAAAAGAGTTATTTTTATCTTTTGTCCAATGTTAAGCGATCATCTCCAATATTCTACACATTTTGTCACAAGGAGCCACAGATATTGTGTCTCATGCACAGCTGGTTCGTCATGCTCCACAATCGATAACTCTTGGCAAAACAGAGAGCCATGGCTCTGAAGCTCCAACTAGTCTCGTGTGTATGGGAGACACAGTGAGAAAGATTGATGCAGGTAGGAGGAAAGAGATTGACTGAACGTTTGTGTTAACCAGTTTCAGATTGCTCCTGAAGTCGGCCCTCAATGCACTCGTCACCACTTCTGCTTCGGCCTGTCACACCTGCTTGTTGGAAGCAAGTGCCACAGCTCGGTGAGTGTGGGTTGCCCTACCTAGAGTCTGGGTGATGCAGTCAGTAATTACACAGCTCCAAGGTGCACAGTTTAGCATGGTCAGAGACGGATGGGTTGGTTCTGTGACCAGTCTATAGGAACGTTGGGCAACTGAACTGAAAAATCATTGCGAAACAGAGCGAGCTCTCTGATAGGAACCTTTCAGTAAGGGACTTGCTTCCTGTCACTTGATTCATTTAGTTTTTAATGCCAGTACCTATTGAGATCTGCTTTATCTCTAAATGTGTTTCTGCTTTTCTGTCTCCACTCAGAGGAAAGCCATTCAGCAATGTGGTGCCATCTGGAGCTGATTTCTTTGGCTTTTCCCACCCCCACCATTCAGAATGTGATTCAGAGCTGCCCTGTGCCAGGAAGTGTATCTGGTAAGGCTCCAAAACCAACAAGACCTCTCATCTGTACAGCACCTTTAACATAGTAAACTTTCCAAGATGTTTCCCGGGAGATTCATCACTCACCCATTGACAATGTGACCAAGAAGGAGATACTAGGGATGGGTGAAAAGTTGCCTAGTTAAATCAGTTTGTAGTGTGAATTAAATAGGGATCAGAAAGAGAGAGTGTGTGAGAGAGGGAATTCCAGATCATTGGGCCTCAGCAGCTGAAGTTATGGCTGCCAGTGATAGAGCAATGAAACTTGGGGAAACTGACAAGACCCGAATTGGAACACCATTATCTTGAAGGCTTGTGGAGTTCTGCAAGACGGTCCCAAAGAGGTGTGACCGTAGAGATGAAAAGATGCAAATTGAAGAGTTGCTGCCCAGGGAACCATTTTACTGAAGTCACTGCGAAAGATGGACGGGTCTTGACGAATGTCAGGACATGAACAGATGCCTGGGCAGCAGTATCTGAAGAGTGATAATTGGGAGGCCAACTAGAAGAGAACATGAGAAATAGGAGCAAGAAAAGGCCATTTCACCCAATCATGTCTTCTTCTTGGGTTGCTTGTTCAAAGGCAGGCCGTTGGTGATTATCTGTCAAACCACAAAAACAGTACTGTGAATTTTTTCTGCAATATGGCAAGAAAACAGCAGCCCGAATCTATTGCAGCCAGAATAGAGATTGAACCCAGCACTGATGGCATTCATCTAATCCGCACATGACCCATTTAGCTGAATAAGTGACCCAGCCCTCCCAACCCAAACATGACCTTACCATTATCTGAATGGCTCAATCACAAAATGTAACATTTATCATGTGCCACCCCCCTCAAAGCTAGGTCAACCTTACTGTCTCTGACTTCCCATGCAAAGACACCAGTCAGCTGGTAAACCATTATAATCCAGGAGCCTAGCCAAAGCAATCAAAGCATGGTGTCCTTGGGAGGCAACTAGTTTGTCTTGGCTCTCAACACAACTGGGTCTCTGAGTTTCGCTAAGGTGTTTAGCTTTTAGTTCTCATTCGGCAGACTGCCTGTTTTTGTGCTCTGTTAGATTTCTGATGTTAGTTTCCTTTCCACTATGTGGTCCCTTTCAAAACCTTTATTGCCAGAAACAGTTGGTAAATGAAAACCTGAACCTATTCCCTCATGAAGTCGTATCTCTGTTGCTTTTATCCAGAGTGTAGATTTCACCAGCGAGATTGGAAGTATAGTTCAGCGCACGATTCAATATAATAATGAAATTGAAGCTCTGTTACAGCTGTCATTGGATTTAACATGCTTAGCATTTATTAGCAAAAAATCCTAAAAAAGTTACCTCAGAGAGATCTGGCTGTCAGCACAGCTACCCATCTCCTTTACCACTGGATAACATTGTTCAGATAATGCAGCTTTACACAGCCAATAGGAACCAGAATTTGCATGTATTAGAGATTACCTAAGATAACAAGGCGTAGAGCTGGATGAACACAGTAGGCCAAGCAGCATCAGAGGAGCAGGAAAGCTGACGTTTCGGGTCTGGACCCTTCTTCAGAAATTCAGAAACCCTTTCTGAAGAAGGGTCCAGACCCGAAACGTCAGCTTTCCTGCTCCTCTGATGCTGCTTGGCCTACTGTGTTCATCCAGCTCTACGCCTTGTTATCTCAGATTCTCCAGCATCGGCAGTTCCTACTATCTCTTAGAGATTACCTACATTACTTTCCCAGAATGACAGCCTAGCCGAACCACGCAGATTGAGTGATTGACCATGTAATGTCCATTACTGAGAGATTGTGAATAATACGATTACTGTTGTTCATTCTCCATGTTGTTTCACTCATTGGGCTACCAATCTGGAACTGTACAGTGACTATTCTTAGACAGTTCCTTGTGATCAAGAATGACTTTGATCTACTTCAGCATTGCGGGTTCTGAGGTGACTGACCCAAAAGTCCAATACTGGATCTGCACATCCTGCTGCAGTTTGGTCAAGGCGGCGTTGGCTGAAGCAGATTGGTGGGATGTTCAGGTTTTTGCATGCTCCTTCTCCTTTGTCCCGCTTCACCCCCCTCTAAACCCCCTGCCCAACGGGCCTGTTGGGGAAGTTCAAAATGGCTGGCTCCTTCACAGAGGCTTTTTCTCCTGTTGGCTAGAAATTGACTTAGAGGTACCGTTGGGCATATATCATTTTTTACCGGAGACTTTGAGGGCATCACTGAAGCATTCCTTCTGTCCTCCTGGTAATTATGGGCCATGATGAGGTTTGTATTACACAGAAAATAGAACAAAACAAAGGAGGAACGGGCCTTTTGGCCCATCATATTATGCCGAACATGACACCAAATTAAACCAATCCCTTCTGCCCGCCCTTGATCCATATCCCTCCATGCCTTGCATATTTATGTGCTTATCTAAAAGTCTCTTAAATGCCCCTATTGCAACTGCCTCCACGCCCACCCCAGTGGCTAAAGGGCCTCTGCAATTTCTTCCCTAGACTCCCACAACATCTGAGGATGGACTTGATCAGGCCCAGAGCTTTAAGGCTGCAAACACCTCATAGATCATAGAATCCCCACAGGCGCAACAAGTCCACACCAACCCTTGGAGCACCCCACCTAGACCCATCCCCCTATAACCCACCTAATCTACACATCCCTGAACACTATGGGCAATTTAGCACAGCCAATCCACCTAGCCTGCACATCTTTGGACTGTGGAAGGAAACCAGAGCACCCAGAGGAAACCCATGCAGACACAGAGAGAACATGCAAACTCCACACAGACAGCTGCCCAAGGGTGGAATCAAGTCCAGGTCCCTGGCACTGTGAGGCAGCAGTGCTAACCACTGAGCTACCGTGCCACAACCTCTTCTTTGACAATACATATGTGGTCCAAAACATCCTCATTTGTCTCCCTTATTTCCTTAGCATCCATGATTGTCTTCTCAGTAAACATTGAGGAGAAATATTCATTAAAAATCTCCCTCTCCATCTCCTGTGGCTCCACACACAGATGGCCATGCCGATCTTTAAGGGGACCAATTCTCTCCCTAGCCACCTTTTTACTCTTAATATAGCTATTGAACCTCTTGGAATTATCTTTAACCTTATCTGTCAGATCCATCTCATACCCGTTTATTGCTCTTCTGATTTCCCTTTTAAGTGCACTCCTAGACTTTTTATAGTCATCTAGGGATTCACTTGAGCTCAGTAGCTTAAACCCAATGTGTGCCTTCTTCTTTTCCTGACCAAAGCCTCAATATCCCTCGTCAGCCAGGGATCCTGAAACCTGCCAGCTTTTCCCTTCACACTTATAGAGGCACTCTGTCCCTGGACTCTTGATATCACAACTTTAAAAGCCTTCCATTTGCCAGTCATTCCTTTTCCTTCAAACAGACTCACCCAATCGACCACTGCTATACCCTGTTTAATGACCCAAAAATTGGTCCTGCTCCACTTTAGCACCTTACCCTGTGGACCTGTCCAATCTTTGTCCATTACTATGTTAGAACTAAGAGAGTTATGGTCACTGGACTCAAAGTGCTCTCTGACTGCCTTCGTTCCTAAGAGGATGTCCAGTGTTGCACCATCCCAAGTAGGGGCCTCTACATAGTGATTTAGGAAATTTTCTTGGACACATTTCACAAAATCCACCTCTTTTGGGCCTTATACACCCTGGGTGGCCCAGTCAATACATGGGAAGTTAAAATCTCCAACTAATACTCTCTATAATTCCTACAGGTATCTGCAATCTCTCAACACACCTGCTCCTCTCGTACCTACTGGCTACTTGGGGGTCTATAGTACAGTCCCAACAAAGTGATCGTCCCCTTCTTGTTTCTAAGTTCTAACCATATGGCCTCATTTGATGACCGCTTAAAAATATCCTCTCTAAGCACGGTTGTTATGTGCTCCCTTATCAAAAGGGCAACACCTCCTCCTCATTTACTTGTACTTCTGTCACGCCTGTAGCTTCTGTATCTCGGAACATTGAGCTGCCAGTCTTGCCCCTTTCTCAGATAACAAGCATGGGGCTGGATGAACACAGCAGGTCAAGCAGCATCATAGGAGCAGGAAAACTTGACGTTTCGGGCCTAAACCCTTCATCAGAAACCCTTCATCA
>JAHRHZ010000071.1:1290147-1305842 GCA_024137785.1 Ginglymostoma cirratum
CTCCAGTGGACACAATACAGAGCTCCAGTGGACACAATACAGAGCTCCAGTGGACACAATACAGTGAAACAGTGCTGTTTCAAAATGTTACATCAAGGTGTTATAATATCAAACCAGATCCGATTCAGCCCTCACAGACCTGGCATGATTACGATCTGTTCCATCACTGACAGAAAACTTAAAAAATAGAAGCAGACAGAGGCCATTCTGCCCCTTATGCCTGCTGAACTACTCACAAGAATCACGGCTGATCTGATTGTGGCATTAACTCCATTTTGCTGCTTATCTTCCTGCCCCCTGTCATGGCCTTTGACCCCACCTTGTCACTGAAAGTCTAACTCAGCCTTGAACATATTAAAAGTTGAGAGATTTTACAGCAGGGATCGAGGCCTTTAAACCCATTGTGTTCCTGCTGGTCATCAAACAATCATCTATTCCAATCCCATTTACTAACACCTGGCCCTCAGCCTTGTATATATTTGATATCATTTATATATGTATCTATATTTTGGCAATTCAGCCTCCACTGATCTCTGGAGAAGAGAATTCTAAACACAGCTGACCCCCTGCGACCCTAACCTTTAAACTATACCTCCTGGATCTAGATTCCCCCACAAGGGGAAACATCCTCCCAACATCCACCACCTCAGACCATCTCAGGGATCTTTTATGTTTCAATGAGAGTATTTCTAATTCTTCTAAATGCCAATGAGTACAGGCCCAACTTTCTCAACCTTTCCGCAAAACAAAATCCCTTCATCCTAGGAATCAACAAAGTGAAACTTCTCTGATCTGAACTGCCAACAATATAATTACGACCCTCCTTAAGAAAGGAGACCAAAACCGTACAGTGCAGTCCCACCAAGGCCCTGTGCAGTTGTACCAAGACATTCCTTGTAGCAAAGGTCAATAGTCCATGTGCATACCAAATTACTACCTTTACCTGTATGCTAACGTTTATGAGTCATGTACAAGGATACCCAGATCCCACTATAACTCAGCATTTTGCAGCCTCTCTGAAATCAAAAAATATTCTACCCTGTTCTACTCAAAAGCAAAATAATGTAGATGCTAGAATTCTGAATTAAGAGAAGAAAAAGCTGGAAAATCAAGGCAGGTCTGGCAGCACCTTGTGGAGAAAAAAACAGAGTTATCGTTTTGTGTCTGACGTTTCCATAACTCATTGGACCTAAGTGAGTTCCTCCAGCATTCTCTGTTTTTATTTCTATTTTTATTCTTCCAGCCATAGGAGGGAAAATGTAATGGTTGCCATTGAAATGAACAGACTAATTATTAGATTTACACCTGATATTGAGACTGCGTTACAAATGGATTCACACTAACTGTGACTTCACCAGTCAGGCCCAACTCTTTCAACAAGGTGTACTTTGATTTGATGGATTTTTTTGTGTAATAATGTGTTAGTTGTTTGAAAAAAAAAAATTTGTTGCAAACTTGTGTGTTTGGTCTTGTGCCGGTTTAAGTACTGTGGTGTCCAGAAAATTAATGCTTTCTTTGTGTGTTGTGGCTTTGATTTGAATGAAAGATGGATAATTATTGAGAATATTCTAATTCTGCTTCTGTGTGAATCCAAATGCACTATATGTCAACTCAGTAACACTACCTTTTGTAATTATGTGCATGTCACCTTATACATGAGTGAGGAGCTACTAAAAACCAAAAGCTGGTTGCCAAAAGTGGAAAAGTAACCCTGAGAAAGATCTCAAGAAGTGCCCTATTAAATGCGAAAATAATAGACTCTGGTCTGGGCTTGAGCAGCAGTGCCCACTCTCAAATGTGGTCTCAAATGTGCCTGCAAACGTATGGTGGACACTCTGTTCTGGGACAAAGTTCCAGTCCTGGAGATCTGATTGTCCTGGAGCGAAATAGAGCCATACAGTTGTACAGCATGGAAACAGATCCTTTGGTCCAACTAATCCATGCCAACCAGATATCCTAAATTAATCTAGTCCCATTTCCCAGCCTTTGGTCCATATCCCTCTAAACCCTTCTTATTCTATACCCATCCAGATACCATTAAATGTTGTAATTGTACCAGCTTCCACCACTTCCTCTGGCAGCTCATTCCATACACGCACCACCCTCTCAGGTCCCTTTTAAATCTTGCCCCTCTCACCTTAAACCTATGCCCTATAGTTTTGCACTCCCTCACTCTGGGGAAAAGATCTTGGCTATTCACCCTATCCGCGCCCCTCATGATTTTATTAACCTCTATAAGGTCACCCCTCAGCCTCCAATGCTCCAAGGAAAATAGCTCCAGCCTATTCAGCCTCTGCCTGTAGCTCAAACCCTCCAACCCTGGCAATATCCTTGTAAATCTTTTCTGAACCCTTTCAAGTTTCGCAATATCCTTCCTATAACAGGGAAACCAGGACTGCACGCATTATTCTAAAAGTGGCCTAACCAATGTCCTGTACTGCTGCAACATGATCTCCCAACTCCTGTATTCGATGCACTGACCAATAAGGGCAAGCGCAGCAAACACCTTCTTCATTGTCCTGTCTACCTGGGACTCCACTTTCAAGGAACTATGAGCATGCACTCTAAAGTCTGTTTGTTCAGCAACATTCCCCAGGACCTTACCATTAAGTGTACAAGTCCTGCCCTGATTTTCCAAAATGCAGCACCTCACATTTATCTAAATTAAACTCTGTCTGCCACTCCTCAGCCCACTGTACTCCGAGGGAACCTTCCTCGCTGTCCACTACACCTCCAATTTTGGTGTCATCTGCAAACTTACTAACCGTACCTCTTATGTTCACTTCCAAATCATTTATGTAAATGATCCTGAGTCCGTAGAGCATTTGGTTTAACAGCCAGGATTGAATTCTGGGCGATGCAGCCAACGTCTACTCTTGGCCATGCTTTTGCCTTCCCTTAAAGAAAGTGGCCCATTAAAGGATTCCAGATGCTGTTACCAGAGCTCATGGAACCCCCTCCATGAGCAACTGAAGTATCCTTACCTGAACTTGGTGGCATGAGGAAGCAGCTAGGTCTCATGAGTTTTTAAACTGCTTACTTCTCATAGAGAGATGGTCTAACATTGTATCATACTCAGTTTCCATTCTCAGTCATATGGCTGGATTTGTTCATATGACTTGACAGACTCCAGGTTTTGGAGATTATTGTCCTCTTGAAAACTGTTTTGGAAAGTAAGAAATTTTGGTTCTTAAGAAGTATGAAAATGAACATTCAACAGGAGATGGACAAGAGGACAACAGTCATTCTGGCATCATGAGTAGCTGCTGCTGGTCATTTTTCCAAAAGGATTCAGAAAATTGACTGACACAATGTAAAAAACATAGAATGTAAGAGCAGGAGGAGGTCATTTAGCCCTGCAAGCCTACCCCGCCATTCAATAGAATCATGGCCTTTCACTCTACTCAGTTTCTTCTTCTCACCTTCTCCCTTGTTCTTACAACTATATCTACATCTTTCTTGAAAGTTTTCAATGTAACAGTTTCCTGTGGTAGAGAATTCCATGGGTTCACCACTCTCTGGGGGAAGAAATTTCTCCTCATTTCCATCCTATATGGAGTAGACCGTAACCCCTAATTCTGTATTCCCTGGTCATCGAGAACATCTTCCCCCATCTACCCTGCCTAATCTTGTTAGAATTTTGTAGGTTTCTATGAGGTCCTCCCTCATCGCTCTAAATTCTAGTGAATATAGCCTGTACGTTTGTTCAATCATTCCAGGAATCAGTCAATCAGTCTTCTTTGCACTCCTTTCATAGTCAGAAAGTCCATCCTCAGATAAGGAAACCAAAACTATACACAATACTCCAGGTGTGGTCTCACCAAAGCCGTGTATAGACATCCCTGCTCCTGCACTTGAATCCTCTTGCTGTGAATGCCCATATACCATTTGCTGTTTTCTCTATCAGCTGTACCTGCACGTTTACTTTCAGCGACTGATGCATGAGGACACCCAGGTCTTGAGCATCACCTTCTTCCCCAACATATTACCATTCAGATAATCCACTTGCCTGCTTTTGCTACCAAAGTAGATAGCCTCACATCTGCCATGTAATTGCTTACATCACAATGAAACTTCTCTGCATCTTCCTCACTGTATATCTTCCCACTCAGCTTTGTGTTATTTGCAAGCACGGAGATATGACATGTAGTTTCTTTATTTACATCAGTAATGCATATTGTGAATAGCTGGGGTGCAAGCCCTGATTCTTGCAGTACCCCACTAGTCACTGCCTGCCACTCAGAAAAAGGCCCGTTCATTCCTAATGTTTGTTTCCTGTCTGCTAACTATACTTCATAGAATCCCTACAGTGTGGAAACAGGCCCTTCGGCCCAACAACTCCATACAGACCATCAGAGCATCCCACCCAGACCTATCCCTCATAACCCACCTAATCTACACATCCCTGAACACTACACCACTAGCGTGGCCAATCCACCTAGCCTGGACTATGGGAGGAAACCGCAGCACCCGGAGGAAACACACGCAGACACAGGGAGAATGTGAAAATTCCACACAGAGGGTAGAATTGAACCCAGGTACCTGGCGTTGTGAGGCAGCAGTGCTAACCATTGAGTTACCAGTTCTGTATCCATGTCAGTAGGAAACCATTCTCATACATTTAAATTTTTTATGCTAATCTCTTATGTGCAATCTTTACTGAAAATCTTCTGAAAATCCAAGTAAACCACATCCACTGGCTCCCCTTTATCTACTCTACATCCTCAAAAAATTCAATGCCAAGCACACTTTCCCATTCATGAATCCATGCTGACTCTGTCCAATTCTGTTGCTATCTTTCAAGTGCCCTGCAATTAAATCTTTTATAATGGACTCTAACATTTTTCCCACTATCATTATTAAGGTAACTGCATTATAATTCACTGTTTTCCCTCTAGCTCCCTTCTTAAATTTTAGCTTCACATTAACTATTCTCCAATTCATAGGAACTGTTGCAGAATCTATACAATTTTGGAAGTTGACCACCACTGCATCTGCTATTTCTAGTGCTACTTCCTTAAGTATTCGTGGATGAAGCTTATCAGGGCCTGGGGATTTATCCACCTTTCTATTCATTTCTCTAATACTATTTCCCTACTAATACTATTTTCTTTCAATTCTTCTTCCCATTTGGCCATGTGTTCTCCCAAACGTTTGGAATGTTATTTGTGGCCATCTTTGTGAATTCTGTAATAAAGTATGTATTTAATTGGCCTGTCATCTCTCTGTACCCCATTATAAATACCCATGATTCTGACTGTAGGGGACCTCTATTCGTCATTGTTGATATTTTCTCTTCACATACCTATAGAAGCTTTTACTAACAGTTTGTATGTTTCCTGCAAGCTTACCCTCAAACTCTATTTTCCTCCTCTTAATCAGTCTCTACTCCCTTTGCTGGAATCTAATCTGTTTGCAATCCACAAGTCTTACTTTTTGGCCAGTTTGTGTACTGTTTGATATTAATATTAATATTTAATATTACCCTTGTTATCCATTGGTCTGAATATGTTTCCAATTTTCAAGGCATTTTTCAATTTTTCAATTCCAAGGCATCTAGATGGGTACATAAATAGGAAGGGCTTAGAGCAATATGGACCAAATGCCGGTAAATGGGACTAGATTAATTTGGGATATCTGGTCCAATCTTGTTTTTAAGCTAGACTGGAATGAATAAGTTTGCAAGTCATCCATATGCTCTTTAAGTTTTCGCTATTTGCCTATATATTAACATCCCTTTAAGTAATTTGGGATTACGTAATTGTTGCCCAATTTATCATACCAGCTTGTGCCTCATACCATCATAATTTCCTTTATTTGGTTTCAGAAACAACTACATCACTCTCTACCATAATGAAGAATTCTAATGTGAACATGCTTCCCAAAGGGCCTGCACACAACTAGATTGTCAGTTTTTCCTTTGTTGCACAATATCCAGTCAAGGATGGTATTTTTCAACAAAAAACAAAGAACTGCAGACAAAAACAGAAATTGCTGGAGAAATTCAGCAGGTGTGGCAACACCTGTGGAGAGAAAACAGCAGAAACATTCCGAGTTGAGTGACCTTTCTTTAGAGCTGTTTTTATTTGTTGGCCTTTTCCCTAGTTAGTTTTGATTCATACAACCATCCTGCATACAGTCCAAGAATTCCTCCTTTACAGTATTGTAGCTGAATTGATTTGCCCAGTCTATATGCAGATTGAAGTCACCCATAATTGCATCCATACCTTTATTACTTGCATTACTTTTTAATGCCTTCCCCGATATTACTCCTACAGTTTGGGGGTCCAAGTGCAACCTGTACAATCATTTTCAGCTGCTAGATGTTTGTAAGCTGAATGCATACAGATTCTACTTCACTGAAGTTAATATGTTTGCTCAAAACTGCATTAATTTCCTTTTCGATCAGTGGTGCTACCCCTCTCTGACCACATTAACAAACATGTCCCCGAGGACATCAGATCCGGTAAGCTACCAGCCTCTGGAAACGGGATGTCAGGAAGTGCTCAGGGGCAGAATGTAGCCCTCATCAGGCTGTCCTTGTAGACAGCAGACGCCATCAGGGAGCTGTCTTCTCCAGGTGGATGATGGACCAGAAGGAGAGGAGGAAGATCCAAGGAAGAGTTCCCTAACATTTCAGCTAGGCAGCAGGATGCTGCCTTTGCAACTTTAACAAGACGGGCACATTCCATGCCAACAACTTGTTCACCATCTGGTACTAGTGAACCATCCCCAGTCATTGTGGTCGTATATGTTCTTTGTCTTGTTAGCTCATGTATCATATCTAAACTGCTGCTTAACAAGCTCAACTAGCTATCTGTAAATTCCTAACAAATGATTGACTGCTGATATGAGATTACTATGATCATGAACCCCCAAAATCAATGTGTCTGGAGTATGATACCGCAGAACGAAAGGGACAAGGTTCTGAAGAGAGAATATAGGAAATTAGGCAGGAGGTTAAAAAGTAGGTCCTTGAGGATAGTAATATCTGGATTTCTCCTGGCGTCACATGCTAGTGAGAGTAGGAATAGGAGGATAGGGCAGATGAATGTGTGGCTGAGGAGTTGATAAAGGACGCAAGGAATTGCTTTTTTGGATCATTGGAATCTCTTCCGAGGTAAAAGTGATTAGTATAAGAAGGACAGATTGCACCTGAATTGAAAGGGGACCAATATCCTGGCAAGGAGATTTGCTAGTGCTATTTGGGAAGCTTTAAAAGAGAGGAGGGCATGGGGACCCAAAGAGATAATGAGAAAAGCGATAAATCTGAGACTGGCACAGTTGAGGAGCAAGTCAAACAGTCAAGGCAGGCAAGAGCAAGGCAGAGAACAGGGTAAGACTGATAAATTATTTATTTCAATACTAGAGACCTGACAGGTAAGGCAGATGAGCTCAGGGCACAGTTGGGAACATGGGACTGGTGGCTTAATGTTCCAGGGTATAGATGCTATAGGAAGGTTAGAGCATGGAGCAAGAGAGAAGGGGAAGTGATGTTTTTGGTTTGGAGATAGCATTATGGCTGAACTCAAGGAGGATATTCCTGGGAATACATCCACGGAAGTCATTTGAGTGGAAATGAGAAACAAGAAAGGATGATCACCTTATTGGGATTGTACAATAGTACCATCCTGAACCCAGCCAATAGTCAGCGGGAAATTTGAGAAGCAAATATGTAAGGAGATCTCGGATCTAAGAATTGTAATGGTAGGAAATTTTAACTTTTGAAACACATTCTGGGACTGCCATAGTATTAAGGGATATGGAAGCTAGAGAACTTGGAGAAATAAATAGCGATATCTTGAAAAGTGTCCATAGTACAGAGGAGGAGGTGCTGGACATCTGAAAACGCGTAAAGGCGGATAAATTCCCAGGACCTGATCAGGTGCATCCCAGAACTTTGTGGGAAGCTGGAAAAGTGGTTGCTGGGCCCCTTGCTGAAATATTTGTATCATCAATTGTCATGGGTGAGGAGCCAGAAAACTGGAGAGTGGCTAATGTGGTGCCATTGTTTAAGAAAGTTGGTGAGGAAACCAAATGAATCTTACGTCAGTGGTGGATAAGTTGTTGGAGAGGATTCTGAGGAACAGGGTTTACATGTATTTGGAAAGGCAAAGACTGATTAGGGATAGTCAACATGGCTTGGTGCATGGGAAATTGTTTCTCACTAACTTGTTTGAACTGCCAAAGAAGATTGATGTAGTCAGAGGGATGGATGGTGTCTATATTGACTTCAGTAAGGCATTTAACAAAGTTCCATATGGAAGACTGGTTAGATCACATGGAATCCAGGGAGAGTTAGTCATTTGGATACAAAGTTTGCTTGAAGGTTGGAGACAGAGGGTAGTGGAGGAAGGTTGTTTTTTGGACTGGATGCCTGTAACCAGTAGTGCATTTGCAAGGATTGGTGCTGGATCCACTGCTTTTTGTCATTTACATAAAGGAGTTGGATGTGAATATAAGAGGTATGCTTAGTAAATTTGCAGATGACACCAAAATTGATAGTGCAGTGGACAGTGAAGAAGATTATCTCAGAGTACAATGGAACCTTGATCAAGTGAACCAATGGAATGGCAGATCGAGTTTAATTTATATAAATGTAAGATGCTGCATTTTGGCAAGGCAAATCAGGGCGGGCCTTATATACTTAATGGTAGGGCCCTGGGGAGTGTTGCTGAACAAAGAAACCTTGGAGTGCGGGTTCATAGTTCCTTGAAAGTGGAGACACAGGTAGAAAGGGTAGGGAAGAATGCATTTGGTACGCTTGTCTTTATTGGCCAGTGCATTGAGGATAGGAGTTGGGAGGTCATGATGTAGCTGTCCAGGACATTGGTTAGGCCACTTTTAAAAATTGCAATCAATTCTGTTTCCCTGCTATAGGAAAGATGTTGTTAAACTTGTAAACATTTTCTGAGCCCTTTCAAGGACGTTGCCGGGGTTGGACAGTTTGAGATTTAGGGAGATGCTGAATACACTGGGGCTATTTTCCCTGGAGCATTGCAGGCTGAGGGATGACCTTACAGAAGTTTGTAAAATCATGAGGGGCATGGATAGTGTGAATAGCCGAGGTTTTTTTCTCAGGGTAGGGAAGTCCAAAACTGGAGGGTTAAGGTTTAAAGGGTGAGAGGGGAAAGATTTAAAAAGGATGTGAGAGGTAACTTTTGTCACACAGAGTGTGGTGCGTGTATGGATTGAGGTAGTGGAGGCTGGTGCAATTACAACATTTAAAAGGCATCTGGATGGGTACATAAATAGGAAAGGCTTAGAGCAATATGGACCAAATGCGGGTAAATGGGACTAGATTCATTTGGGATATCTGGTCGGCATGGATTAAGTTGGACCGAGGATCTGTTTCCATGCTGTACAGCTCTATGACTCTAAATGAACCTCCCAAAATCCCCTGAAAAGGTCCCGGCGTTTTGGAAAGCTGCAAATATAACAACTTTATTCAAGAAAGAGGGGAGATATTAATGTTGTTTAATTTTCTTTCTGCTAAAGTTCATGTATATTTAATAAGTAGATGTCTTTTGATAAAGATATAAAACTGGTGTCTGGAATTAATTATTCACACAGTCTGGGTTTGATTATTCAAAAGTCTGGTCAGGGACTGTTGGGGTAACTATTGATGGTCTCTGACAGTTTAATTTGACTGTGTTGCAAATACAGAGGTAGAAAGTGTGATTTGGTTTGGCTGTCTATCTCCACATTACTACAACAAGGTAGATGTGGAGAAGTTGTTTCCACCTGTGGGGTAATCTAGAATGAGGCAGCATAATCTCAAAGTAAGAAATTACCCATTTAAGTCAAAGGCAAGAAGGAATTTCTTCTCTAAGTGTTTGTGGAATTTGCAGAATTCTTTATCACAGTGAGTTGTAGAGGCAAGTCATGAAATATATACAAAGCTGATGATCTAATTGAACGGCAGAGCAGATTCAATAGGCTGAATGGACTACCTCACCAAAGATCCATAGACAGTATCTTCCAAACCTATGACCACTTCCATCCAGAAGGACAAAGGCAATAGATACCTGGGAATACCACCCCCTGCAAGCATTAGCACATTACAGATCTGAATTTATTGCAATACTTACCATTTTTATACATGGAAGTGACACAAGTAGTCTTTTTTTAATTTAAGGTCTCTGAATGCCCAACTTAATAATGGATTCTAGTGTTTACCTTTTGACAGGTGTCAAACTTTTGGGATAGTGGTTTCTGTCTCCCTCCTTTCTTGAATAAAGTTGTTATATTTGCAGCTTTCCAAAACGCTGGGACCTTTTCAGGGGATTTTGGGAGGTTTTTTAAAATTCATTCGGGGGAAGTGGACATTGTTGTCTAGCCAGCATTTATTACTCAACACATATTCACTATAGTCTGATACTGCTGCTTCTCAGCTTCTCAAATTTAAAGTCAATTAAACCTTCATTTAGAGTCATAGAGCTGTACAGCATGGAAACAGACCCTCAGTCCAACTTAATCCATGCCGACCAGATATCCCAACATTAATGTCTATATGTTAAACCTGAAACATTTGTTTCCAGCCCACATTCATACAAAAGATAGACAAATAAACACTGTTAAGGGATAAATAAAAGGAAATCACAAAACTGGTCAGATTACTTACATGACTTTTGTAATATGTTGTTGCACAGGCATAGATGTGGACTCCTTGTTTGCTTTTCAGGAACCACCAATCAGGATCACCTTAGTTTACTCAGGTAAAGGTCGCAATACTTCCAACTTAGCTTTCTACTCTCTGAGCTTCTAAAAGCCAGCGTGGGAGATTAGGCAGGGAGCTTTCAAATCTTCATGTTGTGATGTCAGCAGCCACACTTATCTCCTCCAGGAAACAGTTCAACCACAACTCCGACTCTTGTTCCACCATGATAGACTGGAATGTCTTTTCCCGAGGCTGCAATTACCATTCAACATCTTCCATCTGCTTGAACACAGGGTCTCTTCCAGACTCGCTGAACCAGTTCCCACGTACTGACCTCATCTGTAGAAACCTTTCTAATCAAGAATCAGCCTGCAATTAACCTCCCGGGATGGCCTCACAAACAAACAGAAACTTGTTTGCCCTGTCTTTTCCTTTTACCACAAGTTGTTCCAAAGTCCACACGTTATTCTCAGCTCATAACTCCCAGTTCACAGCTCTGAATCAAAATTGATGAAAGAATAAAAATAAAAATAATGAAACATCAGCGAGGGTTCTGACTTTGTCTAGGCCCCTAAGAATCTTGCATGTTTCAATAAGGTTGTCTCTCATTCTTCTATATCCTAATAAGTACAAGCCCAACCTACTCAACCTCTCCTCATAAATAAATCGCTCCATACCCGGGAGCAAACTAGAGAACCTTCCCTTGACTAGTTTCAATGCCCGTATTTATTTCCTTAGCTAAGGGGACCAAAATTGTTCACAGTATTCTAGGTGTGGTCTAACTCGTGCCTTCAAAAGTTTCCCTATTTCTATAATCATTTTGTTATTTTTCATTCATGGGATGTGGGCATCACTGACTAGCCCAGCATTTGTTGCCTAGCCCCTAAATGCTCAGAGGACAGTTAAGAGTGAATTGCTGTGCGTCTGGAGTTATAGGTATACCAGACCAGGCCAAAGCAGCAGGTTTCCTTTCCTACAAGGCATTAATGAAACAGATAGATTTTTACTACAATCTGCAGTAGTTACATGGTCATTACTAGACTAGCTGTCTATGGCAGATTTTTATTACAACATCTGCCATGGTGGGATTCAAACCAAGGGCCCCAGAACACTGGCCTGATATTGTGGGATTAGTAGCCAAAGGTCTCCCCGAGATGAAATGGTCCATACATGGATAAAGCCTGCAACCTTGCTGTTGTTAGCACCAAGCTCTAACGCACTGAGCTAACTGGCCAAGACAAATCCTTTCCCTTTAAAATGAATGCCAACATTCTATTTGCCTTTCCTATTACCTGCCAAACTAGCTTTTTGAAATCTATGCACAAGGACTCCCAAATTCAATTTTGCTGCAGTGTTCTGCAGTCTTTCTCCATTTAAGCAACAACCAGCTCCTGCTTCTTCCTGCCAAGTGCACAACCTCACATTTTCCCACATTATTATCCATATATCAAGTTTATGCCCACTCAATTAACCAGCGTATATCCTGTATCCTTTTGTGTTATCATCATCACTTGCCTTCCTACTTATTTTTGTGTTAACTTGGCAATAGTATATATTCATTTCCCTCATCCAAATCATTAATATAAATGATTGTGGTCTCAGCACTGATCCTGGGGGTATTCCACTAGTCACAATTTGCCATCTTGAAAATGCATATCTCACAACCAACACCGTGGGCATTTTTTGAGTCATGTTAGATGTAATATTTTAATTGACACCTTTTGGAAATCCAAATAAATTCCATCTACTGCTTTTCCAATACCTATCCTGCTTTTTACCTCCTCAAAAGAATTCTAATAAATTTGTCAGGTATGACTTCATCTTCATTAAGCCATACTGACTCTGTTTCATTATATTATGTATTTCTAAATGCTCTGCTATTACATCTTCATGTTCATCTCTAACACTTTCCCAATGACAGATGTTAAGTATGTTGCCTCTCAATTCATACTGTTTCTCCTCTTTCACTCACCTTTCACTCTGTAAACTGTACTCTGCTGTAAACCTTGCTTAAAGCACTTTTGTCTTCCACTGCATTATATCACTAGGGAAAAAGTACACTTTTGGAATTGAAGACAGACAAATCCCGAGGGCCTGATGGCATATATCCTAGCATCCTAAAAGAAGTGGCAGCAGAAATAGTGGATCAGTTGGTTATAATATATGGAAATAGCCTGGATTGAGAGGTTCCAGTGAATTGGAAAGATATCCAAAAAGGGAGGTAGGCAGTAAGTAGGAAATGATAAACCAAGCTATTTTAGCGTGTTTCATTGGGAAATTGTTAGAATCATTATTAAAGAAATATAACAGGATATTTCGAAAGTCAAAATGCATCCATCAGAGTCAGCATAGTTTATGAAGTGTGAATATGCTTGACTAACTTGCTAAGGTTTTCCAAAGATGTTTTTTATTGGGTGGGGGAGTCCAAAACTACAGGGCACAGTTTAAGGTGAAAGGGAAAAGATTTAAAAAGGACCTGAGGGGTAACTTTCTCATGCAGAGAGGGGTGCATGTATGGAATGAGCTGCCAGAGGAAGTGGTAGAAGTGGGTACAATTGCAAAATTTAAAAGGCACCTGGGTGGGCATATAAGAATCACAGAATCCCTACAGTGTGGAAACAGGCCCGTCGGCCCAACAAGTCCACACCAACCCTGAGAGCATCTCCCCCAGACCCATCCCCCTATAAGCCACCTAATCTACTCATCCTTGAACACTACAGTCAATTTAGCATGGCCAATCCACCTAGCCTGCACATCTTTGGATTGTGGGAAGAAACCGGAGCACCAGGAGGAAACCCACGCAGACACGGGGAGAATGTGCAAACTCCACACAGACAGTCACCTGAGGCTGGAATCGAATCTAGCGGTGAGGCAGCAGCGCTAACCACTGAGCCACCATGCCACCCCACTTTTTTCTTCTTTTAGGAATAGAAAGAGTTTAAAGGGATATGAAACTAGATCAGATTGGGATGTCTGGTGCGGACCAGTTGGACTGCAGGGTCTGTTTCTGTGCTGTATGAATTTGTGACTCTTTGAATTACCACTTTGAACCAAATTCCCAGACATTCTGAATCATCCATTGTCTATTTATCAGGCAAAGGTACCTTCACAGTTGCTCATGTTCCTTACTTTCCATGTGATTTAAAAATCCCCCAGGCAAGTCATTTTTTAAGCTTAGTTCCTACTACAGAAATCAATACCCCTCATTCAAGCAATTGATAAATAACTTTTGAATCATGCTGTTTTAACTTACTTAAAGATTTTGACTTCAGGACTGAATCTGACCTCTACTCAATGAAATAGATTCACCTGTTGGATTTGCACTTTGACCCAAATCCACAGCTATATTCATTTAGTCATTTTCTCACTTGGACGAAGATTGGAAACATCACAGCATTGCTCAAAATCTTCTCCAGAAACAATCTCAGTGATCCAGAAATCTAAAACCCTTCCTCTTGCACCAACTTTTGAACCACGCATTCATCTGCCCTATTCTTGTCCCAGTTTTTTTCCATCTCCATTGCATCTATTTCAATAAAGCTAACTTCCAAAATGGCACTTCTGATATGTCTTTGTTTTTCCTTAACCAAGGATTCTCCTCTGCCGTCCCACTGTGGTTGACAGAGCCCTCAACTATCCAACCCATTTCCCATACTTCTTCCCTCATCCCTTTCCCTCCCTTTCAGGACCACAGTAGGATTTCCCATGACTTCACTTGCCTCTGCATTCAAAGGATCATCCTCCACCATTTCCGTTGCCACCAGCAGGATACCATCCCAAACACATTGTCCTTTCCCTCCCATTGTCAGCATTCCAAAGGACTGCTCCCTCTATGATTCATTCCCTTGTCACTTCTAATACCCATTCACGTGTCTGTAGCACCTTCCCATTCAATCAAGAAGATGTGACACTTGCCCCTTTTATCTCCTGTCTCCTCACTGTCCAAGGTGCCAAACATAACTTTGCTTGCATTTCTTTCAAACTAGTCGACTGTTTTCACTGTTCACAATGTGGTCTCCTCTACATTGATGAGACCAAACATGGGCTGGGTGCACATTTTGCAAACACCTCTACTCTGTCCACAAGACTTTTCAGCTTCTTGCCATTTCACCAATAGAACATAGTACACTACAGCACAGAACAGGAACGGGTCCTTTGGCCTATGATGTTGTGTCAAACATGATGCCAAATTTAAACTAATCCTTTCTGCCTGATCTTGGTCCATATCCCTCCATTCCTCACACATTCATGTGCTTATGGTGTGCTTATCTAAAAGTCTGTTAAACGCCCCTATTTTATCTGCCTCCACCATCACCCCTGGCAGTGCATTCCGGACTCCCACCACTCTCTGTGTAAAAAACTTGCCCCTGACATCACCTTTGAACTTTCCCTCTCACCATAAATGCATTTCAATAGACTTTTTTTTATTAATTCACGGAATAGCACTTATGAGGGCTATAGCTGAGGTAGACAGGAAAAACACTTCCCCTTGATGGAGGGATCAGCACAGATGAAGGTATTGGCAGGTGGTTTAGAGAAAATGTGAAAAACAGATAGTTTCACCCAGAGGGTGGTGGGAATCTGGAACTCATTGCCTATTAGGCAATGAGGGTGGTAGAGGCAGAAACTGTTAAGTTGGTGATTTGTTGAGAATCAGGAATCTTACACAAGGGAGCCACAGGTAAAGCTCCTGAACAAGAACACTTCATTTCAGATTCTGGCACCCCCACCGTGGCTCTAGACTGAGACCCTGGCTCTGCCCTTTTGAGTCACCTGACCAACTCTCTTAAAGGGGCAGCACCCCAACAACATACATAACCAAAGCCCTCATAACATTTAAGAAGTACTTAGGTATGCACTTGCAATGCCAAGACACACAAGGCCCTCATAACATTTAAGAAGTACTTAGGTACGCACTTGCAATTCCAAGACACACAAGGCTATGGGCCAAGTGCTGGAAAATTAACTTAGAATAGTTAGGTTGTTTCAGAGATAGTAGGAACTGCAGATGCTGGAGAATCTGAGATAACAAGGC
>JAHRHZ010000071.1:1306242-1323207 GCA_024137785.1 Ginglymostoma cirratum
GGTCTGAAGAAGGGTCTAGGCCCGAAACGTCAGCCTTCCTGCTCCTCTGATGCTGCTTGGCCTGCTGTGTTCATCCAGCTCTACACCTTGTTAAAATAGTTAGGTGGCTGTTTTTGACCAATATGG
Source organism: Ginglymostoma cirratum (assembly GCA_024137785.1). Taxonomy (NCBI): domain Eukaryota; kingdom Metazoa; phylum Chordata; class Chondrichthyes; order Orectolobiformes; family Ginglymostomatidae; genus Ginglymostoma; species Ginglymostoma cirratum. Next base: position 1,306,369 of record JAHRHZ010000071.1, read on the forward strand.
ATGCAATGGGCCGAAGGGTCTTTCTCTGTGCTGTAGATCTCTCTTACTGCATGATACTGTTGATGACCCTCTTTCATCACCACACGAATGATTGAGAGCAGACTACTGAGGTGGAAATTGATGGGGTTGTACTTCTCCAATCTTAACCTACAGGATATCTTGCTCTCATGCAAACATTTCCATCCTAGGCCTGCTGCAGTGTTCCAGTAAAACCAGTCGTGAGCTGGAGGACCAGAAGGTCATTTTGCTTTTAGGCTCTTTACAGCTTTCAGAACTCAACGTTGTGTTCAACAGCTTCAGAGCATGCTTCTGACTTTGTTATTAGGCCTGCTGATGAGGGTGCTGCTGTTGTAGTCTGGTGTACTGACCTCTACATTGCAGAAACTCAGTGCCAGCTCTCAGATACCCCCTCCTATCTTCCCCTGGACCATGACCCCACCATGGCAGGCCTTTGTATCAACTACGATAACTGTCCTCATTTCATCTGCTGACCTCCCCCCTCAATTGCCTCCAAGCTGACCAGCCCCCAACAGCTCGCTTCTAACTCCTTCCAAAAATCCACAAAGAGGACTGTCCAGGCAGACCTTATTCAACACGCTCCTGCCTCACAGAACTAATCTCTTCCTACTCAGTCTTCTCTCCCATGGTCCAATCCCTGCCCATGTACATCTGTGACTCTTCTGATGCTTTACGCCAGTTTCAATATTTCCAGTTTGCAGGCTCCAGCTGCCTCCTCTTTACTATGGACGTGCAATCCCTTTACACTTCCATCCTCCACCAGGAGGGTCTTGGGGTCTCTGCTTCTTCCTGGAGCAAAGACCTGAACCATCCCCACCCACCACCACCCTCCTCCACTTGACCGAGCTCGTCCTCACCCTCAATAACTTCTCTTTTAACTCCACTCATTTTCTTCAGGTGAGAGGGGTGGTCATGTGTACCCGCATGGACCCTAGTTATGCCTGTCTCTTCATGGGGTATGTGGAATCCTATTCCGGCCCCACCCGCAGCTCTTTCTCCGATATATCAATGATATCATCAGTGCTGCTTCCCTCTCTCATCCGGAATTGGAAAAGTTCATTGATTTTGCTTCCAATTTTCACCCTGCCCTCACTTTCGCCTGGTCTATCTGTGACTCCTCTCTGTCCTCGATGTCTCTGTTGCTATTTCTGGGGATAGACTGGCCACTAATATCCACTATAAACCTACTGACTCCCAGAGCTACCTGGACTATCCATCCTCACATCCCACTTCCAGTAAAGACTCCATCCCATTCTCTCAGTTCCTCCGTCTCCGTTGATTATGTTCAGATGAGGCCAACTTCGTTAAGGGATCCTCTGAAATGTCCACTTTCTTCCTCAACCAAAGATTCCCCAGCACTGTTGTCGACAGGGCCTTTAACCAGGTCCGACCCATCTCCCGTACTTCTGCCCTCATCCCTTCTCTTCCCTCCTGCAATAGTGATGGGATTCCCCTTGTCCTTACCTATCATCCCACCAGCATCCACATTCAGAACATCAGATGCCATTTCTACCACCTCCAGTGAGATGCCACCACCAGACACATATTCCCCTCCCCTCCCTTGTCTGTCTTCTGCAGGGACCGTGCCCTCCGCAACACCCTGGTCTACTCTTCCTTGTATGTTCTGCTCTCAGAAAAGACCCTGAGCTATCTGTTGCCTGCCACATTAACACATCACCCTGTTCCCTGGCCAACATAACTGTCTCTGGCTTGCTGCAGTGTTCCAGTGAAGCTCAACGCAAGCTGGAAGAACAACACTTCATTTTCCACTTGGGGACCCTGCAGCCCTCCAGACTCAATATCAAGTTCAATAATTTTACGGCCTAATCTCTCCCATGTCCCAGCCCCCTACCCCACACACCAGGCCTTGTTATCACACAGCCTGCCATTTACACACTACCTATTATTAGTCACTGACAGTCTCCATTAACAGCTATTCACCCTCCTGGCCAGATTATTATTAACTCCTTTGTCAATCCGACTGCTCTTTATCTTTGGACTCTATCCTATCGTTTACTCCCTACCCCATTCCCCTCTCTAATTTCTGCATATAAGACTACTCAGTTCTGAGGAAGGGTCACTAGAACCAAAACGTTAACTCTGATTTTTCCTTCCCAGATGCTGCCAAACCTGCTAAGCTTTTCCAGCAACTTTGTTTCTGTTCCTGGTTCACAGCATCCTCAGTTCTTTTGGTTTTTGTTCAGAGCATGACCACTGCTCTCTTCCATTTTCAACAGCATAAAACATTTTTAACTCTTTTCAGTTCTAAAAAGAGTCATACCAGACTTGAAACGTTAATTCTGTTTCTCTGTACAAATGCTGCCAAATCTGCTGACTTTCCCCAGCGCTTTCTGTATCATATCTCCAGCAAGCAAAGTATTTGGCTTTTATTTACCACTGGGAAGGAGTAGAGGGGACCATGAAGAAGTCCTTGTAAGCTTCATTTATCTTACAAACAAAATTAAATAAATGAACTGCCATTGAATTGTTCCACAGATACTCTCCCGAATAACATGTGCAGTCCACTTTATAAATAACATTTCCTTAGCTGGTACTGTTAGCCTATACTCGAGTGACCATTTGGTATCGGTCAATGTTTAGGTGCTGTGAACACATTATGGGCCTTCCAGGCATTTCTGTGCCCTTAACAAGTGCAGGGTATCACTCCATGCCGAGATCACTGTGCAAAATGAGGGCACCCAGACCTCAGGGCTGGAGCTAGATCACATTTGCCAGTCTAGTTGATATAGCATTGTAATAACAACCTCTATAGGTTAGCATGACCTGAAATAGCATTTTGCTGTAAGACCGTGGTTATACATCCTCATTGTTGAATGACCTATTCTGCCTGTTGAAGACTTGCTGTATTTTTTGACATATTTCCAGTCTTTGCTGTTTTCTGTTAATCTTTGAATGAATCTGTTCTTTACTAGATTGATTAGCTGAATGATAACATCTCTTGTGAGAATGATGTTTAGCGGTAACATCTTGCATCATCGAATAAGCTGTGGAAAAAAGAGAAGTTAACTCGAACTGGAATCAGATAAGAGCATTTGCACTGAGTCAGTTTTTCTGTATTTGTGAGCAAACATAATCTGAGGAGGTGATAAACAATTTACTGTCAACTAAGACTGTGCTGACCAATAAGCAAGTTTATGCTATTGAAACCACTGCTCTTAACTAATTCTAATGTAACTTAGTGAGTTAGGCGTGTTTTTATATTCCTTCATGAGATGTGGCTATTGCCATTTATGCCAGCATTTATACTTGCTCTTCATAGAACATAGAACATTACAGCGCAGTACAGGCCCTTCGGTCCTCGATGTTGCGCCGACCTGTGAAACCAATCTGAAGCCCATCAAATCTACACTATTCATTATCATCCATATGTTTATCCAACGACCATTTAAATGCCCTTAGAGTTGGCGAGTCTACTACTGCTGCAGGCAGGGTATTCCACGTCTTCACTACCTTCTGAGTAAAGAATCTACCCCTGACATCTGTCCTTTATCTATCACCCCTCAATTTAAAGCTATGTCCCCTTGTGCTGGCCATCGCCATCCGAGGAAAAAGGCTCTCACTGTCCACCCTATCCAATCCTCTGATCATCTTGTATGTCAGAAGGTAGTGGTGAGCTTGTGGAGACCAAGTCCCGCCTTCACATTAAGAATACCTTCCATCGTGTTTTGTGGCACTATCACCATGCTAAATGAACAGATCTAGCAACTTGTGTCTGAGCATTCAAGAGGCGTGTGGGCCATCAAAAGCAGCAGAATTGTAATCCAGCACAATCTGCAACCTCAAAGCTCAACCGTTACCATCAAGCCAGGAGATTAACCCTGATTCAATGGAGAGTACAGGACGGTCTACCAGGCATACCTGAAGATGGGGTGTCAACCTGGTGAAGCCACCAAACAGAACTACTTGTGCGCCAAACAGCATAAACAGCAAATGATAGACAGAGCTAAGCGATCCCACAGCTAATAGATCAGATCTAAGTTCTGCAGTCCTACCACACCCAATTAGGAATGGTGGTGGACAATTAAACAACTCATTGGAGAAGGAGGCTCCACAAATATCCCCATCAAAAAGCCCAGCACATCAGTGAAAAGACAACGATGAAACTTTTGCCACAATCTTCAGCCAGAAGTGCTGAGTGGATGATCCCTCTTGGCCTCCTCCAGTGATCCCCAGCATCACCGATCCCAGTCTTCAGCCAACCAGAGTAGCACCAGATCAGCAATAACCTGCTCAGAGATGCCCAATTTGGGTTCTGCCAGGACCACTCAGTTCCTGATCTTGGTTCAAGCATGGACAAAAGAGCTGAATTCAAGGGGTGAGATGAGATGAGAGTGACAGACCTTGACATCAAGGCTGCATTCAACTGAGTGTGGCATCAAGGAGCCCGAGCAAAACTTGAGTCAACAGGATTCGGGGGAAAGCTCTCTGCTGTTTGGCGTTATACCTGGCACGTAGGAAGATGTTGTGTTTGATGGAGGTCAGCCATCTCATCTCCAGGACATAGGATCCCTACAGTGCAGATATAGGCTATTCAGCCCTTCAAGTATGCACCAACCCTCCAAAGAGCATCCCACCACCAGCCCCCACCCAACCCTGCAACCTGGCATTTAGCAAGGCTAATCCACCTGCCTGTACATCTTTGGACTGTGGAAGGAAACCAGTGCATTCAGAGGAAACCCACGCAGGCACAGGGAGAACGTGCAGACTCAACACAGACAGTCACCTGAAGGTGGAATCAAACTGAGTTTCCTCGTGCTGTGAGGCAGGAGTGCTAACCACTGAGCCACTATGCTATCATTTGTAGGAGTTCCTCGGGGTAGTGTCCTAGGCCCAACCACCTTCAGCTGCTTCAAATATGACCTTCCCTCCACCAGAAGTTCAGAAGTGGGAATGTTTACTGCTGTTCACTGTAACCCCACTACCTAAAAAGGGAGGTAGAGAGAAAACAAGGAATTATACATCGTTGGTACTGGAGAAGTCCGTTATCATTTATTTTATAGTATAGCATTTAGAAAACAGTGGTAGAATAGACACGGTTCACATTGCAGAAGGGCATGACAAACCTACTGGAATTTTTCGAGGATGTAGTTAGTAGAATTGATTGGGAGAGCCAGTGAATGCAGTACATTTTACTTTCAGAAAGCTTTGACAGAGTCCCACATATGAGATTAATGTATAAAATTAAAGTGAATGGATTAGGAGTAGTGTTTTGAGACAGATAGAAAATTGGTTAGCAGACAGGAAACAAAGAGCAGAAATAAACAGGTCCTTTTCCAAATGGCAGACAGTGACTAGTGGGGTACTGCAGAGATTGGTACAAGGACCCTGGCCATTCACAATATACACAATGATTTAGATGGGGAAACTAAATGTAACATCTCAAAATTTACATATGACACAAAGCTGCATGGAAGGGTGAGCTGTGAGGAGGATGGAGAGATGTTGCACCATGATTAGGATAAGTAGAGTCAGTGGGCAAATTCATGACAAATACAGCACAGTGTGGCGGTTATCCACTTCAATAGCAAAAGCTCAAAGGCAGATTACTATTTGAATAGTTATAAATTAAGAGAGGGGAATGATCATAGAGGCCCAGGTACCCTTGTGCGTCACTTGCTGAAAGTAAGCGGGCAAGTACAGGATTCAAGTACAGGAACAAGAGTTTCTTGCTACCACGGTGGCTCAGTGGTTAGCACTTCTGCCTCACAGCACCAGGGACCCGGGTTCAATTCCACCCTCAGGTGGCTGTCTGTTTGGAGTTTGCACATTCTCCCCGTGTCTGCTTGGGATTCCTCCCACTGTCCAAAGATGTGCAGGCTAGGATTGGCCATGTTAAATTGCCTGTAGTGTTCAGGGATGTGTGGATTAGGTGGGTGATAGGGGGATGGGTCTGTGTGGGATGCTCTGAGGTCCAGTGTGGACTTGTTGGGCTGAAGGGCCTGTTTCCACTTTATAGGGATTGTATGATTCTATGATTATACAGGGCGTCAGTGAATATTGTGTGTAGTTTTAGTCCCCTTATGTGAGGAAGGATATTCTTGCTATAGAGGGAGTGCAGGGAAAGTTTACAGAGTTGATTCCTGGCATGGCAGGACTGGCATATGAGGAGAGGTTGAGTTGGTTTGATTGTCACTAGGGTTTGGAAGAATGAGGGAGGAGCTCATAGAAATCCACAAAATTCTAACTGGACTAGACAGGTTAGATGCAGGAAGGATTTCCTGACGGTGGGGGAGTCCAGAATCATAGAACTCCTGCAGTGTGGAAGCAGGCCATTCAGCCAATCTAGTCTGCACTGTATCTCTGAAGAGCATCCCATTTGGATCTTTCCCCTAACATACCCTCATAACCCTGCATTTACCATGGCTCATCCACCTAACCTACACATCACTGGATAGAGTCATAGAATCATGGAATAATACAGCATGGAAACAGGCCCTTCAGGCCAAACTAGTCCATGCTGACCTTGGTGCCCACTCAGCTAGTTCCAATTGCCTACATTTGGTCCATATCCCTCTAAATCCTTCTCATCGATGTATCGATCCAAATGTTTTTTAAATGATACTATTGTACCTGCCTCAACAACTTTCTCTGGCAGCCCATTCCATATGTGCACTACTCTCTGTGTGAAGAAGTTGCTCCTTAGGTCCTTCTTAAATCTATCCCCTCTCACCTTAAACCTATACTTTGGGCAATTTAGCATGGCCAGTCCACCTAACCTGCACATCTTTGGACTGCGGAAGGAAACTGGAGCGCCCAGAGGGAAACTCACACAGACACGGGGAGAATATGCAAACTACACACAGTCACCCAAGGCTGGAATCAAACCCAGGTCCCTGACACTGTGAGGCAGCAGAGCTAACCACTGAAGGCACCATGCCGCTCCGGTAAAGGGTCACAGGGGTCGCAGTTTAAGGATAATGGTTAAACCTTTCAGAATTGAGATGAGGAGAAATGTCTTCTCCCAGGGAGTGATGAGTCTCTGGAATTCACCACCACAGAAAGTAGCAGAAGCCAAAACATTATATGTTTTCAAGGAGGAGGCAGGCATGGCTCTTGTGGCTAAATGATTAAGGAACAATACAGAGAGGATGGGATTAGGATATTGAGCTCGATGATCAGCCATGATCATATTGAATGGTGAAGCAAGCTCAAGAGGTCGAATGGCCTATTCTTCTTCCTATCTTCTATGTTTCTGTGAGGTTACAATGCTCAGCCTCATTCAGGACTCCTCAGTTACTGAAGCAGTCCATGTCAAAATACAGCAAGACCGGGACAATTTCCAGGTTTTGGCTGAAAATTGGAAAGTAATGTTTGTGCCACACAAAGACATGGCAATGACCATTTTTAACGAGAGAGAATATAACCATTATCCGTTGAATTTCAGTTGCATTACTGTCACTGAATTCCCCACAATCAACATCTCGGGGTTTACCATTAACCAGAAACTGAATTAGACCTGCCACATAAACACAGTGGCTACCAGAGCAGGTCAGAAGCTAGGAATTCTGCAGTGAATAACGCACCTCCTGACTCCCCAAAGCCTGTCCACCATCTACAAGGCACAAGTCAGGAGTGTGATGGAAAATCTGGGTTCTGAGGAAGGGTCACCGGACCCGAAATGTTAATTCTGTTTTCTCCTCCACAGATGCTGCCAGACCTGCTGAGCTTTTCCAGCAACTTTGTTTTTGTTCCTGATTCACAGCATCCACAGTTCTTATGGTTTTTATTCTCTCTTTTTAATAGTTCCTTTAAAATTTTTAGAGTAGAAAGAAAGATGACGGTTTACTAATTGACTGATTTAATTAAATGAGTGGTTAGCACTGCTGCCTCACAGTGCCAGGAACCCAGGTTCGATTCCACCCTCGGGCGACTGTCCGGGTGGAGTTTATACATTCTCCCCATGTCTGCATCGGTTTCCTCCAGGTGTTCCGGTTTCCTCTCACAGTCCAAAGATGTGCACGCTAGGTGGATTGGCCATGCGAAATTGCCCGTAGTGTTCAGGGATGTGTAGATTGGGTGGGTTATAGGGGGATGGATCTGGGTGGGATGCTCTGATCATCAGTGTGGACTTGTTGGGCTGAAGGGCCTGTTTCCACACTGTAGCTCTTCTATGGATTCTATGGACTATAGGGTCCTGTAGTACAGTGTTAGTGTCTCTACCTCTAGGCTAGAAGCGCCACCTGCTCTGGAGGTGTATCACACCATGTCTAATCAGGGAGTACTGTGGCAGCACTCCTTCCCCAAGATTAGCTCCAAGTGGCTGCTTTGACAGCGCATCCAATGTCAACCACCCGCTCAATATTCAGATAATGCAGGCTCACTCTGCTCTCCCACACTCAGAGCTCATTCTGCTGTCTCACATTCAGAGCTCTCTGACCCATGGACACACTAAATATTTATGGCATTTTCTTTTCTCATTTTCAATATTCTGAGGTATGTGAGACATATTTCCTGGAACTCCAGTCACCATTCAAAAGCGTTATAAATTTTAAACTGTTCCTAAAGCTGAGCATCTTAGGAGAGTGGGTGGTAAAACTAAATTCAAAACTTCGTAGTTAGTCTCTTGTTCTGAGCCAAGTATCAAATTTCAAGATAAAGCTTTTATCTGTCAACAATCTTGTGAAAGATGGTTAGAAATGAACGAAATGAAACTCAAACACCTTTGAAATAAATAGATAAAAGTTAGGTGTGCATCCGAAATGCTTCATGTGGTTTGTAACCTAATGTAGTGTTTAAAAAGAAATTTTGATGAGGAACTTACTTTGAGGAAGTTTAAAAATTTTATCTGTTATATAATTTGAATTCTCTTCTTGCTCCAGAGTCGAGACGTCTGTGAAAGTGTTTTGTATTTCAGAAAGTCTGAGCAAGTTCTCTTTCCCTGTTATAAATGGCTGTGTATTCACCAACATCAGAGCCCATGTGTGAAGCATCTTCAACATGGGTCTTAGTGACTGCTGTTCCTTGTTGGCTACCCTCCCGGCCTTGTTGAAGATTCCCTCGCCCCATGTCGTTACGTGGCGTCTCCAAGATCCAAACTCAGAAAAGTCTTTGAGTTTTGCCCTTCACCTGAGACCGAGCAGCTGGAGCGATCCTCGTGCACTAGGCCAGACCCATCTCGAGATATGGGACTTGGTTGATGGATAGGCCTTGTCACAGGCCTAACTTTAGGCTGGGCTTTATGCTTGCAACCGGGAGAAGAAAGCCAGCCAAAACCAAGAGCTAAAAGTTCTCCAATGAATCCTTGCTACTCTGCACAAAATGGCTGAGGCATAAAGCTGATTTTGATTGAGAGATAGCAAGAACTGCAGATGCTGTTGTCAGAGATAACACAGTGCAGAGCTGGAGGAACACAGCAGGCCAGGCAGCATCAGCAGAGGAGGAGAAGGGTCCAGACGTGAAACGTCAACTTTCCTGTTCCTCTGATGCTGCCTGGCCTCCTGTGTTCCTCCAGCTCCACACTGTGTGATTTTTGATTGAGGATGGCTTCCATATCCAACCCAATCATCATTGGGCTGAGGTCTATGTTGCTCAAAAACACCTGTTAAAATGGCTGCCTCATTGGTGAAACAGATGCAAGGCTGTGGCTGTTCCCTATTACCATAAGATATAGGAGCAGAATTAGGCCATTTGGCCCATCAAGTCTGCTCTGCCATTTGATCGTGGGTGATATGCTTCCCAACCCTTTTCTCCTGCTTTGCCCCTGTAAAACTTGATGCCCTTACTGATCAAGAACCTATCTATCCCTGTCTTAAATATACTCAATGACTTGGCATCCACAGTCTTTTGTGAATCCACATATTCACCAGGATCTAGCTGAAGAAAGTCCTTCTCAGCTCAGTTCTAAAGCATTGTCCCTTCACTCTGAGGCTGTGTCCTTGGGTCCTAATCTCTCCCGACCCACAGTACTGAGAAGAGAGAGCTTTATTCTGTATCTGTCCTGTGGTGTCCCTCATCTGGGAGTGTTTGATGGGGACTGTGTAAAGGGCAAGTTTTAGTCTGTATTTAACCCCATTGTCTTGCTCCCTGCAATGGGATATGTGTGTCCCAAACATTAACCTCTGTCAGCTTGAGCAGCAGAAACACTCACATTAAACATGAGAAGGGTTGCTGTTCATGCTCATCTAGTAAAGAGTCCGAGGCAGCAAGAGGGACCCCGATGCCAGGGTTAGTTAACCAGCAAGGTAAAGCAGAGTGCTGCACTGTCCTGACATAAAGGAGATCTCCAGCCAGAATGCTATTTGTGTTGACTGCATAGTATCAATAATCAGGCTCAGTGTGAGAGCAGGATAGGACCCAGTGCGACGCCCTTACTGGCCAATCAGCCAACAGGCTATGATGGACAGCAGATAGTGAGGACTGTAGAGTTGTGTTTCTGTGGGAGTCAGTGAAAGGGAGGATAGTTTTGACACTGAAAGGGTGTGAGCAGAGTTGGTGAAAGCTCTGCTGTTTAATACAGGATCAGGCATTTGTTCATACGGAGTGTTGTCACTAACTCCATGTTCAAACTCTGCTTCCTCCTCAGGTGTTTCATTCGTCAATTCTCTCACCATTTCTGTTGTTTGCCATGTCATGCAATGTAGTTTTTGTACAATTTTCTGACTATTATATCAATTTATATCAATATTCGACATGACAAACAAATGCAGCATGAAAGCAATTGCTTTGTTTTATTGGCTGATGTCAGTGACACAAAAGTTTATTTAAAATGATAAAATAAAATTTCTCCATTATTTCAAAAATGTTATCCCTCCATAGCCCCTGAAACTGCAAGCCCAGCCAAAAAGCCGCAAGAATGTACCCTCCCTAATATGCCATCACATTGTATGGCCCCTGAATAACATCCAAATACATTCCAAATAACCGGGATATTCTAGACCCTCATACCCCTTTTACAGTAACCCCCAAAAACTCACTAACACTGTACCTATGCTGGACATCTTAAAACACCACCATAACACTGTTGACCCTCACACTGTGCCCCTCAAACACCCCCTCAATGCTGTACCCCTCAAATACCCTGTCCTATTGTCCCCTCTGGGGGAAGCCTCTGAACTGATTGTTTGTAAACATGAAAGTGTTTCCCCATTCAGCATCTGATTAGGTTGGGGATGGTCAGGAGTTGGGGATTCCAGGGTCAAGGGACCCAATGGTTAAAAGTCAGGCTTCTCATGTTCAGATAAGTCAAGTGGCGAAGAACTGAGGTTCAGAGTCAAGGGTGAGAATTGTGGGGTCAGCGATTGGGGCAGGGCGTTTTGGAATTGTAAGGGGAGGTTAATCAGCTGTGTTTGGATGTGGAGGTGCTGGTGTTGGACTGGGGTGGACAAAGTCAGAAGACACCAGGTTATAGTCCAACAGGTTTGTTTGAAATCATAAGCATTTCGAGTGCTGCTTCTTTGTCGGAGGAAGTCTGATGTTACACTGGGTATAGTAAGGAGGTGTTTGAGGCGTATGTTATGAGGGTGTGTGAGGGCTTCAGTGGTATTTCCTCAAGTGTATTTAGAATCAGGGGACCTGCAAACCAGAGATTGGGTTTCTCCAGGTCAGGGGTCTGGAAGTGTAAAGCCTTCAAATGATTCAGGCAATGATCAGGTCCAGCACGGGTCAGGGACAGAATGAAAACACCCCTGCACTGCTGCCAACTACTCCCAGTACAGGTCAGGACAGAAATAGTAGGAACTGCCAATGCTGGAGCCTGAGATAACAAGGTGTGGAGCTGGAGGAACACAGCAGGCCAGGCAACATCAGAGGAGCAGGAAAGGTGAAGTGTCAGTTTTCCTGTTCCTCTGATGCTGCCTGGCTTGCTGTGTTCCTCCAGCTTCACAGGTCAGGACAGCCCTGTTAAGCTGTTTCCAAATAATCCCAGGGCTGACATAACTTTCTGACACCAAGATCATTTCAGATCCAACTTGTTACTTTCCTTTAGGACCTCTAGCTCTGAATTTTCCAGCCAGTATTACATTCATGTGGACCATTTCAAAGCTACTGGCCTTGTTGACCTTCCTTGATACTTCATCTGAGATCTCAGTCAAGTTAGATAGACAACTCCTTCCCTTGACAAAGCATTCCCTCAACAAGTCATAGAATCATAGAGTCACACAGAATGGATACAAACCCTTCAGTTCCACTAGTCCATGCCAACCTGACATCCCAATCTCTTCTAGTCTTATTTAGCAACATTTGGCATCTTATTCATAAACGCATCCAAGTCCCTTTTAAATGTTGTATTTGTACCCATCTCCAATGCTTCCTCAGGCAGCACATTCCATACATGCATGAATCTCTGTGTGAAAATGCTACCTCTCAGATCTTTTTTAAATCTTTCCCCTCTCATTTTCAACCTGTGTTTTGGACTGTCCCACCCTAGGAAAAAGGCTTTGGCTATTCACCATATCCATGCACTTGCTGATTTTATAAACCTCTACAAGGACACCACTCAGCTTCCAATGCTCCAGGGAAAATAGCCCCAGCCTTTTCAGACTCTCCTTTTCGTTGAAACCATCCAGTCCTGGTGACACCCTTCCTACGGAATGGTGACAGGTATCGTATGCAGTATTCTAAAACAGTCCTAACCAATGTCCTGTACAGCCACAACATGACATTCCAACTCCTATACTCAATGTTCTGAGCGATGAAGGCAAGCATGCCAAATGCCTTCTTCACCATCCAGTCTACCTGTGATTCCACTTTCAAGGAACTATGCACCTGCTCCCCTTCTCCATTTGGCAACATTCTCCAAGGCCCTACCATTGACTGTGAAAGTCCTGCCCGGCTTTGCCCTACCAAAATGCAGCACCTCACATTTATCTAAATCAAACTCCATCTGCCACTCCTTGGCCCATTGGCCCATTGGCCCATCTGATCAATGTTGTACGCTAAGACAATCTTCTTCACTGTCCACTACATCACCTATCTTGGTTTATCCGTAAACTTACTAACCATACCTCCTATTTTCTCATCCAAATCATTTATATAAATGACGAAAAGCACTGGACCCAGCAACGATCCTTGCAGCACACCGCTGGCCACAGTCTTCCAATCTGAAAACAACCCTTTGTCATTAACCTCTGTCTCCAACCTTCAAGCAAATTTTGTATCCAAATGACTAGCTCTCCCTCAATTCCATGTGATCTAACTTTACTAACCAGTCGACCATGTGGAACCTTGTTGAATGCCTTTCTGAAGTCTATATAAACAACATCCACCACTCTGGCTTCATCAATTTTCTTTGTCACTTTGACACAACTTTCCACACACAAAGCCGTATTGACTATCCCTAATCAGTCTTTGCTGGAAAAGCTCAGCAGGGGTTCTGAGAAAGGGTCACCAGACCTGAAATGTTAACTTTGATTTTTTCTTCATAGGTCTGGTGACCCTTCCTCAGAACCCCTGCTGAGCTTTTCCAGCAACTTCTGCTTTTGTTCCTGATTTATAGATTCTGCAGTTCTTTCAGTTTTTACCCCTAATCAGTCCTTGCCTTTCCAAATGCATGTAAATCCTATCCCTCAGAACTCCCTCCAACAATTTACCCACCACTGGTGTAAGGCTCACCAGTCAATAGTTCCCAGGCTTTTCCTTACCACCTTTCTTAAATACCATGTAAACCAACCTGCAGTTTTCCAGCACCTCATCTGTGGCTATTGATGATGCAAATATCTCAGCAAGGGGCCCAGCAATCTCTTCTCTAGCTTCCCACAGAGTTCTGGGTTACACCTGATCAACTCCCAGGGATTTATCAACCTTTAGGCATTTTAAGACCTCTAGCACCTTCTTTTCTGTAATATGAATTATTTTCAAAACATCACACCTTATTTCCCCAAGTTCCCTAGCTTCCATGTCCTTCTACACAGTAAATACTGGCGCAAAGTATTTGTTTAGAATCTTACGCATCTCCAATGGTTCCACATATAGATGGCCATGTTGATCTTTAAGGGGGCCTAATCTCTCCTTTGTTACTTTTTTCCCTTAATGTACTTATGAAATCTCTTTGGATTCTCCTAAACTCTATTTCCCAAAGCTATCTTATGTCCCCTTTTTGGCCTCCTGATTTTAATGTTAAGTATACTCCTCCTGCCCTAATTGTCCTTTCGATTCACTCGATCCCAGCTGTGTCCATATGCCTCCCTCTTTTTCTTGACCATGTAGAATTCCCTACACCTACCAGTCTTGACCTTCGTACTAACAGGAAAATACTGTCTCTCAGCTCTCATTATCTCATTCTTAAAGGCCTCTGACTTCCCAACGGTCCTTTTACCTGCAAATAGCCTCCCCCAATCAACCTTTGAAAGTTCTTGCCTAATACTACCAAAGTTAGCCTTAGTCCAATTTAGGACTTTCATTTTTTGATCAGCTCTATCCTTTTCCATATGTTAAAACTAGTAGAATTATGATCACTTGCCCTAAAGTACTCCCCCACTGACACTTCAGTCACTTGCCTTGCCTTGTTTACCAAGAGACGGTCAAGTATTGATCTTTCTCTAGTAGGTACATTCACATATTGAATAAGGAAGTTTTCGAGTGCGCACTTAATAATTTCCGCCCCATCAAGCTCTTAACACTATGACATTTCCAGTCTATGTTTGGAAAGTCAAAATGCCCTACAGTTACAACCCTACTTTTCTAATTGAATATCTGAGATCTCCTTACATATTTGTTTCTCGACGAGGCCTTCCCTTAACAAGTCCTTCCCTTGACAAGGACCTCCATTGACATGGCCCTCCCTTGACAAGTCTTTCCCTTGACCTGCAGCGCAGCTTTTGTATTGAGTGATAGATTGTTGGAGGCTGCTGAAGAAATGATAAAGGGAAGAGCTTTTAGTACAGCAACAGTGAAAATGGCTTTGGTGCAGAAACACATCATGAGCGAGTAACATAGCTCAATAGTGGCTTCACCTGAATTTTGGGCACATTAGCAAACATTGTTGTTAGTTAAACAACATGACCATTTCATAAACAAGATCTTTGTGCAACTTTCTATGAAGTTCTCAAGTTTCTCCCCACTGCTGGACAGTGTCTGTGACTGTAGTTCATGTTGAGAAATTCATGTTGACAACATCAACTCCACTGGCCTTATCAACCATCCTTGGTATGTCAGCCGAGATCTCAGTCAAGTTAGTCAGACAAGTCCTTCCCCCAAAATTCTTTCACCACAACTCCCATTATTTGGATCAAATAGGCATTGTTTTTTTACTTTGAAATTAAATTATTTAATTGCTAGATTTACTATCACCAGCATGAAATGAATATACATTTAGACATGGGCCCATAAACACAGACTCATAAAAGCCCACAGCACAGAAATAGCCCCTTCAGCCCATCGAGGCTGCCCTTGTCAATTGTGCATTCGCAACTAAATTGGGGTTGTTCATCATTTTCCTTCAAATTAGAGGGCCAGAACTCTCCTTATGCACTGAGGTGCCTGCCTTCATTTCTCTGGTGCAGTCTCTTGCTCTGGTTTCTTGGGTTACTCTAGGTCTTTATGGCCTTTATTGACAAAATCGGTCAGCCCAGGCTCACTTTACAAACTCATATTTCCCTTTTCTTCTTCCTCTTGCTAACCAAACAAAGCAGCGCATGGAGTGTGTGATGCCTGGATTCTGAGACACTGCACAATACCTCATTCTGTGATATGTGGTGGGAACTAGTTATTTCCTGGGTGTAACAATAAGCCAGCAGAAAGGCTAATTTGACTCCGTACACAGGCTACACTGAACCGACATTTGCAAAAGACAGAAAAACAACTACAGAAGATAGAGAAAAATATACATTCACCATTTTCAGATGTATAACTGTCTATTCAATGGCTCTGGGCTGTAGGAACTCATTATTCCTTTCTCTGAATGAACATTTACAAAAAAAACCTGTAGATGCTGAACATCTGAAAGAGAAACTGAAAATACCAGAAATACTCAGCAGGTCAGGGAACGTCTGAAAGATCAATGACCTAAAAGGTTTGTTTCTCTCTCTACAGGGGGTGTCCAACCTGCTGAGTATTTCCAACATTTTATGTTTTCATAACCCTCCTTTTAAGTCTGATACTACCCTTCGCCTTGATGACCAGATACATCAATATGGTTCCATCAGCTCGAGCCTTTTAGGATAACTCAACAACACAATTATGGGCACAGGAACACCGGAAAGGGCATGCCCTTTGAAGGAATTGGTACCATTCGGAGAGCCATTTATAAGATTGACCAAAGGAAAAATGACAGGGAAATTTTGTAAACAGCTGCCAATGACAGGCATTGAATGCATTCTCTGAAAATCATCAGCAGTGGGGCCCATGTTAGTATATTCTGAGGGGTATGCTCTAAGTGTTGTTTGTGTGCGTGCATATTCATTTAAGCATTCTTCAGAACAGAAATGTCAAAGTGTTGAATGAATATTTGAATGACTTTCACGGATTAAAAGTATAGAAGAGAAAGACGTTGTGTGAAGGGCAGTTTATATTTTGTATACAGCTTCCTGTTCCTCAGATAACAGTTACCTGCAATTAAAACACATTTAAGGAAGTTCACTTCTAACAGGGTGGGTGCATTTTATCACACCATAAAATGCGAAGAAAAGATAGTTCACAGATTAATCATTGAGTTATCTGAAAACTCCCCACAATCAATGAGGGCCTGTGAAGTGCGTCTGCCTTTGACCTCAGTGATCTACAACTGAGATAATATGGTGAGAAGAGATAAAAGGTACTGCAGATGCTGGAGAATCCGAGATAACAAGCATGGGGCTGGATGAACACAGCAGGTCAAGCAGCATCATAGGAGCAGGAAAACTTGACGTTTCAGGCCTAGACCCATCA
>JAHRHZ010000071.1:1323607-1379340 GCA_024137785.1 Ginglymostoma cirratum
GAAACGTCAAGTTTTCCTGCTCCTATGATGCTGCTTGACCTGCTGTGTTCATCCAGCCCCATGCTTGTTAATGTGGTGAGAACACTGAATTAGGCTCAGATCTTGTGTGAGGATGGCACTTTTCCTACAGGGGATGGAGGGAGATTTTGTGTTGGCGCATGGGGTTGTGAGCAGGAAACAAAGAGCTGAATGGCTGTAAGACTCAAGGGGTTTATGAAGCTTGGATTGTATGACTCAGCACCACAGCGCAAGGTGTGTAAGACATTTCTTTAACTGCTGAGAATGGAACAAATTGTACATCCAGATGGATTGGTCAGGTACTGGATAAGGAAGGAGGTTGACGTTTGGGAAACTATTTGATCAACACACAGTGGCTATGATTTTCCAACATATTTCAGATTCTGGAACAGCAGATCATAAGTTAGAGAATGTAACTCAGATGTTCAAAAAAGAGGAGAGAGAAGATAGGGAACTATAGACCAGTTAGCATGACATCAATCTTTGGGAAAGCGCTGGAATCTATAATTGAGGAAGTCCTAACCATGGAATTTAGAAAATCTCACTCTGACCAATATGGTTTTATGAAAGGGAAATGATTTTTGACAAATATCTTGGAGTTTTTTGGGAATGCTGTAGTATGGTAAATTCAGGGAAGCCAGTAGATGTTGAATACTTGGATTTCCCAAAGGCATTTGTTAAGGTACCACATAAAAGGTTTATACACAATGTGATGTGAGGTCTTAACTGAATACTTCTATCTGTATTTGCAAAAGAGAAAGGTCAAAAACCACACAACACCAGGATGTAGTCCAACAGATTTATTTGAAAACACAAGCTTTCGGAGTCTCGCTCCTTCTTCATGTGCTCGTGACAGAGGAAGCAAAAAGACACAGAATTTATAAGTAAAAGATCAAAGGGTCATACACTGATGTGAATTAAACAGACCTAAGATGCTATTAAACCTTTAATCAGTTAGAAAGGAGATGCAGGTTTTGATTCATTAATATGCAAATCTCCAAATTTCTGCCAGAGATAAGTAAAGGCTTTATCAAAGAAGAGCTGACATCTCAGGTCAGACAATGCATGTTAGGTGTGAGGCCCTGTTTAGAATCTATTTGTGTTTCAACTTGGAATCAGAGTTCTAAAGTAGGAATTTATAAAACGTCATGTTGACTGACTGTCTACAAATTGTGTGCTTTTTGAACAAAATAAAACATATCTGCAAATATAAACCTGCAAAAGGTGTTTGTATTCTAAAATTATTGAACTTGATATTGAGTCCTGAAGGCTACAGGGCCCCCAGTGAGATGCAACTGCCAGATCTGCTGAGTTTCTCCAGCAATTTCTGTTTTTGTTTCAGATTTCCAACATCTGCAGTATTTTATTTTCTTATAATGGCAAATGTGCTTGACCCAAGAAACCACATCATTAGTGAATATAGCAAAAGAGTGGAGGTGTCAAAAGGAAATGAACCCAGTTGATATACTATAAAGCGAGCAAGGCCAGATGAAATAGTGAATCATGAATTGAGGTCTTTCTGCAGAGGAGTTTTATACTTCTGAGTCCAAGGATGGGTTGAAATAAAGGGAATGGTTTTCAGAATAATCATTGAGGAGATAAGGAAAGATTAAACTTTGTAATTTTGGCAGCGTGTTAATGCTCATTCAAAGCCCTTTAAGATAGTACACTTCTTTTCTCCTCCTGAAAAACAAGCTGCTGATAAATTTCAGATTGAGAAGCATCAGCCTGTCATTATTGGAACATTTTGGATTGAGTTGAATCGGTTAAAAGTTGGGATCAGTTCAGGGTTTGATATTTGTACAAGAAAAGGTGCCATTTGGAAGGGGAGTGGCTGCTGGGGTGGATGATAGAGTTGACTAGGGTGTCACAGACAGAAATACCCTACTGAAAAGCTAGGAGAGGAAGTGGAGGCAGGCTTCGAGCTGCCAGAAATGACATTGAACGTGGACATTGACAGGTGGGTGCGAGGGGATGGGTAGCTCTGTAACGACTCTAGAGGGGAAATAAGTTTTGTCACAGGCAATGGAGCTGAATTCCAGGGATGAGATGGAAGTGACTGTCTTGTCTTCAAGGCTGTGTTTGACCAAATGTGGCATCAAGGACTCCTTGCAAAACTGGAGACAATCCAAATCAGGGAGCAAACTTTCCACTGGTTACAGTAATACCTGACACATAGGAAGATAGTTCCGATTGTTGAAGGTCAGTCATCTCAACTCCAGGACATCTCTGCAGGAGTTCCTCACAGTAATTTTACAGTAAGTTTACAAAAGAAATTGTATCTCTTGTTAAGCGGGAGAGGGAGGCTTATGTGACATTGAGACGAGATGGTTCAGATGAGGCGATGGAGGGTTACAGATTAGCTAGGAAGGATTTAAAGAGAGAGTTAAGAAGAGCAAGGAGGGACATGAGCACTAATTAGCAGGTAGAATTAAGGAGAACCCTAAAGCTTTCTATAGATATGTGAAGAATAAAAGGATGACTAGGGTAAGAATAGGGCCAGTCAAAGACAGAAGTGGGAAGTTGTGTGTGGACACTGTGGAGATTGGAGAGGTGCTAACCAAATATTTCTCATTTGTTTTCACTCGGGAAAAGGAGAATATTGTAGAGGAGAAGACTGAGATACGGGCTATTAGACTTGAAAGGATTGAGGTTAGTAAGGAGGAGGTGTTATCAATCCTAGAAGGTGTGAAGGTAGATAAATCCCCTGGGTCGGATGGGATTTTTCCGAGGATTCTCTGGGAAGCTAGGGAGGCGATGACGGAGCCTTTGGCCTTGATCTTTGAGTCGTCATTGTCTACAGGTTTAGTACCAGATGACTGGAGGATTGCAAATGTTGTGCCCTTGTTCAAGAAGGGCAGTAGAGATGACCCAGGTAATTATAGACCAGTGAGCCTTACATCTGTTGTAGGAAAAGTTTTGGAAAGGATTATAAGAGATAGGATTTATAATCATCTAGCAAGCAACAATTTGATTGGAGATAGTCAACATGGATTCGTCAAGGGCAGGTTGTGTCTCACAAACCTCATTGAGTTTTTTGAGAAGGTGATCAAGCATGTGGATGAGGGTAGGGCAGTTGGCGTGGTGTACATGGACTTCAGTAAAGCCTTTGATAAGGTTCCACATGGTAGGCTATTGGAGAAAATGCGGAAGCATGGGATTGAGGGAGATTTAGCAGTTTGGATTAGAAACTGGCTTTCCGAAAGAAGCCAAAGAGTGGTGGTTGATGGAAAATATTCAGCCTGGAGTCCGGTTACTAGTGGTGTGCCACAAGGATCTGTTTTGGGACCACTGCTGTTTGTCATTTTTATAAATGACTTGGACGCAGGCATAGGTGGATGGGTTAGTAAGTTTGCAGATGACACTAAAGTCGGTGGAGTGGTGGACAGTGTGGAAGAATGTTGCAGGTTGCAGGGAGACTTGGATAAACTGCAGAATTGGGTTGAAAGGTGGCAAATGGAGTTCAATGCAGATAAATGTGAGGTGATTCACTTTGGGAAGAATAATAGGAAGGCAGAATACTGGGTCAATGGAAAGATTCTTGGTAGTGTGGATGTGCAGAGGGATCTTGGTGTTCCAGGTACATAGATCCCTGAAAGTTGCCACCCAGGTTGATAGTGCTGTTAAGAAGGCATACGGTGTGTTAGGTTTCATTGGTAAAGGGATTGAGTTCCGGAGCCGTGATGTCATGCTGCAACTGTACAAAATGCTAGTGCGGCCTCACTTGGAATATTGCGTACAGTTCTGGTCGAACCATTACAGGAAGGATATGGAAGCATTGGAAAAGGTGCAGAGGGAATTTACCAGGATGTTGCCTGGTCTGGAGCGAAGGTCTTATGAGGAAAGACTGAGGAACTTGGGTCTGTTCTCATTGGAGAGAAGAAGGCTAAGAGGGGATTTAATAGAGACCTACAAGATGATCAGAGGATTAGATAGGGTGGACAGTGAGAGTCTTTTTCCCAGGATGATGACGTCGGCTAGTACGAGGGGGCATAGCTGCAAATTGAGGGGTGATAGATTTAAGACAGACGTCAGATGCAGGTTCTTTACTCAGAGAGTGGTGAGGGCGTGGAATGCCCTGCCTGCCAATGTAGTTAACTCAGCCACATTAGGGGCATTTAAACAGTCCTTGGATAAGCATATGGATGATGATGGGATAGTGTAGGGGGATGGGCTTAGATTAGTTCACAGGTCGGCGCAACATCGAGGGCCGAAGGGCCTGTTCTGCGCTGTATTGTTCTATGTTCTATGTAATGTCCTAGGCCTAAACATCTTCAGCTACTTCGTCAATGACCTTCCCTCCATCATAGGGTCAGAAATGGGATGATCGCTGCTGATTGCACAATGTTCAGCATCATTTGCAACTCCTCAGATAGTGAAGGAATCCATGTCCAAATACAGCAAGACCTGCACAATATCCAGATTTGGGATGATGAGTGGCAAGCACCATTTGTGTCAGAAAATAATTGTCTTCAACGAGAGAGAGAATCTAACCATTGTCCCTTGACTTCAATGGCATTGTCCTCACTGAATCTCTGACTATTTACCATCTTTCACTTGCTAAACCCACAGCCCCTACCATCTAGAAGGACAAAAACAGTAGACTCATGAGAATATCACATCTTGCAAGTTCCTGTCTAAGCAACTCACTATCCTGACTTGGACATTTATTGGCATTCTTTCTTGGTTGCTTGGTTAAAACCCAGGAATTCCTTCTCTAACTGCACTGTGGGTCTACCTACAGAAATGGCGGTTAGTTGATTAACAAGGCAACTCACCACTACCTTCTCAAGGGCAATTAGGGATGGGCAATAAATGCTGTGCCAATCAGTGACACCCATATCCCCAATAAGTACAGAAAGATGGGTGAAGGGCAGAAGTGAGAGAAATGGTGCAGAAAATAATGTCAAAACTTCACTCAACCTTGGAGAAAAATCTCTGTTTGAAGAAAAAAGAATGAGGCACGGTTATCTCTGGTATGAGAGGCTGGGCAGAAGAAGTGTGACCGAGAGACTGGGAGACTGGGATGGTGAATCATTGTGAATTGAGGTCAATGGTGACAGGACAGATACGGAGATGGGAAGAAGTGTTGAGGCCAGTGGCAGACAGGGAGACAGCTTTCGGGAGACAGTGATGCCGCCATCCAGACTGATGAAGGAGTCACCTCCACACAGTCCCAAGATTAAAATCTGCCTGTGAATTCATAAGAGCACTAACCTTTGTTGGCAGGCTTAGCGATAGTGAAAGTTTCCCCATGTGAAGGCAGACTATGAGTTCAGAGGGACCGTCTCACTCTTTCTCTCTCTCTCTTTCTCTCTCTGTCTGTATGGTTTTATAAACATTCTGATCAGTTAGAAACAGTGGAAGAATTCAGAATAATGCTGTGTTTTCAGATGATGTTGACAAGGGGCAGTCTGGAGATGCGAAATAGGAGGGGCAAGGACAGATCCACCTGGAAAGGTGTGGGAGCTGGAATGGAAGCCGTTGTGAGTGATTGCATGATTACAATTAGATAGGTAAGAATGGAAGCAGGAACAAGAATGCAGTCTTGTTTAGTCTAATTTGAATACAGGCTGAGGAGTCTGCACGGGGAGGGAGAGTTTAAAGAAAGATAAACTCAGAGGAAGGACAGAGTGATGATTTGACACAGAGGTTGTAATTGTCACAGATGAGACGTCACTCAGCAGAGAGGCTGAGGAAGGGAAAAAGTGAAGATAGTTTAGTGAGGAGATATTCAAGGCCACAATCTTCAGTCCAACACCCCTTGATGTCTGGGAAAGAGGGTATTAAAAGTGAGACAACTGAATTACACATTTCTGTCCATTCCAGTCCCAGTGTCATCATTGGCTGAAGTGACTGCTATGGGGCTAAACACCATTTGTGAAAATAAATTTATTAGGACAATAAAAACCACTGACAAACGTCAGGATTAGAAATGAGATATTTTACTATCTTTTACAACACAATAGAATTTAGAAGCAAGATTTATTTCCAAAAACAACAAAGTAACCTGTATTTATTTTCAACAACTTACCGTTAACATAATGATACATCCCAAAGCATTTCACAAGTTCATTATGTAACTGAGCGTGCCTCCAAGACCCACATTAAGTTGATGCCCAGAAGATTGGTCAAAGATGTAGGTTTTAAGGAGCGTCTTTAGGGAGTAAAGTGAGATAGGGAGGCAGAGAGATTAATGGAGGGCATGCAGAGCTATGCGCTGAGGCAGCTGAAGGCATGGCCACCAGTGATTATAACTGAGACTACATAAGAGGCCAGACTTAGAAGGGCGTAGATATCACAGAGGGTTTTGGAACTAGAGGAAGTTCTGAGTTAGGGAGAAACAAGGCAAAAGGAGGTGAATGAAAACCAGGATGGGAATTTTAGAATCATGACATTCTTTAGTTGGTCAGGTGTCACTGAGCACAGGGGGTAATGGGGAACAGATCTTGCTGTGAGCTAAGTAGTATGTTGGGTGACCTTGAGTTCACAGTATATAGAAAATGGGAGATCATCTAGGAGACCAGTGGAATGTGTTAGTCTGGAGGTAACAAGGCACAGGTGATGATTCGAGCAGCAGATGAGCTGAGACAGTGTGACAAGAAGCTGAGCTGGAAATAGACAATCTTAGTGATGGTGTGAAATAGTGCTTGGAGGTTTATCTCAGAGTCAAGTGTGACACCAAGGCTATGAAAAGACTTGCTTAATCTCAAAGCACTGGAAGAGAGAGGGAGGGTGATGTTCGTGATGGGCACCAAAAGCAATTGCTTCAGTCTTCCCAATATCTAACAAAAAGACATTTCTGTTCATCCAGATAAACAGTTGATAATTTAGGAACAATAGAGGTCTTGGGGGAGGTGAGGGTGAGGTAAAATTAAGGGAGTTCAGTGTCCTTGTGAAAGCTGACGTTATCATTTCAGGTGATGCTGCTGAGGCGCAGCCTGCAGATGAGAAACAGGATGGGATGTAGGATTCCAGGGGAACACCAGAGTTAAGTGTAGGAGCAGCAAGAGAAGCCATTGTAAGTGATTCTTTAGCTATAAACAGAGAAATAATGACTGAACTGGGCAAAAGCAGTCCATCCCAGCTGGCTGACAGTGGAAAGGTGTTGCTGGGCAATGGTGTGCTCAATATTTGGGCTGAAGACAAGGATGCAGCAGGGACAGCTGATTAGATTGACTCAATCTCAGTGACAAAAAATCCATGTGGTTCCTCATACTTTGGAAGTGAGGGCGGAGGAGATGGACAGAGGGATTGAAGACAATCAGAGTCCTGACATTGAATTCAAACATCAATCATCAAACATTCAAACTCTCTCTTGCTAATGTTTCATCTCAATGTCCTTTGTCAGAACTAATGTCCGAAGGAAGGTCATTGATCAAAAGTGTTAACTCTATTTCCCTCCAGAGCTGCTGCTGAGTATTTGCAGCTCGTTTTTTTTTTGTTTTTGTTTGTCTCCCTGTAATTGGGTGATTCATGCATTATTTGGCAACTTGCCTCTCTCAAGGCAGTGGTGTGAATGAAGCTGATGTGCTCAAGTGAAATGCAGAAGTTGTTGGGTTGGAGTCAGCTTCTTATCATTTTCCCCAAACCCACAGCATCCCCAGTGTTAACATTTCTCTATGAAGCAACTTGGAGTGAGAATATGACCACGGCACAGGAAGTTGCACAAAAAGACCTTTGCTGAATTTTCACCCGTTTTATGCTCAAATGAACTCAATCTAATTTCTCTCTGAATGCATTCTAAATATTGCAAAGTCAGCTGGTTTTATAACACCTATCTCGTTAATCAAGAGACATTAACGATCGAATCCCTAAATTTAGAAGACTATATCTTCTCAGGCAGAATCCAAAACAACAGGCATAATCTGAAAATTAAATCGAGGTCAGGAATGTGAGGAAGTACCTTCTTGTACAAAAGGTAGTGAAAATCTGCAGTTCCGGCTTTCCAAACACTAGAGATGCAGGAGGCTGTTTAAAGCAGATTAGAGCGGAGCAGGCTGGAGGCGTATATCAGCTAGGAGATGCAGTAAGAGGCCTGCAATGGTTTGGAGCGGCTGAGAGCCAGAGTGGAGCAGGCTCGAGGCCTGGAGCAGCTGAGGGCTGGAGCGGAGCGGGCTGGAGGCTTGAAACAGCTGAGAACCGGAGTGGAGTGGGCTGGAGGCTTGGAGCAGAGCGGGGACAGTTGTTGGACTAGGGTGCGGCGTGGGCTGTCAGACCACGTGTGGAAGGCTCTGTGCTGAGCTATTGTAATATAATATTTATTTGTAAGTTGTTTATCTGACTGTAATGCTTATCCATTTAACTATGTCTTATTTCTAACTTATAGTATAAATCACTGTAGGGTAATGCAACTTTGTTTCTTTTTTATTCCTCTTCATGTATCTATGATTTGTATCTAGATACTGTGCACCTCCTGTACTTCTGTACTTGAGTACACATGACAATAAAGGATATTCTATTCTACTCCCCATTCAAATCTAAACAAATACAGACATTCACTTACACATGGGACAGGCAGAAGGAGGCAACAAATTGACTTTTTAGGATGAACTCAGGTGGAAAATATTGGCAAAAAGCTACAACATGTCTTGCTTTCATTTTTGGTAATGGTCCTACACAATCCACTAACACTCAACTGAATGGCTCTTCCAAACTGGCAATAAAGGTACCAGTTTGATAACATGGTGATTTTCTGCTTTGTAAAGTGTATATGTTAGCATGCTTAACAGAATTGCACTACATCCTTATGAAGTCTTGGCAAGGTAAGAATCATAGCTCATAGAATCCCTACAGTGTGGAAACAGGTCCTTCAGCCCAACAAGTCCACACCAGCCCATCCACCTAATCTACACGTCCCTGAGCACTATGGGCAATTTAGCATGGCCAATCCACCTGGCCTGCACACCTTTGGATTGTGGGAGGAAACTGGAGCACCCGGAGGAAACCCACACAGACACAGGGAGAATGTGCAAACTCCACACAGACAGTCGCTCAAGTGTGGAATCGAACCCAAGTCCCTGGCACTGTGAGGCAGCAGTGCTAACCACTGAGCCACCATGCTGCCTGTGAAAGATATGCTTATCAATACTTGAGTTTTTCAAATTCCTATATGTTCTGCCATAAGAACTCCATGCTACTCTCAATGTTTCCTTATGATACCTGGGTAGTGCCATTATCTGATGAATGACTGTCCATTATTTTTCTGCAGGTCTGTGAGGGTTTTTCCACTTCCTCATCAGAGCTCTGTTCTTTACGTAATAACACTTTGGAACTCCTTCAGCACCAACTTCAGTGTGAACTGTGTTAACTTCCTCAGCTGTGTATCTACTTCTGAGTCTCAATCCATGAAGACATACTTGACCACGTGCTCATGGTATTACAGTGAGCTCTGCTGATGGACTTTGTTTCAACATTGCTCTGGTCATCACACACAATGGTAAAGTACCTGGAACTTGTTCCTATAACTGTTCCATCACTTGAGCCTCACTCAGACATTTTGTAATTATAGGTGAAGCTATAATTTTTCATTTTGGTCAGCTCATTATCCAGGAATAAGTCAACTCGACCATGGGTAATTTTTTTTAACAATTCCAATGTTCCAGATATCAGCTCATACTCTAAGTGCACATTGTACATGGAACAGGTATGCGTTCTCCGTTTATCCAGTTTATTAAATGAAGTTTTAAAAAAAATGTTACTCTCCAGCAAACAAGCTTCAGTAAGACTTGTATCTCTGAATATAGCTACAAGGTTTACCTGTCTGCTTTGAAGAAACAGAGGTTACTTTTCCTTTCAATAAAAATTCTTTCTAACTTTTATTTACTCCTGGTGTTTATCTTCAGTTTCATAATTGTATTAAGAACATAAGAACTAGGAGCAGGAGTAGGCCATCTGGCCCCTCGAGCCTGCCCCGCCATTTAATAAGATCATGGCTGATCTTTTTGAGATTCAGCTTCACTTACCTGCTCACTCACCATGACCCTTAATTCCTTTACTGTTCAAAACGTTATCTAGCCTTGCCTTAAAAACATTCAGCGAGGTCGCTTCAACCGCTTCACTGGGCAGGGAATTCCACAGATTCACAACCCTTTGGGTGAAGAAGTTCCTCCTGACCTCAGTCCTACATCTGCTTCCCTTTATTTTGAGGCGATTACCTCTAGTCCTAGTTTCACCTGCTAGCGGAAACAACCTCCCTGCCTCCACTTTATCTATTCCCTTCGTAATCTTATATGTTTCTATAAGATCTCCCCTCATTCTTCTGAATTCCAATGAGTATAATCCCAGTCTACTCAGTCTCTCCTCATAATCCAACCCTCTCAACTCTGGAATCAACCGAGTGAATCTTCTCTGCACCCCCTCCAGTGCTAGTATATCTCTTTTCAAGTAAGGAGACCAAAACTGCACACAGTACTCCAGGTGTGGCCTCACCAGGACCCTATACAGCTGCAGCATAGCCTCCCTGTTTTTAAACACCGTCCCTCTAGCTGTGACAGACAAAATTCCATTTGCCTTTTTAATTACCTGCTGCACCTGCAATCCTACTTTTAGCAATTCATGCACAAGGCCACCCAAGTCCCTCTGCACAGCAGCTTGCTGCCATTTTTTACCATTTAAAACATAGTCCATTTTCCTGTTATTCCTACCAAAATGGATGACCTCACACTTATTAACATTGTACTCCATCTGCCAGACCTTTGCCCACTCACCTAGACTATCTATATCCCTCTGCAGACTTTCAGTGTCTTCTGCACACTTCGCTCTACCACTCACCTTAGTGTCATCTGCAAATTTTGACACACCACACTTAGTCCCCAACTCCAAATCATCTATGTGAATTGTAAACAATTGCTGTCCCAACACTGATCCCTGAGGCACACCACTAGCCACTTACCGCCAACCAGAAAACACCCATTTACCCCTACTAATTCGTTTTGATCTATGGCATTTAATTTTTGAGTTCCCTTTTTGGAGTCATTCTTATAAACTCCATTAAGTCCTATATGATTCCCTTGCATTTTCCAGCATCTGAACAAAAATGCCCCACTTTGTGACAATGGAAACTCTTAGGCCTACAACTGTCAGCTCCGCTCTCAACATCTTCCTCTCTGGTCTAAGGAGGAGATCTTGAGGCATCCAAGCCCTCTTCCTTTTACCCTGCCTACATATCTTCCTTTGACTCTTCTACCTTCTATCGTTCTCAGGTTTATAGGGGTGATGTGAAAGAGATTTAGTTTGATGGATCATTTAATGGTGAGCTATCGCCGATGCCTGTCTCACAGGTGCTTCTTTCTGGTTTTCAACTTTGGTTCTAGTTAATGAATATAATGAGTTTTGAGTTCGCCTTCAACAATAACTTGAATGAGAGTACCATACATGATATTTACTCCTAATTCCTGTATCCACCGGTGAAGATTACTTTGCTTTACACTTTCAAATTCAGTAAAGTTTTGCCCCGATTGTTTCATTAAATTTTAAAACATTTGACTGTTTGCTTCAAAAACTGACTCATAGACGCCCAGGATAAAATTTTGAACAGCATCAGAATCCATGAAAACCTCCTCTGACAATGATACATAAGTGTAATGTGCCCTACCTGTCAACTTGCTCTATATGGGCAATGTCCAGTCTCCTTCACCATTTTGCTACATTTTCAAACAACGTAAAGCATTATTCCACATGCTTTTCCTTAAGTTTTGGGAGGGCCTGTACTAGGTTATACACTTCCATTTATACTATTTCTTATAACATACTTATCCTTGAATATGCAGCAAAAACTAATCATTAATTATTAATAATTTACTCGTTAATCATAATTTCACAGAATCACAGAATTGTTATGGTGCAAAAGGAGGCCCTTCTGCCCATTTCATCTGCATATGGCCTCACAGCACTTTAACTTCATCCCCCGTACTTTGCCTGTATTCTGAGTTAAATAGGTAATTTGCATGTCTTGGTTGAATCTGCCTCCACCACATTTCTAGGCAGTACATTCCATACCCTAACAACTTACTGCTTAAACAAACTTCTTCTCAACTTGCATGTGTTCCTTTTGCAATGCAGTTTAAAACTGTGTGCTCTCATTCTCAATCTTTTTCTAAACAGGAACAATTTTTCCTTATCTACTTTGTCTCAACACTTTATGAAGTTGAAAACTTCCATCAGATCTTTTCCTAAACTTCTCCTCTTCAAGGAAGGCAGTCCCAACGTCTCCTAACTCTTGGCAAAACTCAAGTGTCTCATCCCTCTTTAACATCTTCTGCATTCTCTCCAATACACTCATGTCCTTCCTATAGTGTGCACCCAGAAGTGCACAAAATACTCCAGCTGTGGACTAATTAGTGTACTATGTAACTTTATCAAAATATCTCTGCTCTTGCGCTCTGGTCCTATTAATAAAGCCGAGAATACTGTATGCTTTATTAACAGCTCTTCCCACCATCAGGAAATGCAAGAGTCCAAATACTAACCACTGGGGAACTCCAATACAAATCTTTTCTATTCCAAAAATACCAATTCACCATTACTCTCCATTTCCTATTTTCAGCTAATTCCACATCTGTGTTATTATTGTCCCTTTGCATCCCACAATCTATGACTTTTCTCACAAGTCTATTGTATGGCATTGTAACAAATGCCTCTTGGAAGTCACCACATTAATAGTGTTATTATCATCAACCCTCGTTGTTATGTCTTCAAAAACCTTCAGCAAGTTACTTAGACATGATTTTCCCTAGACAACCCCATACTTCCTTATCTGAATCAAGCCCCATTTTTCCATGTAACTGCGCAATTGTTTCCAGAGATTTCCCATCATCAAAGTTATACTGCCTAGTTTGTAATTACTGAGCCAAACTTTACAACTTTTTTTGAACTTTTTGATGTTGACGTGCTGGCGTGGACTGGGGTGGACAAAGTTAGAAATCACATGACACCGGATTATAGTCCAACAAGTTTATTTGAAATCACACTAGCTTTCGGAGCACAGCCCCTTCATCAGGTGCAGTGAGAGAGTTTAGCACACAGACACAGTGAGGTCAAGGGCAGAGAGATCAAAAGATCATTCAACTGGTGTGAGTAGAGTGTCAGATAATATGTCTCTGTAGGTGACCAAGAGTGATAGACGGTAGGTAAAGTGTCAACAGCTGAATAACTGACAACGGGAGTGATGTCTAATCTGATTAAACGAGGCAGAGAGATAATTACAAAAAATTAAAAAGAAGATGGTGTTGGACAAATTAAATGGCTGGAATTGCATGCCAAATTCAAAACTGTACAAACTAGTTAAGGTAGAGGGATCATAACAATTTATCAAGGTGATGGTGTCAGAACAGTAAGGAAGATTTTTGTACCTCAACATGAACCCAAGATCACGGTCAAGGCCTTCTTCATGGTTTGTTTCCAGGACTACCATCTTTTTAATTTTTTGCAATTATCTCTCTGCCTCACTTAATCGGATTATAGGTCAGCCCTTTGCTGGTTATTCAGTTGTTGACACTTTACTCACCATCTATCACTCTTGATCACCTACAGAGATGTATTACCTGACACTCCACTCACACCAGTTGCATGACCTTTTGATCTCTCTGCCCTTGATCTCTCTGCCTATAAATTCTGTGTCTGTGTGCTAAGCTCTCTCACTGCATCTGACAAAGGGGCTGAGCTCCAAAAACTTATGTGATTTCAAATAAACCCATTGGACTATAACCTGGTGTCGTGTGACTTCTGACTTTGAACTTTTTGACGTAATGTTTGCAATTTTCGAACCCTATGACACCATCCCTGAATCCAGCAAATGTTGAAAGATTATTGTGAGTGACTCTGCAATTTCCACTTTGACTTCCTTCATTATCCTCAAATGCATCTTATCAGGCCCTAGTGCCTTATCAACTTTAAGTACTGACAGCTAGTCTTATATCTCCTCATCATCAATTTTAAATCCTTCTGGAGACTGAATTCCTTCCGCTGTCAGCATAGTCTGGTCCACATCTGCCTCATGGGTAAAGGCAAATACAGAGTATTCATTTAACACCTCAGTCACACTCCTGCCTCGAATTGCCAATCACCTTTTAGGCCCCGAATTAACCTCACTCTTCCTTTAACTCGTCACACTTCCAGAAAATGTATTTTTTTGGATTTCCTTCTATGTTAGATTCCAGTTTTTTTAATGAATTCTTCTTTGCTTCCGTTATATGCTTTTATATCTCCAAGTTATCTTCTGTATTCATCTTGATTCTGATTGTATTTATTACCTGATAAGGACACTTTTTCTTTTTTAACTTAATTTCTATCTCCTTTGTGACCGAGGGAGCTGTTATTTTATTTGCCCTATCTTTCCATTTTGAGGGAATATACTTAACTGTGTCCATACCATCTTCTCTTTGAAAGTAGGCCATTGTTCAGGTACCGCTTTATCACCAGCCTTTTGTTCCACTCTATCTGGCACAGCTCCATCTTGCCCTGTTGAAGTCTTCTCTTTGTCTGTTAATTATTCTTACTGTGGTTTCACTAATATCATTTTCTACCATCATCCTAAACCTACACTATCCCCTAAATGTTTCCCCACGGACGCTGGATCTCGTTCCCAAGAAGCAGGACTGAAAACATGCTGTAATAGGAACACTTGGCCCTCACTGTCCCTTACATTACCACCATCCCAGTCAATATACAGGTAATCAAAATATCCTATAATCACTATTCTATGATGATTACACTTTCCTGTTAATCCCTTGCAGATATGTTCCTCTACATCTCTCTTATTAGCTTCTGGTTATTATGTTACACCAAGCAATGTGATTTCACTCTTCTTATTCCTTAGCTCTATACAAATTGATCTGTCTTTGAATCCTCTTTCTCCTGTACTGCAATGCTCTCCTTATCTCAAAATACTGCCCCTTCTTTCCTTACTGTCCTCTATCTTCTGAACATGCTGTAAACATGAATATTTAGCACTTTGCCTTGGTTTTCCTTGAGCCAAGTCTCTGTTATAATCATATTGTCAAAATTCCATGCCAATCTGTGCCTATAACTTCCCAGTCATATTTATTGTACTCTTCTTGCATTCATATACATGCACAAAAACCCTGGTTGAGACTTCATTACTTTCTCCTTTACTCCAGCTCCACTTACTAACTTACTATCTCTGTTTTAATGCAATCTGCCTCACCCAGCATATTTTGAACATCCTGGTATTTACTAAGTCATAGTCTCTCCCGGCTCCCATATCCTTACTGAGTTAGTTTAAATCCTCACCACTGTCACTCACAAAACTCCCCATGACAAACTGTGTCCCAGCATTGTTCACCTACAACCCGTCCAGTTGGCACAGGTACCATCTCCCCAGAGCCAGTCCCAGCATCTCAAGAATCTAAATCCCTCCCTCCGCAGCATCTTTCCAGCCACATATTCACCTGTCTTTTCTTCCTGCTGTTGCACTGTGTTATCCTTGACCCAAGAACCAGGGAGATAACAAACCATCCTCGAGTCACATTGACAGCCATAGAAATTCCTGTCTATTTCTCCAACCGAGGAATCTATTATCAATACTGCCCAATTGCCCTTCTACCTCCCCTCCCATGCTGCCTCAGGCTTGGCTCTTGCTGCATTCACCAAGGATCTATTATCCTCCCCATTCCCTCTCTGTGGTGTAACCCCTTCTCTGAATGCGTGATCACATAGTTTGCTGTCTCACGGATGCAACTCAGTGGCTCTAGTCCCTGCTTGAGCCCTGAACCAAAGCTCAGGCTTTGCAGCTGCTGAAACTAGGGCAGGTCTAGGGCATCAGAAGTGTCCATGACACCCCACATGCCACAGAATGGCATTCTGATCAGCTAAACAGCCTTCCACACCTTACCTGGTACTTTTAGCTTACTTACTGTAACTTCAATTACCTGAGCATATTTTACTCTTGTAATATTAACTCAAAATTGGTAAATACTGTGGAGGACAGCCTTAGGTTACAGGGTTACAATGATGGGCAGGTCAGATGGGCTGATCAATGGCAAATGGAGTTCAATCTGGATAAGTGTGAGATGATGCACTTGGGCAGGACAAACAAAGCAAGGGAATAAATGATGGATGGTAGGACATGGAGAAGCACCAAGAATCAGAGAGACCTTGGTGTGCATGTACACTGGTCCCTTAGGGTACCAGGACAGGTGGATAAAGAGCTTCTATTAGTCAAGGCATGGAACTTAAGGGAAGGGAGGTGATGCTGAAATGTATGAAATGCTGGTTAGGCCACAGTAGGGTATTGTGTGCAGTTCTGGAATCCACATTATAGGGGGTACATGTTAAGAGATGGTGCAGAGGGGATTTACCTGAAGTTGCCTAGGCTGGAGTGTTTCAGGTTTGATAAGGGATTGGACAGACTGGGTTGTTTCCCTTGTGCAGGGGAGATTGAGAGGGGACATGGTTGAGATATGTAAAATTATGAGGTGCATAAAGAGGGTAAACAGAAAGAAATGTTTCCCCTCAGTGGAGGAATCATTAAACTGGGGGCATAGATTTAAGGCAAGGGGCAGAAGGCTTGGAGGAGATGTGAAGGTGGTGAGAATGTAGAACTGCCTGCAAGGATGGTAGAGGCAGAAAGTCTCATAACATTTAAGAAGTATTTAGGGATGTTTTTATGATGCCAAGACATATAAGGTTACAGGCCAAGTGCTGAAAAATGGAATTAGATTGGTTTTGCAGTGCTTGTGACCAGGCAAACTCGATGGACCAAAGGCCCCGTTTCCGTGCTGTTGTCCTCTGTGACTGGTAGAAAGTAGAAATTCCTTCTTCTTACTCACCAATCAGCTCCACTTCCTGCAAATGCTTTCTTTCCCTGTGCTCATTGAGGGATGACTGGAATTAAAACAGAGTCCCAAACAGCAGATTGTCCAAAACCAATTGACTCATTACCTTCCTGTCATATCACCCTTTGACTCATTTCTCTTCCACTCACGTTGGAGTCTTCTCCCCCAATTGTTTTAGTGCTAGTGCCTGTCTCTGGGTCCTCCTCAGGGCATGAGGAACTGAGGTGGAGTTTGGGAGTGGGGTAAAGGTCACACAAGGTGGTGATCGGGCAGTCAGCAACAAAAGTAGTTGATCAACAGGTCCTCGGGTCACTGGATCAGCTACTGAACGTTTCTCAGGTTCCCAGTGTAAACATGCCAAGATATACTTGCTACTTACACTACACACTGAACACCTTCCCAAACTATGTGGCTAATATCAGAGGTGGAGGGGATGTGGTCTTTAAATACCAACTGAAGGGCACCCATTGGCCTTCTCACCATGAACTCAACTGGGGTGGACGTGGGAAGTTGGCGGATTCCCCACCCACCATCTGATTAAATGCTCCCCAGCACCCGAACCTGCCAGGGGAGGGAGCACAAGATCCTGCTCAGGCAGAGTTCAGGAGGAAAGGGAACAGTGAGAAACATATTCACTTGTAGAAGGGTCTGTCTGAGAAACACAATAATCCCATTGTGCCATCAAACCTCCACCACCAACTGACTCCCACATTGATAGTACACAGCAACCAGATACAGCTGTTCAATTCCCTACTGTACAATGAAACATCACACCAAGCAACATTTATAAAGACATCTTTAATGGAAGCATTCCATATTTTATGAGCTTGTAATACCAAAAATGAACAATCAAAAGTGTAGCATTATAATACAGAAGGGTCTAAAGCAAGAGTTGCCATCTTTAATCCAGAGACATCTCCCTGTTTTCGTTGTAGAAGCTCATACTGCCTGTTGCAATGGTTCATGGAGACTATCTTCCTCCTTGTTACATCAGAAGATGTTCAGGCTAATTTCTCGCTTAGTGACTTACCCCTCTGAGTTTAAATATCAGCAGGACTAGACCCCAGCAAGAGGTCACTTTGTTGACTCACTGCTGTGACATTGTGTTATCAATGGAACCATTATCTTCATTAGTAAACCCCCTTCATACATTCCCATTCCACAATGTTAAAGCAAGAAACTGGGAAAATTGTACATGCTCCAGAGAGTTATGACCTTCCAAAGCTTTCTTAATTCCGGGATTGTTCCCATAGATTGCAAAACTACCAAAGGCACTTCATAATCTAAGAGAAGGTGATAAACTAGGAATTTAAAATCATCTTTGTATTCTATTTGTATTGTATTTGGGACAGGGTGAATGTGCATAATTGGATAGATAAGAAATGAGAGAGATTCAACGTGCTTTTGTAAAGAATAAGTCAGTTCTAGGAAACCTGGTTAAATGTTGTAAGATGGTAACTAACTTGGTGGATGTGGCAGTGTTTACAGGTTTTTATGAAGGTGTGCAGATGGCATTCAACAAGGTTCCACAAAACTGACTGTGAACAAAAATAAAATGCCACCTTTAGGCATTTCTCTGGAATTGGTTTGGAGGGAGGAAGCAGAGAGTTGGAATAAACAATATTAAGTCCAATCAATGGGATGTGACTGGTGCTCGAAGTTCCCTCTAAAATGCATGCACATACAGCAGCTCTGATGCTCTGCACATAGCGAGTGGTGTCATTTCAGAGGTTTGTGCAGCCCAGAAGACAATTAGAGGAAACGCTGCTGGTGCTGTCCATTAGGAGCTGTCTTGGGCTATCTCTCAGTTGTTGTGGCCAGGGAGAAACCAAAACAGACTGAGTTAAATAGTCAGCCAGTCTGATCTCTTCTTCATTGGCCTAAAGGAATGTCTAAATGGTTCAGAAGTTGGCGACTGGGAGAACCAGAAACAGTTAAAAACTATGCACGGAAAACACTCCAAACAAGCAAACATGCACAAAAGAGAATGTAGTTAGCTTCAAGAATGTTGATTTTTCACCTTAAGAAGACTGGGATGCAGAGTGAGGAGATGGTTATACTATTTATTTATCCAGCTCTGGTTTAACCCTATCCAGAGGACTGTTTACAGATCTGGGTGCTATGTCTCAGGAAGGGACAGTTTGGCTTTACAGTCTGTAATACAGGTTCACCAGAATGGTCCCAGGGCTTTTACTTTGCCTTGATTATAGATAATGAACTGGTGGAGCAGAATTTTATGATTAAGTGCTGGTGGGGTGAGAAGCGGGGGTGGGGGGCAAGAGTTAGGACAATGTTAGAAAGCATCTGTTCACACCGAAGATGGTGGTACGGTGATAATGTCCCTGGACTGGGAATCCAAAGACCCGGACTACTGCTCCGGATTTGTGAGTTCAAATCCCCCAAGGCAGTTGGCAGAATTTAAATTCAATAAGTAAATCTGAAATTGAAAACTAGTCTCAGTGATGGTGCCCATGACAACTATCATGGACTGATTAAAAAAGATCTGGTTCACTTGAGGGAGGGAAACTGCAATCCTTACCTGGTTTGCCCTACAAGTGATTCCACAACCATAGTGATGCAGTTGTCTTTTAACTACGCTTTGAAATGCACCAGCAAGCCACTCAGCTCAAGGGCAATTAGGGATTCACAATAAATGTTGGACCAGCCAGAAACATCCACATTCTGTTAAAGAGAATTCCCTCCCATTAATTTTGTGTGTGATGAGATGGTCATTTCGAAAAGGGCAAGTTGGTTTGAGGGTTCGGGCATGGCATACAGATCTAAGCTATGTGCTAGAGATAACACAGTGTGGAGGTGGAGGAACACAGCAGGCCAGGCAGCATCAGAGCAGCAGGAAAGTTGACGTTTCAGGTCAGGACCCTTTTTCAGAAATATGCTACGTTATGTGCCGTTGTTTACTCTGTGCCTCATATCTATCACTCCATATCACTCCTTCTCATTCTTGACACTTATAGCCTTTCCCATGAAGGAACTGTGCCACGCCCTTTACAGGAGCTCTCCATAAGTGGCTGTATCCCACACTCACTGTTCTAGACACTACCCTCCAAATGGCCATGAGTTTACAAAATGGCACAGCTGACGAGTGGACTGAATGGCCTACTTTGACTTCTTCATCAATGGCCCTACTAAATAACACTCGATATTAAAATTGCTCCTGCAGACACTCTGCTGAAGTAACAACAACTTGCACTCATCCGGCACCTTTGATACAATAAAACATGGAGGACTTTTATGAAGCAATCTGTTACGCTGAGTGACGTAAGACAATATGGGGAGATATATCAAAAGCTTGATCAAAGTTTAGTGGAACCTCTCAAAGAGGAAAGTGAGGAACAGAGGCAAAGGGCAGTAGGGAGAGAATTCCAGAGTTTAGGACCTAGCCAACAGACAGTTATCAGTGATGGAGCAATTAAAATGGAAAATGAAGTCATGTCCAGAATGGGAGGTGTGCAGAGCTCAGAGAGTTGAAGGGCTGGAGGAGATTACGGAGAAAGGGAAACAGAAACAGAAACAGAAACAGAAACAAAGTAAAACAATTCCACTTGAGTTGCTTCTTGTCAAACCTATAAACCTCAGCACAATTTGTATAAATGGAACACTTTATATCCTGTTTATAACCAGAATGAAAACATTCCCAATGATCAGAACATCTATGCACACAAGAGCAAGTGGAAGCTTAGAACCTTCTCCCCAAAGGGCTGTAGCTGATGTGCGTTCAACTGGACGGTGATCAACAGAATTGCGTTGGGTGTGAAATATGGAACATTCAGAGCTACCCTGGTCTACTCAAATGATTTCCTCATTGTCTTCTAACCAGCTGTTATCCGGTTAAAGAAGCATTCCTTGTTGACAAGGGACTGCTGTTATGTCTTTAAACATAACATGATAGAGTTCTCCAACTTGGCAGCAGCTTTCAATGAGGATGAGGATAGTATTGTAACAAGAAGCCCACCACCTTCAAGTCCCTCTATGAATTAAATGTCATCTTGACTTAGAATCATAGAGATTCCCTACATTGTGGAAGCAGGCCATTCAGCCCATCAAGTCCACACCAACCCTCCAAAGAACATCCCATCCAGACCCACCCCTCTACCCTCTAACCCCACATTTCCCCTGGCTAATCCACCCAGGCTGCACATCTTTGGACTGTGGGAAGAAACCAAAACACTCAGAAGAAATGGGCACAGACACAGGGAGAATGTACAAACTTCCACACAGGCAGTCGCCCAAAGGTGGGATTGATCCTGGGGCCTTGGCACTGTAAGGCTGCAGTGCTAACCACTGAGCCACTGTGCAGCCAATTTGGATTCAGCTCTCCATTCCTTCATTGTTGCCAGGTCAAAATCCTGGGCCATCCCACATAACAACAAATACTCTTGCCTTAAGGACTGCGCTGGATCAAGAAAGCCACCTTCTCACCACCTTTTCAGGGACAAATAGAGATGGGCAATAAATACAACATTCCAAAAGATGAAACAAGTTTAAAAAGTTACAAACCAAGAACCAAATTAGAATAACCAGGGGCCCAGATTTTCTTCACTAGCTTGTGCTGAGGTAAATTTGGGGAGCTTTACCTGCAGGATTGAGGATAAGGAACTCTCAGGGTTAAAGCAGGGCTGCCTGTGCTCAATGCACCAAAGCCTGACAATGCTAAAACCTCACACTCTCACCAATGCTTTAAGCAGAAGATGGTTAAAAAAAAATCAGAAGCGATGATTTTAACAAGAGGAGCTGATTGCAAAACACGTAAAGCAGGAAGCAGAGATCCTGTGTCTGATTTTCTGCCTATTTCATTTGACTAGATTCTCTCTCTCTCTCTGTTTGAGGTACATCAGACCCTTAAACTGCTACACTATTGGGGATTCTGTCTGGAGAGAAGTAGTAATATGGGAGCTTCTTATCCTTATTGCGTTCTG
This sequence comes from Ginglymostoma cirratum, assembly GCA_024137785.1. Lineage (NCBI taxonomy): Eukaryota > Metazoa > Chordata > Chondrichthyes > Orectolobiformes > Ginglymostomatidae > Ginglymostoma > Ginglymostoma cirratum. The sequence goes on from JAHRHZ010000071.1 coordinate 1,345,359, forward strand.
CAATGCGATGTGTAATTTCTTGAAGGTGTGCTTGGAAATTCCGGATAGCTTCCTTGACAGGTTTTTCTATGAAGTGTTCATCTGGATACATTCCAAGGAAGAGCTGCAGAAATAACAATCATTTTTGATAAATATTTATATAAATCATCTCATGTTATGTTGTTCCAATACGATATGAGATCTACATGCTTGTACACATGTGTATACAAGTATCCAGAGTTCCTGATGAGTTGCTACTACACTATGGTCACATAACAGAATTCCAAGCAATAATGCAACACAAGGTGTAATCTGACAAATATATTGGATGAAGCTCCAGCAGTATGATCTAAGAGTATAATTACTTTACATTTTTGGAAACTACAAGACACAGCATGGTGGTAGTGGGGTGTTTATGAGTAAATTCCATTAATCTTAAATGGATTCAATGCAGAATTAGGTCGAGAGAAATGGAAATAAATGAACAAAAATGGAATAGTCAAAGAACTGCAGATGTTGGAAATGAGAACAAAAACAGAAATTGCTGGAAAAGCTCTGCAGTTCTGACAGCACGTGTGGATGGAAAGCAGAGTTCAGGTCCAGTGACCCTTCTTCAGAACTGTGTTCTAAGGGAAACACCCTCTCACATCTACCCTGCGGAGTCTCCTCAATGAGATCACCTACCACACTCCTAAAACTGTGATGGATACAGACTCAGTCTGTCCAACTTTCCTTGTGGGATAAGCTTTTCATCCCAGGTATGTACTCATGCAATTATATCCTTTTTCAGATAAGGTAACCAAATCTGTACAGTGCTCCCAATTCATTCTCACCAATGCCCTGTACAGCTGTAATTTCCCTACCTTTACATCCCCTTTGTTATAAAGGCCAACATTTCATTTTGCTATTACTTGCTGCAACTGTTTACTATTTGTGTTTCACATACAAAGCCACTCAGCTCCCTCTGCACTGCAGCATTCTGAATTCTCTCTCTCTATTGAAACAATAGTCTGCTTTTTTATCATTTTCATAAATTGAACAACTTCATGTTTTCTCCATATCATACTCCATTTGCCAAATTTCTGTCCACTCACTAGAACTTATCTGCACCCCTTTGCTTTGTAAGCGTTCCTCACAACTTACTTTTGTGTGATTGGCGAATTTAGCAACAAAACCTCCAGTTCCTTCAAAGAACAAAGAACAAAGAAAACTTATAGCCCAGGAACAGGCCCTTCGGCCCTCCAAGCCTGTGCCGATCCAAATCCACTGTCTAAACCTATCGCCCAATTCCTAAGGATCTGTATCCCTCTGCTCCCCACCTACTCATGCATCTGTCCAGACGTACCTTAAATGAATCTACCGTGCCTGCCTCTACTACCTCTGCTGGCAACGCGTTCCAGGCACCTACCACCCTCTGTGTAAAGTACTTCCCGCGTGTATCCCCCTTAAACTTTTCTCCTCTCACCTTGAACGCGTGACCCCTCGTTATTGAATCCCTCACCCTGGGAAAAAGCTTATCTCTATCAACCCTGTCTATACCCTTCATGATTTTGAAGACCTCAATCAGGTCCCCCCTCAATCTCCTTTTTTCTAATGAAAACAATCCTAACCTACTCAACCTCTCTTCATAGCTAGCACCTTCCATACCAGGCAACATCCTCGTAAACCTTCTCTGTACCCTCTCCAAAGCTTCCACATCCTTTTGGTAATGTGGCGACATTTGAGTCATTGAGATAAATAGTAAACAGTTGAGGCCCCAGCTCTGATCCTTGTGGCACACTGCCAGTCACAACTTACCAACCAGAAAGCAACCCATTAATGACTACTCTCTGCTTCCTATTTATTAACCAATCCTTTTAGTCTTGCTGACCTGTTCTTCTTGCGTCCATGAGCGTTTATTTTACGTTGTTTTTATCTTTGACGTGACACTTTGCTAAGTGCCAGTGATGGTGATGTGGTCTCAGGGTTACAGGACACTGAACCTCCTGCCCTGGGAGTCTCCTGTAATCACATCCCTACACACAGAGATTGGCTGTTTACTGTGTCCTTACCTCATTGTCCTGAAACTGGCTGAGTGCCCACACAGCACCCAGGTGCCAGCACGAGCGCCCTCTGTCTGGCAGACTCTCAATGATGTACTCCACATTCACAACACCTTTCTTGCAGGGTGGGGGCTGCCGCATTGTGGGAGGAGAGTTTGGGATCCACGAGCACCAATCATACTTTAAATAAAAACAATTACAATATAGAATTAACAATACAGTCAAGCAAGATATGGGTTTCTTCTCTCTAATTTGATCTTCACGCATGAGAATATGGTTCAACTGGCGGATAAGGAATTAAAATTTACCAGCCAGCCTACCTGCCGAGTCTCAGTATTTTCAATTTTTACTGGCACTTCTGGACAGGCAGTTAAACTGCCACCCAAACCAAGTAAGGTCCTTTCTCAGCATGTGCAGTTTGGCAATGATTTGACCTCTGCTGTGTGTTGGTTTTGAATGAACACAGAGAGGAAACATAGAAAAGAAGATCAGGAGTAGGTCTTTCAGCCCTTCGAGCCTGCTCTACCTTCAATAGGATCATGGCTGATCATCCAACTCAGTACCCTGTTCCCACTTTCACCTCATATTCTTGATCCCTTTAGCCTTAAGAATATCTAACTCTTTCTTGAGGAAGTGAACTAGCTCTGAGAATATGCCAGGCTCCACAAAGGAGGAGTTGACCACCCCTGCCCCAAACTCCCATTTCTTTCCAGCACTTCCTCTTCCACACAGACATCCCTATTTCTCCCAAGGACAGTTACTGCTGCTGGTTTTCCCTATCCACGGCAAAAAGTGACCTGGCTACAAGTTAGTGCGGATCTGGTATCAACAAGTTAGATATTGGTTGGGTAGGAGCCTGATCAAGTGCCAAGGTCTCACACCCAGTGGCTATTAGCATCAAAGATCCACATTTTCCCTGGGATAGCACCATCAGCATCCTTCTGAGCCAGAATGTCAAACAGAAGCCTATAACTGGGAAGGGTCCCCTTTGAGTAGGTTCTGTCTAGCAAGCTGCAGGGTTTCCAAAATTCCCATTTTAATTGTGTCTTTTGCATATTGTTCCTGGACTCGTTTTTACTAGCTTATCTCAATTCTCTTCTTATCCTTGTCTGGGTTTTTTCCTATCAATATACCATTTCCCCATATCCTTTGCCAATTTTCTTCATTACGTTCAACTTTTATAACCCTCCAAAGTATCACTATCCTCACTCTCTCAATATACTTAGTTCACTGGTCTTGGGAAATCGTTATGGATCTTAGGCCAGTGACCCCTGAAGTGACTGTAACAAGGTCATCCAGCTGGACCTCATAGAATATGAGTTCCTTGTGCGGGGCTTTTAATCTGGCCCAATCAGGGAGCCCTGACTCACAGATTAAAGGATGAGCGTCACAGATTCAGACACTCTGGGTGCTGACTTTGACAAAGCTGTGCTAGAATTGAGAACTTTCCATGTCTAAACAAAGGGTGACTTTACTGAACACCAAGACGCCTGGATAGAGTGGACATGGAGAAGATGTTTCCACTAGTTGGAGAGACTACAACCAGATAGTACAGCCTCAGAATGAAGGGCCGACACTTTAGAACTGAGATGAAGAGGAACTTCTTCAGCCACGGGCTGGTTAATCTGTGGAGCTCATTGCCACAGAGGGCTGTGGAGGCCAAGTCATTGAGTGTATTTAAGATAGAGATAGATAAATTCTTGACTGGCAAGAAAATCAAGGGTTACAGGGAGAAGGCAGGAGAATGGGTTTGAGAAATATATCAACTATGATTGAATGGTGGAGCAGACTCGATGGGCCAAATGGCCATTTCTGCTTCTATGGTCTTATGGTGTAAGACATCCTAACTACTGCCAAAGACCCACACTGGGACTGAGAAAGCTTCTCCAGCGCCGAGTACATCAGTAATCGGTTGCCTAGTGACTTTAAGCTGAGCTCCTTATCCTCACTTTTCATGCATGTTCTAAATGCCACTGGGGCCAGTTTCTGTTCTCCAGAGTCCAATACAAGGTGCCATGCATTATTGGCCTATATGTGCCCCTCAGTCACATAATGGTGGTGCACTGACCTACTGTTCCACCAGATTGTAACAAACTAGTCAAAGGACAGTGAGGAATCTGTGAATGATATGAACGCAATACCTGGCCAAAGTTGACTGCAGCATGTTGAGCAGAGGCAGTGAAGATGACCACAGTCAGATATTCGATCAGCTTCTCAATTGTCTTGATTGTTTTGGGAAAGCCTGTAAAAGGAAAGGTGTTATTTATACAATGCATTGGTCTAATGTAACTGAGGATTCTTGAATAGACATTTTACCTGATGGTTCTGAATAGCCCAGAGGTCCATCAGCACTCCATTGCTCCAAGGTGCTCTTAACATAAATGGCGTGTGATTCCCCCCTCCACCGCCACAATGTCCTGGAGGGGGAAAGGACAGTGTGTGACACCCTTCCCCAATGTCCCAGAGGGGGTAAGGACAGTGTGTGACACTCCTTCCAATGTCCTGGAGGGGGAAAGGACAGCGTGTTTTCCAACTGGGCTGAGAAGTGGAGTGAAAACCTGTCAGGATGCTGCCGTTTTCTCTTGGTGATGTAAAAGCTGCAACAGTTGAAAGCCAGAGGGATGTGGGTGATAGCAGGCTCCATACAGTCCTATGTATATTGTCAGTGTGTGTAATGACAACGGTGTAAACGCTGGTCCTGATGAGAATGTATGAAGGACACGCTCCAGAACTAACAGTCAGCAGCTGATGCTTAAGGGATAGGCAAGAGCATTCAGAAAAAGGTGGGCACCATGGGGGCTGCAGTGTACTACTTTTCTGTCTGATGCCATTTTAATTTAATCCTCTCCCTCTTTCCCTCGCCTTCCCTTTTGTTATTGTTGTCCTGTGCCTGGCGGGCAGTGCTCGTATTTTATTAATTTAGTCAAAGAAGAGACATAGTAACTTGGTGCTGATTTAACAATAAAAAAGGGTTGGTTTGGGCCCCTGGTGGGTGGTGGTTGTTAGTTGTTTACTTTCTGAAACAGGTAATTTGCTGGTCGCTTATTATTGTAAATAGGTACCTTCCCTCCCTCCCTTTCCCAAACTCTTCCTCATCTTTAATGGTCTGCATTGCCCTATAACGGGCTTTGCCTGTAAATTATTCAATTGGAAACACAAGTAATTTACTGGTGGTAGTTAATAGATTAATAGAAATACCATGAGTGATTTGTTAATGAGAAATAACTGTTCAGCTGTATGTAAGAGCATTTTTGAATGCTCTTTTTGAATGCAACCCAAAAGAGAAAGGGTTGGTTCAGAAGCAGAGAGAGCCGACTGGAGTGTGTATTACACTGTGAAATGCCAATGAAGAGTATGGAAGCCAGATTGACTCCAGCTTGCTGCTGGACTGAATGGATGCCTCTGAATATAAGCTGCAATTAGAGGGGAGTTATCCCCAAACTGTCCAGTGCCTGGTCAAGGTGAACCTGGTTTCTGTTTGATCCAGGCAATGGGGCACAGCACAAAGCCACGGAATTAGAGGCTGAGTGATGAAGAGATATTGGAGAAATGCCAGCTCCTCAGAACTTAGCAGAGACGATGGAGGAAAGCATGACAAAAGCTCAGGAGAAAGTAGGGGAGGGGTTTAGCTCAGATCTCCAGGGAACTGTCACATGGAGTGAGTGGTGAACAGGCAGAAAGATTCTGGGGAGGAGGGTGGGAAAGTTAGTCACACAGCACAATCCTCTAGAGTGTCTCTGTTTAACTTGTGATCTCATTTTTTTAAATTCACTTGTGGCAGATGGCTGTCACTGGCTGGGCCCAGCATTTATCGCCTGTCCCGAGCTGTCCTTGAGAAAGTGGTGGTGAGCTGCCTTCTTGAACCCCTGCAGTCCACAGGGATGTAGGTGGACCCACAATGCCCTTAGGAAGAAGGTTCCAGGGTTTTGACCCAGTGACACTGAAGGAACGGCGATATATTTCAAAGTCAGGATGTTGAGTGGCTTGGAAGAGAACTTGGAGGTGATGGTGTTCCCATATGTCTGCTGCCCTTGTCCTTCTAGATGGAAGTGGTCGTGAGTTTGGAAGGTGCTGTCTGAGTGTCTTTGGTGAGTTTCTTCAGTGCATCTTGTAGATAGTACACACTGCTGCTACAGAGCGTCGTTGGTAGAGGGCGTGAATATTTAAGGATGTGGTGCCAATCAAGTGGCCTGCTTTGTCCTGGTTGGAATCAAGCGGCTTGAGTGTCATTGGAGGTGCACTCATCCAGGCAAGTGGGAAGTATTCCATCACACTCCTGACTTGTGTCTTGTAGATGGTGGATATGCTTTGGGGAGTTTGGATGTGAGTTACACACCGCAGTCTTCTTAGTTTTTGACCTGCTCTTGTAGTCAGCGTTCATTTACTTTTATTTTTTAAAAATTAACCTATTTTTATAATCAAACTGTCAGAGATATTATTATACACCACTGGAGCAGGTGGGATGTGAACCCAGGCCTTCCGGTTCAGGGGTAGGCCACTACCAATGCGCCACAGTGAGCCCAATTGAGTTTATGGTCAATAATAACCCAAGAATTTTGACAGTGGGGCATTCAGTGCCGGCTCCATTGAATGTCAAGGTGTGGTGGTTAGATTGTCTCTTATTGGAGATCATCATTGCCTGGCATTTGAATGTTATTTTCTACTTGTTAGCCCAAGCCTGGATACTGTTCAGATCTTGTTGCATGTGAACATGTACTGCTTCAGTATCTGAGGAGTCATGAATGATGTTGAACATTGCACAATCATTGGCGAACATCCCCACTTCTGACCTTATGATGGAGGGAAAGTCATTCATGAAGCAGCTGAAGATAGTTGAGCCTAGGACACTACCCTGAGGAGCTCCTGCAGAGATGTCCTGCAGCTGAGATGACTGACCTTCAATAACCACAACCACCTTCTTACGTGTCAGGTATGACTCCAACCACCGGAGAGTTTGCCCCCGATACACATTGATTCCAGCTTTGCCAGGGCTCCCTGATGCCACGCTTGGTTGAATGCAGCCTTGATATCAAGGGCTGTCACTCTCACCTCATGCCTGGAATTCGGCTTTCTTGTCCATGTTTGAAACAAGGCTGTAAGAGGTCAGAAGCTGAGTGGCCCTGGCGGAACCCAAACTGGGCGTCACTGAGCAGGTTATTGCTGAGCAGGTGCTGCTTGATAGCACTGTTACTGACACCTTCCATCACTACTGATGATCAAAAGTAGGTTGACAGGACAGTGTTTGGCAAGGTTGGATTTGTCCTACTTTATAGGTACAGGATGAAACTGGGCAGGTGTCCACATTGTCAGGTATATGCCAGTGTTGTAACTGTATTTTGGCTAAGGGAGTGCCAAGTTCTGAAGTGCACCTTTTCAATACTAAGGGTGGCAGACTGGCTTAGTGTTTAGCATTGCTGCCTCACAGCACCAAGGGACCCGGGTTCAACTGCAGCCTTGGATGCCTGTGTGGACTTTGCATGTTCTCTGTGGGTCTGTGAGGGGTTTTTGCTGGATCCTTTGGCTTCCTCTCACAGTCCAAAGATGTGCAGGTTAGGGGGACTGGCTATGCTAAATGGCCCTTTGGTGTCCAGGGATGTGCAGGCCAGGTGGATTAACAAATGTGTGCAGTGTCACAGGAATAGAGTGAGGGATGGGATGCTCTGCAGAGTGTCGGCGCAGACTCAAGGGGCCGAATGGCCTGCATTGTAGGGATTTTATGATATTACTGGGCTATTGTCAAGACCCATAGCCCTTGCAGTATCCAGAGCTTCCAATTATTTCTTGATATCACGTTGGAGTAAATTGAATTGGCTGAAGACTGGTATCTGTGCTGCTGGAGACCACTGGAAGAGGCCAAAATAGATCATCCACTTGGCACTTCTGGTTGAAGATTGCGGCAAATGCTTCATCGTTGTCTTTTCACTGATGTGTTGGGCTTTTTGATGGGGTTATTTGTGGAGCCTCCTCCTCCAGTGAGTTGTTTAATTGTCCACCACCATTCCTAATCGAATGTGGTAGGACTGCAGAACTTAGATTTGATGCGTTGGTTGTGGAATTGCTTAGCTCTGTCTCTTATCACTTGTTGCTTAATGCTGTTTGATAAGTAGTGCTGTTTGGTGGCTTCACCCCAGGCTGACACCACATTTTCAGATATACCTGGTGCTGCTTCTGGCATGCCCTCCTACACTCTCCTTTGAGCCAGGCCTGATGGTAATGGTTGAGTGGGGGGTATACTGGGCTGCTATGTTGCAGATTGTGCTGGAGTACAATTCTGTTGCTGTTGATGGCCCATAGCGTCTCATGAATGCCTGGTCTTGAGTTACTAGATCTGTTCGAACTGTTATCCCATTTAGCATGGTGATAGTGCCACACAACGCAATGGAGTTTATACTCAGGGTTAGAGTGGCACTTCATCTCCATAAGAATGTGGAGTAGTCATTCATCCTGATACAGTCAAAGACAGATGCATCTGCAAATTGGTAAGGATGAGGTCGAGTATGTTTTTCCCTCTTGTTGGATTCTCATATTCAGAGGCTGCACAGACCTAGATTGTGCAGGCAGTTTCAAACTTGATGGCACTCATTTTAATTGCTCGCTTTCCTGACTTGCAGCTCTACCTCAACTTCCCAAGGGTTCAGAGAAACCTTGGCTATAGTTACAGTGATGGACAAGAAATCTGCAGGGCTGGGCAGTGCGATGATTCAAAAGAAGATCACACATGGACCTCCAAGAATACACCGTGACACATGGTGAATGGCATCATCTGGGGGCCTGTGCTACATATTATCTATGGGAGGTCAGGGCCTGACTGAGCTGTGAGGCTTTGCCCATTTACGTAGACCCCAAATGCAGTGTCAAGGCTGGTACCTTAGCAATGGTCATGGGCGAGATACATGAGGGTGCCAATGTATCCATCCCAGCTCCAGCTAATACCATCTAAACATGGAGATGAATTTCTCCGTAGCTGGGAGACCAAGCAGCCAAGCCTGCATACACTGAGGGAATTCTGTTGCTCAATACTATTCAAGTCACCTTTGTTACCCGGCAGTTACCTGTGCTTTTATTGTCCTTCAGCCCATACACAAAGACATCCTTCACGAAGGCCTGCAGTTCTGTGTCTGTCTGAACAGCCTCGTCATTATCATAATAGATGTTCACCACTTCAGTGACAAAACTGTCAGAAAGAAAGGAACACTCATCAATAACAATTAGGACAGAAAGGTCTCACTGTTTCAGAAGTGCACTTTGAGGTATACAAGATGCTAAAGGGGATTGACAAAGTAGACGTAGAGAGGATGTTTCTTCATGTAGGGCAATATAGAATGAGGGGTCACAGTTTTAGGATAAGAGGGTAGCAGTTTTAAAACAGAGATAAAGAAAAAGTACTTCTCTCAAAGGGTCATGAATCTGGAGGAATTCACTATCCCAGAGTGTAGTGGACGCTGGACATTGAATAAACTTCAGGAGGAGATAGACAGGTTTTTAATTAGTGATGGGTTGAAGGCTTATGGAGAGCGGGCAGGAAAGTAGAGTTGAGGCTGAGATGAGATCAGTCATGATTATATTGGAAGGTGGAGAAGGCAGAAGAGGCTGAATGGTCTACTTTTGCTCCTAGTCGTTATATTCTAATGTCTTAGGCGTTTCAGTTTTCTTCAATCTGGAATCTCCTGTGGGTTCTGTGTTGCTGCTCTCGATAGCAGTGCACTTTGTGAACAGTGTGTGTGCACACTGCCCTGGGAAGTGGAAATGGTGAGATATCTGCCTTAAAATTGCTGAGGTACATTGTCATTCTCCAGGTGTGTCAATGTACCTTTTTATTTTCTTCAGAATTCCTATTGAGACTACATTCTCTTCATTCTTAAAGCCTTTTTTATACATTTGCCACTCTTCCAAGCACTATCGCTGAGCCCTATGAATCCTGAAAGGCAGGGACAAGCTGGGCCTGCATTTAGTCATTGCTTCCTTATCAGCCTTATTGTGGGAGGTGTCATTCTGTTTGAGAATTAGTCCTGGGTTTTAGCTGTACCTACTGACACAGGCCTCTTGCCTTCACTTATCTGTTGCAAACACACAGAGTTAATGCTGGACTGCAGGTCAGCCGGTGAGGAAAGCAATAGTGCACACAACCTTTCTCAGCAAGGAAGGTATTTGGGTCAGTGGTATTTAGAAAGGATCAGGAGGGGAAAACGGAAGTGGAGAGGAGATTTGACAGAGGTTTTCAAAATCACGAGCAGGTTGAATAGAGCAGATGGAGGGAACTGTTTCTGCTTGTAAAAGAGATAAAAATGATAGGAGCGTAGAATTCAAATGATGTGCAAATGAAGCAAGGATGACGTGAGAGTAAATTTATTCACACAGCAAGTAGTTAAGGTAGAGAATGCACTGCCTAGAGGTCTGGTGGAGGCAGGTTCAATTGAGGCATTCAAGAGGGGCTGATTATTTGGATAAAAATGGTGTTCAGAGTTATGGGGAACGGGCAGGAAATTGGCACTTGGTTAGAGGACAGGTGCAGGCATGTTGGGCTGAATGGCCTCCTTCTGAGGCACAACATTTCTAAGGTTCCGTGATGTGGACATCTTGGGCAAGGCCAGCATTTGATACTCATCCTTAACTGCCCTTGAACTGAGTGATTCATGAAGACAATGTCAGAGGGCAGAGTTAAGAGTCAACCACATTGCTTTGGGCCTCGAATCAAATGTAGGCCAGACCCAGTTAAAAAAAAAACCAGAAAGGACATTAGTGACATTTGGTCTTTATAACAATTAATAATAAGTACTAAGACTAATGTTTCTATTCAGATATTATTAAATGAGTTTAGATCACATCAGGTGCCACAGAAGGACTTGAACACTTAGAGCCTTAAACTGGGACCTCTGGATGCCTAGATGAACCCGGGGCCAATGGATGATGCATTCAGTTACAGTACCGCAACACCACTATCTCCCCTGTGATCCATCTTGTTCAGTTCCTGAGCACTTGGGTTCAACCCATCCTGAAATCCAGATGTTGGGAAAGGGAGACGGCCTCCAAATTACCTCTGGACTGCTTCCCAGACTCTCAGGCCGTCATCCCTGTAGTAGTAATAAGGAAGAGCCTCGGTGCTGTCTAGCCCACGCATCTTGATGCTCTCAGGAAAGCAGAAGGATTTATAGGTGAGGCTGGACATGGCTCGCTGAACCATTCGAACATGGCCCCCTCCTCCTGTGCCGTTCGCCTGTATACAACCAGACAAACATCAGACACACATACCTTGAGACATGCACCAATGAAAACAGCTCCTTACAGCTGGGTTTACCTTGTCAAAGAGGCCACACTCACAGATCAGCTGCTCCCTTGCTTTGGTGTTGATTGCAATGGTAAATCGAACATGAGGCACCAAGAGCTAAAGGTCCATGCAGTGGGAAAAGAAAAGGAAAGATGTTAAATGGCAAACAAGTGACTGATTGTATTTCAACATCAGTGAAAACAGAAATATTAAAATATCCAAATACTCTCCCTACAGCCCTATGTCAACTCAGTCTTAATCCCACCCCAAACTCATCCGAACTAATCCCAGGGCTCTGTTTTCTCTCTCTCTCTCTAATAGCCCCTTTACACTACCCCACCAAACATTCCCAGGACAGGCATAGCATGGTGTCAGATATAGAGTAAAACTCTCTCTGGATATTTTCTAATCAATTAAGAGATGCTCTGGCACACCTCTGGAGCAAGTGGGACTTGAACTAAGAGGTAGGCTAAAAGGTAGGGACACTACCACTGCACCACAAGAGTACATAAAGCTCTTTCTACACTGTCCCCATTAAAATCTCCCTGGACGGGTATAGCACTGAGTTAGATACAAAGCCAAGCACCCACTTACACTGTCTCCAACAAACACTCCCAGGTTAGGAGCAGCATGTGGTTAGGTACAGACTAAAAGGTCACTCTACACTGCCCCCGACAATATTCCCAGGACAGGGATAGTACGTGGTTAGATAAAGAGGAAAGCCCCCTCTACTCTTTTAAACTGGAAGTAGTATAGCTTCCCCTATGCTTTTAAACTGAAAGTGAAGCGTCCTCTACATTGCTCCCATCAAACACTCCCAGGACAGGGACAACACAGGGTTTGATACAGAGAAATTGTCATGGAAAATGACAGCACCCTCTCCTCTTCCTACATTCAGGGCGGGTTTGTACCTTTGCTGAGTCTTCACTAGGAACGAGACAGGGGCCGACCACATTAACTTCAAGCTGAGTCAGTGTAAAGGAAAAATTTCCATTCCCAAGGATGTGATTGCTGCCCGCTCCAACGGATGAAGCCACAGAATTTATCCTAAACTCACCCAGTTCATGATAAGCAGATTTTTTTGCTCCACCCGTTTGACAATATCTCAGGGAGGCCAAACAGCAGGAGAGCATACCTTGAACAGAGGGTGGACAGCTGGGAGCTGTCGATAGAGTGCTATACCAAATACTTCCGACATAAGGTGAGTCTTCAGGAGATGGGTGACAGTCTGATGAACGTGAAAGTCTGTTGACCTCACCCATATTTTTGCCAACAACCATTCATACTTATCGTCAGTGGGGAGGAATATGGGATTATCTGGCCCAGGTTCTTGTTTCAGCTGTTGAAACAAAGAAAATCTTCGTGTTACTGGTGGTCAGGTATTCCATCCATGACCTTTGCAGGATTTTAATCAAGAGCCAAGATAATAGGAAGTAAATCCCAAATAAACTTCAGAACAGAAGGCAGAGCTTGGGGGACACTGTTGAATAGAACACAGAGCTAAGGGAGAGTGACTGGATTAAACAGTGTGGGAAAGAACCAGTCATGGTTTCATGCAGAATGGACTGACTAACTCAACGTGGAACTTGTGTCCTTCGATGAAGATGACTGAATTACAGAGACGATTATAGTGCAAAGAAAATTCCACCTATGTAATGATTTTTTCTGAATCAGCATTGCACAAAATGCACTCAAAGGACAGTGCTGGAGAAATGAATAGGCCACAAGGAAGGAATTAATGGACAGCAACGGAGGAATTAAAGGTCGATGCAATGAGAAGGAAAATAATGTTGTGATAACATAAATGGGTTGTAAGCAATTCTGAGTTTTTGATCTCAGTATTAGATTTAGGTTATCTGGTGTTCTTAGAAACATTTTACAAACACATGTTATTGACTAATGAGCTCTGGTTTTAGAAATACCAAAGAGGGCAAAGTAGAGAAGATGGGGAATGGAGTAAAGTAATAGAGAGAAGGCTTGGGAGTTGACAGTGAACAAAGAATTTGTTGCCTTCCAACAAGCAACAGAAAGATAAGGGTAGAGTTAAATTGTATGTTTGTAAATGCACAGAGTATTGTGAGCAAAATTGGGGAACTGGAAGCAGAAATTGCTCGAGGGGATATGACATAATAACATTGACAGAAACGTGGCTCAAGTCAGAAAGAACTGGATACTTTACATGCTCTGTCATAAGGCATTTAGTAGAAATGAGCTAAGTAAGACGGGAGGAGATGTAGCAGTCTTGGTCAAAGATAGTACACATTTTGAATTAAAATCTATATGGTTGGAGGTGAGATACAAGAATGGAGTGACGACCTTGTTGGGTATTTATTGTAGACCTCCAAAGAATGGGGAGGAAGTAGTAAAGAGCATTTGTTGGCAGCTTATGGAAATCTGCAGGAGAAGTAGAGTTGTGATAGTTGGTGATTTCAATTATCCTAGGACAGACTGGGAAAAAGGTAGAGTGTGGGGCACAGAAGGGGAGAAATTCTTGCAATGTGTACGAGAGAACTTTCTGGAACAGGAAATTTCCAGTCCTACCAGGAAGGGGGCTGTGCTGGATCTGATCCTAGGCAATGAGGCACGCCAAGTGGAGAATGTCGGAGTGGGGGAGCATTTAGGAACTAGTAATCATAACATAATAAGGTTCAATATTAAGTTGGAAAAGGGCAAAAATCAGTCAAGGACTAAGATCCCAGATTGGAAAAGGGAAAATTTTAGGAGTCTAACTGTTGAACTGGAGTATGTTGATTGGAAACCTATTTTGGTAGATAAATAAGTGGATGAAAAATGGGAGATTTCCAAAAGAGAGATGAATAGCTTGCAAGCTAGCTACATGGCCATGAGAAGTAAACACAGGATATCCAAAGCTAGTGAACCCTGAATGACTAAGAATATTGATTAAGAAATATGGAAGAAAAAGAAGGCAAATGATCCATACTGGAATAATAATAGCAAAGAAATCAGGAAGACTATGTCAAATGCAGGAGAGAGGCTAAGGCTAGAATAAGGAAGGCGAAGAGGAAGCATGAGAAAAGGATGGCAGGCTGCACCAAAACAAATAGTAATATGTTTTGCAAGCATATTAATAGTAAAAGATTAGTGAAGGATAGAAATGAGGAGAGTAAACTGCTTGCTGAAGCAAAGAGTACAGCAAAGTTACAAAATGAATATTTTGCTTCTGCCTTTACGAAATTAAAAGATAGAGACAATGGCCGATGAAAATGTGTCTGTTAAACAACTGAGCAGCATAGTGACAGATAACATAGGATTTGTCCTGGGGAACTGGAGGATTGCAAATATGATGGCATTGTTTAAGAATGGGACAAAGGATAAGTGATAGACCTGTCAGCTTGACATCCATAGTGGGAAAACTGATGGAAGCCATAATGCGGGATAAGGTAAATATACATTTAGAGAAAGATAAGCTACACAGTTTGGCTTTGTCAAGGGCAGATCATGTCTAACAAGTTTAATTGAATCCTCTGACGAGGTCACACAGGCAGTGGGTGAGGGTAATGCTGTGGATGTTGTATGTTTGGACTTTCAGAAAGCAGTTCATACAGTGCCACATGGCACGTTTGGTTATCGAATTAGAAATATGTGTGATTTATCTTTTCTTGGCAGCATGGATTAGAAGTTGGCAAAAATTTAGGAAACAGATGATAGGTATAGATGGACATTTCTCAGATTGCAGACAAGATGAAAATGTTGTTCCTCAGGGATCGGTGTTCGCGCCTTGGTTTTTCTGATGTATATGAATGATTTGAAGATGGGTGTTGAGGACAAAATCTCTAAATTTGTGGATGATACTAAGCTAGGGAGAACAGTAAATTGTTAGGATGATGCTGAGTGACTTTGAGGGATATTGATAAGTTGGCCAAATGGGCAGACACCTGGCAGATGAAATTCAATGCAGTCAAATGGAGAGACAATACAGGCTCAATGGACAAACTTTGAGGAGAGTACAGGAGGTGAGGGACCTCAGGGTTCATGTGCATGATTCCCTGAAGGTGGCCAGGCAAGGTGAAGCAGTTGTGAAGAAACCTTATAAGATCCTTGGGTTTATAAATAGACGCATAGAATATATAAGCAAGAAATTGACGCTACACCTCTACAAATTCAGACTACACTGAAGTACTATGTTCAGTTCTGGGCACCTTATTTAAGGAAGAATGTTAAGGCCTGGGACAGAGTGCAAAATTAGAATGATACCAAGAATGAGGGGTTTTAGATACCAGGAAATATTAAACAGATTGGGCTTATTCTCTCCTTGGAGCAGAGAAGATTAAGTGGTAAACTTATCGAAGTGTTCAAAATCATGAACAATTTTGACAGGTTTAGAGAGTTGCTAGGATTTGGAATGCGCTGGGAGGGAGGTGGAGGTGGATTCAATAAGAGATTTCAAAAGAGAGCTGGATATATATTTTTGAAGTGATGGATTTAGCAGGCAATAGATACAGGGCTAGAGAACAGGACCAGCTAAGTTGGTCTTTCAGGAACCAGGACAGATGCAATAGGGCAAATGGTATCTTTCTGTATTGTAAAAGTCTAGGGTTCTATGTATTTTACTTATCTAACAAGGCAAAAACACCTGCAGTTGTTGGAATAAGAACTGTTCCATTTTTACTGAACCACACTTAACAAAACCATAAACAGTCTGCAAACACCTCAACTGCCCCGGAACTGAAGAATAAACAACTAATCATGAGTGAATAAATTTTATTCATTTTTAGAGGTAAGTCTTAAGGACTGTGTTCTCATTTTCACTGTGGAAAAACAAATGGGCCATGAGAATAGAAATGACACCACGACATCAGGTAATTCTTACCAGCCAGGAGCAGCCTCGCACACAGAACACTGACATTGTAATTCATTTTCAGATAAGGTGAACATTATGAAAGAATCCATTGTATTAGGCTGAGAGATCATGCATATGTAGAACCATTCAAGCAAATTAAGCAGTGCCACATTATTGGCAATGTTTGAATAAGGCTGGGCAGTAATCTCAAGGGGACTATAAAATAAAGGTTTTGAATGCCATATTGTGTGCGTGTTTGTGGGTAAGTGGGTGTGGTGTGGAAGTGAGCCACATCAACTGGACAAAGGTATTGCTCTAAAGGTAGTCAGGGGCTGGTTCCCACGGTGTTTTGTCTCAAGGGAGTAAGAAGCGCCCTGTCCATGAGCTGGATTTTAAACCCAATTCGAAGTCTGCCTTGTATTATTGATACATATAACTTTTGTTTGTTACTGAAATAGATTTTAGTTGTTCGACGACTTGATCCTACTGAATAAAATCAAATTTGATTCATTAATTCAGTGCTCTTGTCTCACTTGATGGTAGACCTCTGTGAAACTTGTCATATTCAAGGCACCTGACTCTGCCTCACAAGTTGAGGGGTTCTCTGTATGACCGCATGATGTCCTCAGGTAAGGCAAGGGCAGAGGGGTATTCTTCCTGATCAACACCTCCTCGTGCTCAGACGTGGCACCCCTGGTGAGCCACTGCTCCCTGGACTAGAATACCTTACAGTAAAATGTCATCCCTACTATCTAGTGCACGAGTTCACCTCTGCCATTCAGGCATCAGTCTACACCCACCATATGTGGACGTGAAGAACTGCTTGGTTTAAATTTACACCATCACAAACACTCTGGAGATGAAATTCCCCAAGGCCTTATTCATAGTGGCCAGACACTTCGACCAGGCCAACCTCGAGAGGGCACTGCCAAAGTACCACCAACACATCTCCTGGCCAGCCAGAGGAACCAAACATCCTGGACCAAGCATCAAAGATGCCTACCGCTCCATGCCCTGTCCACACTTCAGAAAATCAAATCACAGCGCTGTGTCCCTCCTCCCAAGCTTATAAGCAGAAGCTGAAATGGGAGGATCCTTCACAGGAAAAAATACAAGGCTGCTCCGACACAGTGGAAGACCACCTCCGGGACTGCTTGGAATCGGTGGATTGGATCCTATTGAAGTGCTCAGTGGAAAACCTAGACAAGTATGCTACCACCGGCATGGACTTCCTTAGCAAATGGGTGGAGGACTGTGTGCCAAAGAAGTCAATCCGGACGTTTCCAACTGGAAACCTCAGATGAACCGGGAAATCCACTTCCTACTGAATACCAGAAATGCAGCATTCAAGACAGACGATCCAGACCTATACAGAAAATCCAGATATAATCTCCACAAAACCATCAGAGATGCCAAGAGGCAGTACTGAATAAAGTTAGAGGCCCAAACCAACCTTACAGGACACCTGCTGCCTGTGACAAGGCCCAAACAACATTACATGATACAAAATGACGCACAGCAAGATAGTGGAAAAAGACACATCCCTCCCTGATGTGCTCAATGCTTTCTATGCTTGGTTCAAGCAGAATATCTGTGTCACCTGCCCCAACAGCCCTGGGCGCACCTGTTCCCTCCACCACCCTGCAGATGTCAGATCAGTCTTCCTGGGAGTCAACCAAAGGAAAGTGATGGGTCCGGATGGAGTCCCCGGCCATGAGCTTAGATCTTCATGGACCAATTGGTGGAAGTATTCGTTGACATCTTTCAACCTCTCCCTCCTACAAGCCGAAGTTACCACCTGCTTCAAGAAGACCACTGTCATCCCTGTACCCTAGAAAGCACATGCAACGTGCCTTAATGATTACTGCCCAGTGGCTCTGAGCTCAATAATCATGAAGTGCTTTGAGAGGCTGGTCACAGCCCACATCAATTCTAATCTCCCAGCTTTTCTTGATCTCCTGCAATTTGCCTACTGACATAACAGGTCTACAGCAGTAGCCATTTCCCTAGCCCTGCACTCATCCCTGGAACAACTGGACAACCAGGACATATACATCAGACTCCTGCTCATTGACTACAGCTCCTCCTTCAACACCATTATGCCTTCCAGACTAATACCAAAACTCCAAGACATTGGTCTCAGCTCCGCCCTCTGCAACTGGATCCTCAGCTTCCTGACACATAGACACAATCTGTGAAGATAGACAACTACGCCTCCACCACAATAACACTCAACAACGGAACCCCCCGTGGATGCATTCTCAGCTCCCTACTGTACTCCCTGTACTTTCATGACTGTGTAGCCAAATTCTGAATGAATGCCATCTATAAGTTTGCTGACGAAACCACTGTGGTAGGATAGATAGCTAACAACAACGAGTCATAATGAGGGATTGGTGATGTGGGGTGCAATGATAACGACCTCTCTCTCAATGTTGGCAAAACTTTAGAACTGATTATTGCCTTCTGAAAGAAAGGAGGAGACAACGCCCCCATCTACATCAATGGAGCAGAGGCTGAGACAGTTGAGAGAGCGCCAAGTTGCTAGGAGTGATGATAACCAACAACCTGTCCTGGACTTAGTATTGAATTCAACATCTTTAAATAGTGAACCAATTCCCATTTCTTCTCATTGTTTCTGCTTTACATGTTACATTCTCCCTTTTCTTCCCTTTCTTTTAGCTTTAATTGTTACATTCTCTGTCACCATGTCCTTTCTTCCCTCCCTTCACCCCAGTGGGACTGTCTGCTCTTTCCAGTCTGGCAGTTAGATACACAATTGTTCTGCCATTCTCACATTTCGATCACTTAATCTGAACTATCAACATCTTTTCCCCAACAGCACCGCCACACCCGCCACAACTACAGCATAAAGAGGGAGAGGCGATGGCCTCGTGGTATTATCCGTGGACTGTTAATCCAGAGACCCAGATAATGTTCTGGCGAATCCATTCTGGGTTTGAATCCTGCCCAGCCAGCATCCAGAGATAGCAATGATCTAAAAATCTGAAACCTTGCCCACTGCACCATTTCCTGCCCTATCTTATTCCGATTCTCACTGGTGCGTGCCAGCCACTGGCAGTAATCCAGAGATTACTACCTTTGAGGTTTTGCTATTTAATCTCCAGTAATCCAGTTCATAATCCACGTTGATGGAATTTAAATTCAATTACAAATATCTGGCCTAGTGATAACAATGAATCCATTGTCAGAAAAATCCATCTGGTTCACTAATGCCATTGAGGGAAGGAAACTGCCATCCTTACCTGGTCTGGCCTACATGTGACTCCAGACCCACAGCAATGTGGTTGACTCTCAACTGCCATCTGGGCAATTAGGATGGGCAATAAATGCTGCCTAAAAGTAACGTCATCATCCCATAAATGAATTTTTAAAAAATGCTGCCCCCTCCACACTTCACTTCACCAGCTCTGATGAAGAGTCAGACTTGAAATGTTAACTTGCTCTCTCTCCATGGATGCTGTCTGACCCGCTGCGATCTGCAGCTGTTGTTATCCGTATGTCCTTGCTTACTATGATCTGCCTGCGCTGCTCATAGACAAAGCTTTTCACTGTACTTAGGTACATGTGACAATCAATTGATATTCAAACTGTTAGTTTGAAGAGGAGATCAATTTGAAGCTTTAATTAGATGAGCTCCACCAAATTGAACTAATCTAAATTCTGTAATTTTGAAACTTAGGTTATGGAACAGAGCAAAGCAAAAATAAGTAGACAGAAGCTCGAAGGACCAGACGAGCTGCAAAAGAAGATGGAAAACAAATAGACGAGAAAGGATTTAACTACTTTCTATGAACAGGAGGAAAAGGGTATCTCAGAACCTGTTGACTGTGGGAAATATTGGCAGATGTATCTCAAAAAATTAAAGACTATGAATACTTGTGGCTGTTTAAACTGGGTTTATACTGAATTTAGTAAATGGGGAGCGGTAGCAAAAGCTGCAACAACAGAGGTCAGAATTTGTTAAAATGCAGATAGAAATTTTGAAAGGTGCAAGGAAATGAAAGGTGGGTGCAATTGAGATTTTCAGAGAAGGTATTTAGAACAAGTCAAGAAATGGCAAAAGAGCAGGGAGGACAATGAGAGATAGACAGTGGATGTTTTCCAGTATCGATATGTACAAATTAAAATTGACAATCAGCACGAGGGATGGGGGAGGCATCTACCAAGTCACACCAGAGCATCACAGAGTGAGAGAGAGAGAGAGAGAGAGACATAGAGAGAAATGGCCCAGATATTGCACAGATTCTTACAGCTGTTTACACAATAGCCCTTTGAGAGGTCTGTAACACAGTCAATATTCAGGATGGAATATGTATGCACTATGAATATAGAATACATATGGCTATCAAAATTAATATTATTACACATTATTATTAATATTAATATAATTAGAATGTTATTATTCATATTAATTTTGTAACTCACGTTGTAAAAATACTTGGGAAAAAAGGCTATCAGCTAGTTGCTGACCGTGTATTGACTGGTATCTGTATCCTGACTATGAGTTGTTCACTGACTGGGTGGACAGGTCCTGTCCTCTCTCAGCTGAATATCAATAGAAGATCACAATACACTATATCAACAGCAGGAACAGACTTCTCCCCAGCATCTGACATCACTGAAACAGTTCATGTAGTCATTATCTCACTGCTGTTTGTGGAAGCTTGCTGTGCCAAAACTGGCAACTGCATTTTCAACATTACAGAAGTGAAGATACTTCAAGAAATAGCTCATTGGTTGCAAACACAGAGTCATAGAGTCACACAGCATGGAAACAGACCCCTCAGTGCAACCCATCCATGCTGATCAAGTTTCCCAAACTGAACTAGTCCTACTGGTCTGTGCTTGGTCCATATCCCTCCAAATCCTTTGACATAGGAAGTGTTACTGATATAAACTCATGACCTATGTCAATTCCTAAGTCATGTGATACAACAGTAGTGCAGTTGTTGATTAGTCACTTGGAAAAAATCCTGGAAGAGTGGAAAGTGCAACATAAAACACATCTTTGTGTCCCATTCAACAATGTACCTTCACCCAGCACACAATGCCTCCTCTTAATTGATTGAAAGGACATTAACCACCTTAGCTTCCTCCTTCTCAGTGTGTAATTTGTGCCCAGCACCAGCTACAGTATTCTATCCAATTTTGGACACTATGCCTCAGGAAGGATGTCAAGGCCTGAAGCACATCAGGGATTCACCAGAATGGAGTAAAGGATAAAACACTTACGTTATTCAGAGAAGCTGGGATTGTTCCTATTGGAACAGAAAAACTTTTTTTATAGAATAAGAATCCCCACAGTGTGGAAACAGGCCATTTGGCTCAACAAGTCCACACCTCCGAAGAGCATCCCACCCAGACCCATCCCCCTACCCTATCCCTGTAACCCTGCATTTCCCATGGCTAACGCACCTAACCTACATGTCCCTGAACACTATGGGTAATTGAGCATGGCTAATCCACCTAACTTGTACATCTTTGGACTGTGGGAGGTAACCCAACAGACTCAAGGAGAATGTGCGAACTCCACACAGACCTGAGGCTGGAACTGAGCCCAGGTCCCTGGTGGTGTGAGGCAGGAGTGCTAATCACTGAGCCATCGACATGATGTATTAGAAGTGCTCAAAATAATGACAGGTTCTGACGGAACAACAAGTGAGAAACTGTTCTCACTGGAAGGAGGCTTGGTAACTACAGGATACCAGCATCTAATTGGAAAAATAATTGACAAAAGATGTAAAGAGGAGATGAGGATAATTTTATTTGCAGAGTAAGTTGTCTGGAAGCAGATTCGGCAGTAAATTTTAAAAAGAAGTTGGTTAAATACCTGAAGAGAAATTTGCAGGTACTGCGTGTGTGGAAGAAATTGGCTAGTTCTTTCAAAGAGATAGCACAAATAGGACAGCCACAATGGCTTCCTGAACCGTATAATCTGACAATCACAAAAACTGTAAATAGAAACCTTTCTCTGACAACCAACAGAGTCTTAAAACGTCGCGTCAACTAGTTCTCACTCCTGTCCCTTGTGGTACTGCCTTATTCTCTGGTTTTATTTTCTTGTTTAAAGAGCACACTTACCTGGATAGCGACAGGCACCAGTTTATTTTGGGAGTTATTGTATAGCAGGCACAGGGGTGCTGTCAGGTATTGGATGGTGCAGGGGTCAGTGCAATTGGCAGGAATCCCATCCATTATCTCGTAGTCTGCCAAGTAAATGTTTCCTTTCTGTCCCAAGATCAAAATAACACAGTCATGTTAGAATCCTTCCTTTGTAAATTCCCAAGGCACAGGACTGTGCAGGGGCATGGACCTGTGTTGGGGATAACTATAGGGATTTGGGGACAGTTAATTGGGCTGGGGTTGATCTAGTGGGCAGTGACCTGGGCTGGGGGTTGGACAAGTGGGCTATGACTGGTCTGGTGTGGGGGGATACTGGGCACTGACCTGGGCTGGGGTGGATTCCCAAGATAGTGACCTGTGCTTGGGTGCCTTGTGCCTTGAACAGCAGTTTTTCCTGTATTCCCACCTTCAGGTCTAAGGTTAGCCCAGGATCTTACCAAACTGCTTGACTCTGGAAGGCTGTGTACTGGGGTAATATCCTGCCCTCTCACAACAAGCAATCTGAGGACAAGAACAGCAGACTAGGGCTGACTACTTTGTCCTGGCATTGCCTGGCACACAGCAGCTCACTTTGGTTGCGATGACACCATGTGCCCAGAGGAAATGAAGCCAGTAGCATCGTGGCAGAGAAACTGTGTCATTCTCCAGAATGCACTTGTCCTGACAGTCAACCTTCACCTGCTTTGGGGATTTATCCAGGTGAAGGTCATTGGCTGGAATCTCTGTTGGATAATATCGGAGTGCTGCTGACTTGGAAATGAGGAAATGACAGCTGACCTTTAACTTTGCTGATTCTCATGGAGCTGATTGACTTTGGAGGTTGTGAGAAGTTGGGTTTTATTGTAATCAGTGATCTCAGCTTTTCACGGGCCATTTTAATCTTTTTTGCTACCCCTGTCCTTGACCCTCACAGGTATCCCCTTACTAAGGGACCCTCTTGTGCCCCATGTTGGTACTCTTCCCTGCACCCTTGTACTCATCACCCTCCCTGTAGCCCATGTGTCAGGCACCTTGCCCTCAGCACTACCCTTTGTATCTCTGCAGTAACCAGAGGTTGAGGATCTCTGTACCTCTATTTCTTCTTCCAGCGTCAATTGCCGTTCCAAGCAGATCTGCACCATTTCGTTGGTGACAGGGAATTTCTCTGGCAATCTGTCGCATTTTTTGAAGATGACGGGATTGCATCCATTCAGGAACTGGTATCCAAACATGAAATCCTCCTGCCAGTGTTGCATGACATACTCTGCAAGAGGCACAAACATTATCGCTCCCCACCTCCTCAGCTAGCCTCCTCCGACTTCTCCCCCTGACTGTTATAACACAGTGCAGGCCTGGCCCCTCCTTGAGCGAAATCCCTGCTGATCTACAGCTGCCCTTTTCTCCTCAACACAAACCCAACTAAAATTTATTGACAAAAGCAGAATTCAAGGTGCCTAAATGGAAAACAACATGCTGTTCCTCCAGCTTAAGTTGGGTTTCACCAGAACACGCGCCTCTTCAGATCTAAAAAAAAATGAGATTGGACTTGAAACGATATTTCTGTTGTTTCTCCACAGACCTGTTGAGTTTCTCCAGCACCTTTTGCTGTTACTTCAGATTTCCAGCATCCGCAGTATTCTATTTTTATGATGGATAAATTACTTGACAAAAGGACAGAGCCTGCCTGAGGACCATCTTATTTAAACCAAAGCTGAGCAAGTGTAGGATTGAGTTTTAACCTGGCACGGGTGCTTGGTTACTGGGAGCAGGTCTACCTGGGGCACTAGGATTTCATGGTGTTTAGAGTGTGGAATAGATATATGTCATACCTGAAATTGTGTTGCTAATGCGAACAAAGATCTTCTCAAAGTCTGCAAAATCACTCCATGAAGACTGAAACATGTGCATAAAGCGATTCACATACAGATTCTCCATCCTGCACAAAAATAGTTCCTTTCATTAGAAACAGGTTTGGAATTCTTCCGACTGTATTGGATGAGCTGGGACCGTGAGGGTGGGTCAGTGTGAGAGGAAGGTATGCAGAGGGGGGTGGTGTGCAGGCAAGGGGAAAGGGGCTCCCACTCGCTCTTGGAGGGTCCCAGGTCTTGGAGTTTGATCTGTGTTCATAGAAACCAATGGGACTATACACTGATTGGAAACAGTGGGATGGTATCTAATTTCTCCAAAAGTGCTGGTAATGGCCATCCAGATGGGGCTCAGAGAATGACTGTCCACATAATAATACAGTGATGACCTGGGATCTTCCAGTGAGTCACTAACAGACCCTGTCATTGGCATCAAATCAACTTCCTCAGATTGTATAAAACCCTATGACGTGACAGAATTGATAACACAGCCTGTACACAGCCAACAGGAGGAGGCCATTCAGCCCCATAAGACCATTTGCTCATTTCATCAGATTGTGGCTGATTGGGTTGTAGCTGAGACTCCACTTTGCTGTTTACTGCCATAAGCCTTGACTCTCTTAGTTAAGAATCTATTAACCTCGGCCTGAAGAATTTTAAACGGCTCTGCCTCTACCATAACTCCAATTACAGTCTGTAAAATAATACGTCTTTACCTCATTTCCATCTTAAATATGAGCTTCCTAGTTTTAAACTGCGTTCCCCGGATTTAGTCTCTTCCACAAGAAACATCTTTGCCACATCCACTTTATCCATTCCCCTCAGTATCTTGTGTGTTTCAATAAAATCACTTCTTATTCTTCCGAGCACCAATGGTCACATGTTCCTTATAAGACGAGTCTCCACTTCCCCTACCCAGTCCCAGGTATCAACTGAATTAATATTGCCTTAATTGTTTTCAGTGAATTTATGTCCTTTCTTAACTAAGGAAGCTAAAACTGTTCTTCATACTCCAAATGAGTTCTCACCCATATCTTGTACAATTGCAGTCAAACCTTCCTACTTTTAAATTCCGTTCCCTTGTGTCAAGACAATGTCTTTTTTCATTTCCTATATTTTTAGTGGTGGATTGAAATGGGAAAGGAATGGTTTTAAAACCAAGGATTGCTGCATGTTTTGAAAACAAGTAACTGACCCTCATTGTAAGCACTATTTACATTGCTGCTGGTTCCAGCATTGTTGAAGTATAGTTTACAGATAAACTGGAGTCAAAGAGTGGCGTACGACTGCAGATAACAAGGTGTGGGGCTGGATGAACACAGCAGGCCAAGCAGCATCATAGGAGCAGGAGAGCTTGATGTTTCGGGCCTAGACCCTTCATTAGAAATGTTGCAGCTTTGTAGCTTTGGTTGGTAACAACTAGCTGATTGGTCTGTGGACTAGTGACCAGTTACCAATGACAAAGACCTTCTGCCTTGCTGTGAAATTGTTCCAATAACAATGTGTGTGAAAGACAGTGACTCTTACCAATTTTTATAAATTTACCTTAGAAAGCATCCTATCTGGATGTATCACAGCTTGGTACAGCAACTGCCCTGCCCAAGACAGCAAGAAATCAGAGAGTTGTGAACATATCCCAGTCCATCACACAAACTAGCCTTCCTTCCAGTGACTCCACTTACATTTCCCAGTGCCTTGGGAAAGCAGCTAACATAATCAAAGACCACTCCCACCCCGGTTATACCCTCTTCCATCAGGCAGAAGATACAAAAGCTTGAAAATACATACCAACAGATTCAAGAACAGCTTCTTCCCTGATGTTATCAGACTTATGAACAAACCTCTTATATATTAGAGTTGATCTTCACCTACACCTTCTCTGTAGCTGTAACACAATATTCTGCATTCTGTTCTATTACCCTGATTACTTGTGGAACGTACGATCTGTCTGTTTAGCACGCACAACAATACTTTTCATTGTATCTTGGTACATGTGACAATAATAAATCAAATTAAAAGAAATCATAAAAGGACGGATGAGTTGCCTTAAAGACCTAGTAGACCAAACAAGCTGTAAATGAACATCTGCCTGACCTGACCAGTCTATGTAAGAATTCACTGCAAATATCTGGGGCTACAGCCCATGTTAATTGGTTTCTGGCACATGAACACCCTGCACATGGGTCATTCATTAAGGTTGAAGTTTCAGAGAAAATCTGGTGAGACTTACAACACTGTATAAAGCTAACACAAATAAATTTTAGTAAGTTTTGAGGAAGGGTCACTCGACCTGAAACGTTAACCCTGATTCCTCTCCACAGATGCTGCCAGACCTGCTAATTTTTTCCAGTAATTTCTGTTTCTGTACAAATGAATTTTAATCTGGGAGGTGGCATATTATATAAGAGAAGGGCGGAAAGAGTGGAAAAATCTAGGTAGCGTTACAGTGAAATGATGAAAAAGATAGCAATTTGACAGCAGGGCAACCAAACAATTAAGGTGCATTCTCAAGGTTTATTGGCATTGGTTACACATTTACAAAATTGGAACATGTCATTGAAGTGTGTACAGCCTCCTCACTTTCATACTCACATGGACACACTCTCTCTCACACGTGCTCTCTTAAACAAACACACACATATAGATATACACTCTCATACACACATTCCCTCCCTCCCTCCCTCTCTCTCTCTCTCTCACACACACACGCACGCATTCTCACTCATAGACACACATGCACTGTCTCATGCACACATTCTCACACACACACACTCTTTCTCTCACACACGTGCACGCACTCACACACTCTTTCACACACACATGCGCACACACACACACTCTCACACACACATGCACTCAATGTCACTCAGACACTCACAGACACTGACACATGTACTTCCCCTCTCTCTCTCACACACACACACACACACACGTAATGATAGGCTAGCTGAACATAAACAAGATGATATAGAAACACAGGACAAAGCTACTTGCTTCAGAGAACAACAACTAAATGTTGGTATCAAAGATCCACATATGCCAGAAGGGGCCAGGAATGTGGGAATGCAACCATTATAGGGAGAGCAGGGAAAGACACTGGGAAATGCAAACATCGCCAAAAGGGTCAGAAGAGAGACAGGAGTTTAAATCCATGGATTGTGTGATGATACTAGCGTTTAAGAGGTGTATTTTGACCAGGTTTTTGTTTAAGAGAGATTTTGAGCCATTGGGGATAAATTGTCTGGTCTAAGCCAATAAACAGCTTGTAAGGCCTTGGGGTGTTTTTAATGTTGAAACAATAGAAGTACATGAATGGGTGGAGTCAGGCTCCCACTGAACCAGGGTTTTGGTTTAGCTTTCAGTAGCTGTTGATGTCTTGAAACTGCATGTTGAAGCTGTTACATCTCTCTCTCTGCTACAGCTAAAAACTTGCGTTCTCTCTCTGCTGCCAGAATCGCATGTGAGATAATCTGTTTTATTAACTTTGCCAAGGGTGTGTTTATGGGATGTTACTATATTGGAACAGTTGCTTTTTCATAGTCGAATAATCTATTATTCTGTTGAGTTTTTCAATAGAGTTATAGTTATAGCTATACCAACTCTTCTTTCTTTTGTTTGTATTTTGACTGTAGGTAAGGACAAAGTTTGCTTAAAGCCGAGTAGTGCAACAAATTGAATTACATCTGGAACACAGCACCTTACATTTGTCTTTAAATATGATAAAAGTTAGGGTCTAGGCTATCTCAATGAGAAACTGGACGGGGGTTTGGTCTGGTCCACAGCAATTGGCAAACTAAACAAAGGATGTGGAAAGCCAGAAAATGCAGTACAGGTTCTGAAAGCTGAGCTGGAGGTGAACATGGATCTAGGAAAACATTGTGAGCTTGCAAAAGGAATTCTGGTTATTATATGAGGAGATTTTGTTGTAGTCAACCAGAATGAGACAGGAGGAAGAACAAGCATGATGAAACAGACTGGGAATATCATGAGAAGTGAGAAGTCCTTGCAATTCAGAAGTTTTGTTGGATATAAACAAATTAGAAGGCAAGTTGACAAAGGATGTCAAATAAAAAGAGTTGGAGAGTTGGAAAGAAGTTGGTGTATTTATCAAGCCATCAGATAGAGCGTATTATATTATTACATCATATAGATAGATGTGCACAGAAAAGGTGCTGAGGCAGGTACAAATCTAAAAGCAGATGAGACACTCAAGAACACTATTTGATCTGGGAAACCTAGAAAATAGAAAGGGTAGTTTAAAATTCCTTGGCTGCTGAAACACTGGTGCTAATAGAAGCTATGGAGACATATATTTACCAGTATTCTAAAAGAAGTATTATATGAGGGGCAATCTCCCATAGAATGTTATGTGAATAATTTTGCATAGTAACCTTTGATGCGGCGCCTCATCAGATGAATTTTGGAAATCAAAACACATCATGTTGATAGGTGCCGTTGTATTTATGTTACTTGTTATTACCTGAAAGAGCCCTAATAAATTAGCTAAACATGATCTCCCTTTCTCAAAACCAAGCTGACTCTTCTCAATTGCATTGAGATTTTCTAAATGTCCTGCAAGAACCTCTTTACTGATAGATTCAAACATCTTCCCTCTGACGGAAAACTGGATCAAACTCCCACTCTCCCCATTTTAGCTTCTGAGCCCCTCAGCCTCCAGGTTGAGTAATGGCTCTGCAACAATTCTTCTGAAGAGGGTTTTATTATGTGTAATATACTCATTTTTTTTTCCAATTTTTATTCTGGGACAGCCTGGTGGCTCAGTGGTTAGCACTGCTGCCTCACAGTGCCAGAGACCTGGGGTTTGATTCCACCCTCAGGCGTCTGTCTGTGTGGAGTTTGTACATTCTCCCTGTGTCTGCTGTGGTTTCCTCTGGGTCTCCGGTTTCCTCCCACAGTCCAAAGATGTGCAGGTTAGGGTGGATTGGCCATGCTAAATTGTCCATAGTGTTCAGGGATGTGCAGTCTAGGTGGGTTAGCCATGGGAAATACAGGACGACAGGGATTGGGTGAGGGGATGTTCTTTGGGGGGTTGGTGTGGACTTGACGGGCCAAAGGCCTGTTTCCACACTGTACAGATTCTGTGACTCTCTCGGATTGCAAAATACTACAAATGGTTGGTGAGAGTTGGGTTGACAGTTGACTGAGAACTGGTTTCTGGTCTGGGTAAACATGATGAAAATCCATGGGGATTTGATTGATAATTGGCATGCTCAGTCTCTGCACAGGCAGACGAATCATGTTCCAAATGCCAGCCAGGTGGTGCTCAGAAGCCACATGGTGATGGCAGGTGAGGTGGGTTGTAGACTGACAATATTTGACACAAGCAGATTCAGTTACAGACCCAGAGGCATGTTTCCAGGACCGCGTATGGGTCAGGGGAAGAGGGGGGAGTGCCTTTCCAGCACCGTGTGTGGGTCAGGGGGAGGGGGGGAGCGTGTTTCCAACACTGCCTGTGGGTCAGGGGGATGCATTTCCAGCACTGATTGTGGGTTAGGGGGAGGGGGTTGCTTTTCCAGTACTGCATGTGGGTTGGGGGAGCGGGCAGTGCTTTTCCAGCTCAGCTTGTGGGTCAGGGGGAGGGGTGGGGTTGCTTTTCCAGCACTGTGTGTGGGTCAGGGGTCAGGGGGGTTTACTCTGCACAGCTCTCCATCCCAATGTCTGACAATTTCCATTCCACCTGCTTGCAGCCGCACAATTAACCTACTTCCACCAATGACCCTCAAAACCATCCCCACCAGCCCCATATAATGCCTCTTAATGTCCAGTAAAAAAGAGCATTTCCAAGAAACGTTTGGCCTTCTGGTTGGGTGTTAAGCAGAGCAGGATGAATTTCCCCAGTCAGTGGAGGATAGTTTACCTTTTGTAATTCTGCTGTGAGTTTACTGTGCGTCACACATTGACCCTTCCCCCACCCCACCCATACCAAAACTCAACTGAACTTTCCAATGCTGCTTGAAAATTCCCCTAAACCTCTGGTCTTCTAGGTAATTCTCAGACTCAGCCACCTCAGTTCGTTTGAAGGATGTGTCGAATTGGTGACTAGCACAGGTTCAATCCGAGGGGCATGATGCAGCCCCTGCATTTACATTTACTTCTTACTTACACTAACTTCATTGGGAAGAGATAGGAAAGAGCTGGCAACTCTCTCTCGTCTATTTGTGTGCTTGGGAGAGGGTGTGTTTGTGGTTGTGTGTGTGCCTGTGGGGTGGTGGTTTTTTGTGCATGTGTGCGCATATGTGGGGTGGAGAGTGTGTGTATGTGGAGGTGTGTCTATTGATATGTGCGGGGATGGAGAATTTGTGTATACGTGTGTGGGAGGATGTCCAAGGATGTATGGGAATGTGAGAGGGTACAGGGTGTCTCTGTGTCTGTGGGTATGTGTGGGTGTGTGTGGGATTGTGCGTGTGGGTGTGTGTATAGGAATGGGTAGGTGTATGCGCAGGTGTGCATGTGGATGTGCACGCGCGTGTGTGGGGGTTGTGTCTGTACACGTGTGTATGTGCGTGTGCACATGTGCATGAATGTGTGCGTGTGTGAGAGATGTGTGTGGGTTTGGAGGGTGTGTCTTTGTGGAGATGTGTGTATCGGTATGTGTGGGGGTGGAGGATTTGTGTGTGCACGTGCAGGTGTGCGTGGGGATGTCTCTGTGCGTGTATGGGGGTGTGTGGGGATGTCTCTGTGAGTGTATGGGGGTGTGTGGGGATTTCTCTGTGCGTGTATGGGGGTGTGTGGGGATGTCTGTGGGAATATGGGAGGGTAGAGAGTTTGTGTGTCTGTGGGTGTGTGTGTGTGTATGGGGGTGGAGAGTGTGTTTGGGGGTGTGTGGGGACAGTGAGTGTGTGTGTTTGGGAGTGTGTGGAGACAGTGAGTGGGTGTGTTTGGGGATGTGCAGGGACAGTGGGTGGGTGTGTTTGGGGTGTGGAGGGTGTGTGTGTGTGTGTATGGGGGTGGAGTGTGTGGAGACAGTGGGTGGGTGTGTTTGGGGGTGTGTGGGGACAGTGGGTAGGTGTGTTTGGGGGTGTGTGGGGACAGTGGGTAGGTGTGTTTGGGGGTGTGTGGGGACAGTGGGTGGGTGTGTTTGGGGGTGTGTGAGGACAGTGGGTGGGTGTGTTTGGGGGGGTGTGGGGACAGTGGGTGGGTGTGTTTGGGGGGGTGTGGGGACAGTGGGTGGGTGTGTTTGGGGGTGTGTGGGGACAGTGGGGGGGTGTGGGGACAGTGGGTGGGTGTGTTTGGGGGTGTGTGGGGACAGTGGGTGGTTGTGTTTGGGGGTGTGTGGGGACAGTGGGTGGGTGTGTTTGGGGGTGTGCGTGGACAGTGGGTGGTTGTGTTTGGGAGAGGTGCAGGGTGGGTGTGCGTGGACAGTGGGTGGGTGTGTTTGGGGGGGTGCAGGGTGGGTGTGCGTGGAGCTGTGAGTTTTTTAGTTGCCCCTCCGAAGTTGCCATTGTTCATTGATTGAGAGTCAGTGCTGACAGATGGGGGACAATGTATCTTGGTCTGATACTCACTTGCTAGGTACGATCTGTAGAGACTGGAATCTTGACTGATCACTGTTCCTTGCCCAGTGTCCCAGTAGAAGTCAGCTCACAGGGTTTGGCCCAGAAATTGATGCTCAGGCCATTGGGTCTCTTGGGCAGGTAACACTTGTGCACAATGAACCATTCGGGGGGAGTGGGGCTATGCGGACCGGGCTGGGGTCAGTGGACAGAGACTTTACTCACGCTTTGGAGTAGTTCAGGACAAAGTCGACTCCCTTCTCACTGTCAAACTGAATGTCACGGGGGAGCTCACTGTGATAGTTGGCATCAATACTCAGTGGGAACCCTGGGTGCCATTCCTTCCACCTGCAACACACAAAACAGCCAGCCTCAGCAGTATCATTGGTGACCAGCTGTGGGGAAGGACACAAGATTGAAATTAAATGGGAACATTTTAAAAATAAAGTTCTCTATGTTTTAAATAAAGCGTGAAACACTGAAGCAAAAAAGTGAAGTCTAATATTTTTATACAATATTGAGTAGGTGCAGCTGGAATATTGTATCCATTTGTGGGTCATGCACTTCCCTTTGAGCGAAAGCAGAGGAGATTCACTAGAACAGTACAGGGAGGAAGGAATTCAGTTCCATGGAGTGGCTGGACATATTCTCCTCACTTAAAGTTTTGGCAAAGATTTGTAGCTTGGGTTGTGGGTGAGGTTGTAGATTTGCTCACCGAGCAAGTCTCTCATTCAGACGTTTCGTCACCATGCTAGGTAACATCATCAGTGAGGCCTCCGATGAAGCGATGTGATTCTACTCTGCTTGGAATTTATACTGTCTGGTCCGTTACAGTGAGTACTGTCATTTCTGGTTTTGATCTGTATGGGTTTGTATATGGGGTCCAATTCTATATGTTCATTGATTGAAGTACAGGTGGAGAACCATGCCTCTAGGAATTCCCGTGTGTGTTTATGTTTGGCTTGGGCTACTATGGGTACATTGTCCCAGTTAAACTGATGGCCTTCACTGTCTGAGCGTACCGATTAGAAGGAGAGTTTGTCGTGCTGTTTTGCTGCTAGCTGATGTTGGTGTACTCTGATGGCTAGTTTCCTTCCTGTCTGTCTGATGTAATGTCTGTGGCAGTCATTGCATGGTATTCTCCTTACAGAGTTAATGGGAGACTTAATCAGAATGCTCAAAATTACAGGTAATTCAGATTGATTGAGCAAAGAGAACAATCTCCTCTGCCTGAAAAGGATGGTAGAAACAGATTTAATAGCAGCTTTGGACAAGGAACTGGAATTTAATAATGAAACACTTGCACGGCTTTATTTACAAAGTGAAACACTACATCCCACGTGCAGTCAATAAACTGGGAACAATTGATCGAAAATCGAAAACAAAACTACCGAAAGTTGCAGGAGGCTCACTTGACTGCTCCAGAGCTGTGGCAAAGGCACAAGCAAATGAGAAGAGGACACTTATGTTTATATTGAGTAAATGATTGCCAGGGCAGCTCCGAATCTCACAATGGGACAGGGCAGTGCGGTTAACTTCCCTCCGACTCTCAATCTGCAGCTGCTAGCTGTGAGTATCAATCAGCACGATTCCTGCAGACTTTGTGAAACAAAGGATGTGGGAAGCTGTAGGGGAAAGTAAGTGGGAAGGGGGCGGTCAAGATTTGTTCAGTCTCACGTCCAGGGCTAAAGGGCCACTGACCTCACTGTATGAGAGACCAGCCTCACGTACATTGACCAAGTCAGCTGCAGGAAGCTAATCAAATAAAGACAACCAGCTTCAGACAGACGCTCTGAGCTGAGTTAAGGCTGGAAGGACAGAGGCTGGGTGATATTGGGATTATGCACTGTGGGAACAATGGGTGGCAAGTGCAGTTCATGTTACATTCAGACACAAGGTGACGTGTCCCTTTATCCCCACATTCCCTGCATACCCAGTGATAACCCAGGACACCACATCAACCTACAACACTCAGCACTCCCCATACCAGATCACTCTGCCAGTGACCGCAGGAAGATACTGATAGGTCTCAGTCACTTCTACAGGCACTGGCCTCATCACCTTCAGAAAAAAGCAACTGCTCTCGTTCCAGGGACATAATCATTTACCTGTACATCTTCTGCCTCTCCTCAAGTTCTCTGCGGCGGTGCTGTCGGACAATTTGAATCTGGTCATCGCATGGTAATCTAGCTGCAGAATAACATTTCACACAGAGTTACAGAGAGTCCTGTGTTCATAAACCATTACACGGGGTGCCTGTCCTGTGTTCATAAACCGTTACAGAGTGCCTGTCCTGTGTTCATAAACCATTACAGAGTGCCTGTCCTGTGTTCATAAACCATTACAGGGTGCCTGTCCTGTGTTCATAAACCATTACACAGGGTGCCTGT
>JAHRHZ010000071.1:1379350-1389663 GCA_024137785.1 Ginglymostoma cirratum
CTGTCCTGTGTTCATAAACCATTACACAGGGTGCCTGTCCTGTGTTCGTAAACCGTTACAGAGAGCGTCTGTCCCAGGATAGTGTTCACACAGAGTTATAGAGAATGTCTGTCCTGGAATAGTGTTCACATACGGTTATAGAGAGTGTCTGTTCTGGGACAGTGACAGGAAGGTGTGCTTATTGCACAGACTTGATCTAAAATAGTGCAGAGATACTGGAATACAATAACTGGAACTTGTGTTTTCTTTTAATGTTTGATGTGAGGTGCTACGTTTTGGAAAAGCACGTCAGGGCAGGACTTATACACTTAATGGTAAGGACCTGGGGAGTGTTGAGACCTTGGAGTGCAGATGCATAGTTCATTGAAAGTGGTCACAGGTAGATAGGATGGTGAAGAAGGCATTTGGTATGATTGCCTTTATTGGTCAGTGCATTGAGTGTAGGAGTTGGGACATCACATTGCGACTGTACAGAACATTGGTTAGGACCACTTTTGGAATACTGTGTCCAATTCTGGTCGTCCCGCTATAGGAAGGATGTGCGAAACTTGAAAGGGTTCAGAAAAGATTTACAAGGATGTCGCCAGGGATGGAGTGCTTGAGCCAGAGGGAGAGGCTGAATAGGCTGGGGATA
The DNA here is from genome assembly GCA_024137785.1 of Ginglymostoma cirratum. Lineage (NCBI taxonomy): Eukaryota > Metazoa > Chordata > Chondrichthyes > Orectolobiformes > Ginglymostomatidae > Ginglymostoma > Ginglymostoma cirratum. The sequence continues at coordinate 1,379,985 of JAHRHZ010000071.1, forward strand.
TTTTCCCTGGATCGTTGGAGACTGAGGGGTGACTTTATAGAGGTTTATAAAATCATGAGGGGCACGGATAGGGTCAATAGCCAAGGACTTTTCCCCAGGGTAGGGGAGTCCAAATCTAGAGGGCACAGTTTTAAGGTGAGATGGGGAAGACATAAAAGGGACCTAAGGGGCAACTTTTTCACACTGATGGTGGTGCGTTTATGGAATGAGCTGCCAGAGGAAGTGGTGGAGGCTGGTACAATTACAACATTTAAAAGGCATCTGGATGGAACATGAATAAGAAGGGTTTAGAGGGGTATGGGCCAAATGCTGGCAAATGGGACTAGATTAATTTAGGATATCTGGTCTGCATGAACCAGTGGACCAAAGGGTCTGTTTCTGTGCTGTATATCTCCATGACTCTAAATCTATGTTTTTCCTTTTCTTCACCTTTTAAAACATTGTAATGATTTTTTTATGTTCATTTACCTGAAGGTTGTGGCCTCTACTCTTTTAAACAAAATTTAAAGTTTCCTTGACATTGTCTCCATCGAACAGTCCCAGGACAAGGACAGCACGGGGTTAAGACACAGAATAAAGCTCCCTCTATATTGTCCCCCATCAAATACTCACAGGACAAGGACGGCACAGTGTTAGATATAGGCACCATCCCTATCAAACACTCCCCGGACAGGGACAGCATGGGTTGAGATACAGAGTAAAGCTCCCTTGACACTGTTCCCATCATATATTCCCAGGGTAGGGCAATGTGAGGTTAGATACAGCATAAAGCCTCCACTACTCTTTTAAATTGAAGGTAATGCTCTTTTACACTGCCTCCTATTAAACACTGCAACCCCAGGTACAACACACGTTAGATACAGAGTAAAGCTCCCTCGACATTGTCCCACATTAAACACTTCAAGGATGTCTACAGCATGGGGTTAGACTTGTTCTAAATGAAGATGTGGTGAACTTTTGTTAATGGTTTATTATGCAATGCCTTACAAAGAGCTTTTTAGAAATCAAAATATTTTACATATACTTGTCTACTCTCTTTTACACTGTCAAAGGCTTCAGTAAGGTTGGTCAAGAAACAGGGGTGGCACGGTAGCTCAGTGGTTAGCATTGCTGCCTCACAGGGCCAGGGACCTGGGTTTGATCCGAGACTTGGGCGACTGTCTGTGTGGAGTTTGCACATTCTCCCTGTGTCTGCATGGGTTTCCTCCGGGTGCTCTAGTTTCCTCCTACCATCCAGAACTGTGTGGGGATTCTATGAAAACAGCTCAGGGTTTGAAATCTATCCTGCTAGTTCTCTATTCTGTTTTTGAATTTCAATATTTTCCATTGTTATCTTTATTTAAAGATTCCATTCTCATTCGTACCACAATCATGAAGCTAATTGGCCTACAGTCCTTTGATTTCTTCTCAATTCTTTTCTAATTCCAGATATCAGGCTCTGCCATCCAATCCTCTGGCAACTCCTTTTTCTCATAATATGCATCAACGAATTGGACAAAGGAATACAATCTCATATCTCTAAATTTGCAAATGACACTGAGCTGGATGGCAATGTGTGCTGTGAGGAGGGTGCTAAGAGGCTGCAGGGTGACTTGGGCAAACTGGCTGAGTGGGCAAATGCAATATAATGTGGATAAATGTGAGATTACCCACTTTGGTCACAAAAACAGGAAGGCAGATTATTATCTAAATGGTGGCAGTTTAGGAAAAGACGGGATGGAACTAGACCTGGGTGTCACAGTGGAACAGTCACTGGAGGTTGGCATGAGGGTGCAGCAGGCAGTGAGAAAAGCTAATGGCATGCTGGCCTTCATAGCGAGAGGGTTTGAGTATCGGAGTAAGGATGTCTTGCTGCAGTTATACAGGACCTTAGTGAGGCCACACCTTGAGTATTTGATCTCCTAGTCTGAGGAAGACATTCTTGCTATTGAGGGAGTCCAGTGAAGGTTCATCAGACTGATTCCCAGAATGGCAGACTGAGGAAAGGCTGGATTGACTGGGCTTGTATTTGCTGGAATTTAGAAGAATGAGGGGGGAATCTCATAGAAACATATAAAATCCTGATGGGACTGGACAGGCTAGATGCAGGAAGAATGTAGCTGATGTATGGGACATCCAGAACTAGGGGTCACAGTCTAAGAATAAGGGGTAGGCCATTCAGGACTGAGATGAAGAATAATTTCTTCACTCAGAGAGTTGTGAAGCTGTGGAATTCTCTCCCACAGGAAGCTGTTGGAGCCAGTTCATCAGATATATTCAAGAAGGAGCTGGACATGGCCCTTGTGGCTGAAGGGATCAAGGGGTATGGAGAGAAAGCGGGAGTGGGATACTGAGATTGCATGATCAGACATGATCGTATTGAATGGTCATGCAGGCTCGAAGGGCCAAATGGCCTACTCCTGCACCTATTTTCTATGTTTCTAATAAATGCATACAATTATAACTGTGCTGTCTCTTTCCTAATGTGAACTCAATGCTTGCTGTCATTTTCAGCCTTAAACAGAGTTTTTAACAAGGTCTCCAGTGAAATAGTAAGATTAATAAAACATCAAAAACACAGTTAATGTATAATTGAGTAAAATAATGAAGTAGTTAAGAACAAAGAATAGGCCCTTTGGCCCTCTATATCTGCGCCGCCATATTTTGCCCTCTCATACTAAACCGGCCTTCACTCACAGTGACTACACTTATCTAGAACACTTTGCAACATGGGAAAAATGGGTGATGTGTCACAGCATGTGGGAGCTCCTGGATGCCAGTTTCGGCCAGAGCGAGTATGCCGCAGTCAAATATTTGAAGTTTCAACAGTTTTGTCTCACAGTTTATGAGCTGGAGGCTGAATTGCAGAGATATGCAATGCATCAAAGTGGGGGTGGGGTGGGGGGGGGGGGGTAAAGTTATTTGTATTTATGTAGTAGTATCCAGCAGGCAGAGGCACAGGAGCCTCAGCTTTTTAATTGTCCAACACGTTTGAGATTCTTGCAGCTTGTCTGGATGAGAGTGGGGGCTGCCAGGTGGATGAACTAACTGACCATGGTACCATGAATGGGAAGCCATTCAACTGGGGAGTACAAAAAGGAATGTAGCAGTATTAGGGGACGGTATACATTGAGAAATTGACACTATTCTCTGTAGCAAAGTGCATGAGTGCGAACCACTGTTACCAGCCTGATTCCGGGTTGTCATGGTCCATGTTGGTACCCATAACAAGAACAACATCTAAGTCACCTGAAAATTAGCATAGGGCAAATCAGATAGGGGAGATTAGCATGCAGCTCAAAGTTGGCATTGGGAGAAAGGGGTTCTGGTTCATGGGATACTGGCTCCAGTACATCTGGAGTACATCAGGAATCTGGGATGTGTACCATTGTTCAATCCCTAGCTCAGCTGTACTGGGACTGGTGTTCTAGCCAACAGCTGCAGTAGAAAGGTTAGAGAGGACTTCAATTTTTTTTTAATTCATTCACATGATGAGGGTGTCACTGGCTAGGCCAGCATTTATTGTCCACCCTTAATGGCCCAGAGGGCAGTTAACAGTCAACGACATTGCTGTAGGTCTGGAGTCACATGTAGACCAGACCAGGTAAGGATGGCAGTTTCCTTCCCTAAAGGACACTAGTGAACCAGATGGGTTTTTCCAATAATCAACAAAGGTTTCATGGTCATTGTTACACTCTTAATTTCAGATTTTTTTGCTGAATTCAAACTCCACACTCTGCTGTGGCAGTATTTGAACCCAGGTCCCCAGAACATTATGTGGATCTCTGGATTAACAGTTCTGACTTGCAGTTCGGGGGTTGGTATGGTGGCTCAGTGGTTAGCACTGCTGCCTCACAGCGCTAGTGATTCGGGTTCACTTCCACCCTTGGGTGACTGTCTGTGTGGAGTCTGCATGTTCTCCCCATGTCTGCATGGGTTTCCTCCGGGTGCTCCAGTTTCCTCCCACAGTCCAAAGATGTGCAGGTTAGGTGGATTGGCCATGCTAAACTGCCCATGGATTAGCCATGGGAAATGCAGTGTTACAGGGAGAGGTAGGGGCAGTGGGTCTGGGTGCGATGCTCTTTGGTGGGTTGATGTGGACTCAATGGGCACTGCTGAGAATCTGGCCTGTTTCTGACATAATCAACCAATTGATTTCTCAACTAAGTGGCTCTATCTTCCCAAATGCAAAGTGCTTCTGTGATTTCGTTATCATTTCCCACCCACTCCTCCATCCTTGCAGCCTAGAGGCACTGCTCACAATCGCTCATGATGTTCTGGCCCCGTGTATGTGATTCAACAACTTGATGGAAGGATGTTTAAACATGGAAGGCGTCACTGCAGAGCCTCACAGGTGCACTACACAGCTAGGGTTGGGGTATGGCTAGGTGGGTGCTCACTAGATGGGATCAGAAGCAGGTAGCCTAGCTGACATCTTCTCACTCTCGCCCAGTGATAGAATGGCCAGCTGTAACTCCCTGCAAGCAGCTAATCCAACAGAAACAGAGCATTAAACATGCCACACCTACTCCCACTCACTGCCCAAGTTCAGATTCAGGCTTTGGCACTAACCGTGTCCATCTCGTAGTTCGATTTCCTTGTCATCGGTAATCCATCGGTAACATGGGAACTCCATGTACTCGCCAGAAGGGGTTTTTACGGTGACGTATTTACAGTACCAGTCATCCTGTACCCAATATTTGCGTTTCTCAATCTTCACCAACAGGATTTCACCAATATCATTCGACATTGTCATATCATATGAGTCTACCTACAGAAAGCAAAGAGGAGCATTACTGAAGGACTGACTGTAAAGAGACACCAGACACATAGATTAAGATCAGGTTATCAGGCAGAGTCTACATGGTTTGGTGAAAGGGAAATCATACTTGACTAATCTATTGGAGTCTTTGAGGACGTAACACGTAGTGTGGATAACAGGAAATGGGCGGTTGTACTATAGTTAGAGTTCTATAAAGCATTTGACAAATTGCCACATCAAAGGTTAGTACAGAAAAATAAAAGTTTGTGGTGTATTCAGTGACATATTGGCATCTACGAAAGATTGTCTGGCCATCAAAAAAGCAGAAAGTAACTATAACATGCCAGTATATGACAGAAACAGCCATCTCAATAACATGGCTATAACAGCACTTCAGAAGCCCCATCTGCAAGGCAAAAGGCAGCAGCCATGTTCCCCCTCACTGTTTCTCTTCCTGCACAGACTTCTGGGTTCTGTGTGTGTGGGATGTTTAAAGCAGAGCAGAATCAGAGGCACACATGTGGGATCTCCCAGCAGCTCCATGGCTATGCAGCTGAGCAGCTGGTACGGAATACAATGTCTATCAGGGGTGTGATGGAAGATGCTGCATTTGCCTGGATGAGTTCAGTTCTAACAATACTCAATGCATAGCATTCACAAGATGCACTGCAGCATTCACCAAGCCTTCTTTTATAGCAGCTTCAAAAACCTGACCATTTCCATCCAGAAGGACAAGAGCAGCAAATATATGGGAACACCACCAGCTACAAGTTCCCTTCTAAGCCATGCATTATCCTGACTTGGAAATAGCTTCTGTTTAGAGGGCTGGTACATTTTCATTAACCAATAATCCATAGCTTCTCATTTTCACTCTCCTTCATTGTTACCAGGTCAAAATTCTAGCATTCGCTCTTTGGGTCTACTACAGCACATGGACTACCGCAGTTCAAGAAGGCAGCTCGCCATTACCTTCTCAAGGGCAATTAGGGATGGGCACAACCACTGGCTTAACAACCAATGCCTACATCCCCTGAAAGAATAGATAGATTAAAAAATGCTGTGACAAACATTACGTACAAAGCAAAAACATGACTATTCAGCGTTTCCTTACTTTGGTCTAAAATCAGGTTTGAAATCTTCTAAACACAAGTAACTCCAATGTGGGAGTTAGACCATAAGACCATAAGACATAGGAGTGGAAGTAAGGCCATTCGGCCCATCGAGTCCACTCCGTCATTTAATCATGGCTGATGGGCATTTCAACTCCACTTACCCGCACTCTCCCCATAGCCCTTGATTCCTTGCGAGATCAAGAATTTATCAATCTCTGCCTTGAAGACATTCAACGTCCCGGTCTCCACTGCGCTCCGTGGCAATGAATTCCACGGGCCCACCACTCGCTGGCTGAAGAAATGTCTCCTCATTTCCATTCTAAATTGACCCCCTCTAATTCTAAGGCTGTGCCCACGGGTCCTAGTCTCCCCACCTAACGGAAACAACTTCCCAGCGTCCACCCTTTCTAAGCCATGCATTATCTTGTAAGCTTCTATTAGATCTCCCCTCAACCTTCTAAACTCTAATGAATACAATCCCAGGATCCTCAGCCGTTCATCGTATGTTAGGCCTACTATTCCAGGGATCATCCGTGTGAATCTCCGCTGGATACGCTCCAGTGCCAGTATGTCCTTCCTGAGGTGTGGGGCCCAAAATTGGACACAGTATTCTAAATGGGGCCTAACTAGAGTTTTATCAAGTCTCAAAAGCACATCGCTGCTTTTATATTCCAACCCTCTTGAGATAAATGACAACATTCCATTCGCTTTCTTAATCACGACTCAACCTGCAAGTTAACCTTTAGAGAATCCTGTACTAGCACTCCCAGATCCCTTTGTACTTCGGCTTTATGAATTTTCTCACCGTTCAGAAAACAGTCCATGCCCATATTCTTTTTTCCAAAGTGCAATACCTTGCATTTGCTCACGTTGAATTTCAGCAGCCATTTCCTGGACCACTCTCCTAAACTGTCTAAATCATTCTGCAGCCTCCCCACCTCCTCCGTACTACCTGCCTGTCCACCCAACTTCGTATCATCGGCAAACTTCGCCAGAATGCCCCAGTCCCTTCATCCAGATCATTAATATATAAGGTGAACAGCTGCGGCCCCAACACTGAACCCTGCAAGTTGCCCAATATCAAGGTTTATCCAGCAAGATCTTTTTAATTTTCCAATCATTAAAATGAGTCCTGACAAATTGGACAGTGCTTCCAACTAAATATTCAAATTCCCTTTTGTTTACTGCCGGGTTAGCTCTGAGCTCAATTTCAGTGTAAAACTAATGATATCTTTTCCCCTTCACACTATCCTCAGTTACAGACAAATTAGAAATCATTTCCCTTCATCATAAATAAAATTAAATGCTAGAGAAGGCTGTGTGGCAGACTGGGCTAAACTGTTGGAGCAGGAATTTATCTGAAAGGAGAATTATTTTCTCTAGGTCTTAACTTAACATGTTCAAAATGATAGAAGTCCTCTAGGTTTAACTGGTGAATACTTAGTGTACTGTAAATCGACCATCATTGGAGAGCTTTTAAATTTTTGACTAGGAACAAAGATTTATAAACATAAATCAAGCAAAAGAACCTATCCAATTTAATTCTGAAGAATTATAGCTAGTATTGAACAAAAGGAACAGGTTTATAATGCTCCAAAAAGATTAGCAAACTCAGGATTGGGAGCATTTTAGATATCAGCAGGAGAGGACTAAGGAATTGGTAAAGAAAAAAAATAGGAGAGTAAACTGGCAAGTGACAAGAGCACAGATGATAAAAAATCCATCAGGATGTAGGAAGAATGTAGAGAAATTAAATGTGTCTCACCAATGGGAGGAGACGGAGGTTTATTGTAAATGAGGAAATGGTTTGGACATTAAATCAACATTTTTCATCTGTTTTCACAATGGAAAATAAAGAAACAATCCCAGAACAGTAGAAAACCAAAAATTTAACACAGACGAGGAACTTAAACAAATAACCATTAATGAGGAGATAATGTTGGAGCACTTAATGAATCTAAAATGTTAATAAATCCCCTGAAGCGGATGGTCTACATTACAGGTTTTAACAGAGCTAGCCGTAAAGATAGTGAATGCATTGGCTGTGATTCCCTGGATTCTAGGACAATCCCAGTGGGGACAGAGAATAGCAAACAAAAAACCTTTTCTTCAGGAAAGGAGTAAGAGTGAAAATGAGAAATTATAGATTATTGCTGAACCAAACTGTAGCAGCCCTCTAAACAGAAGAAATAAATAGGAACGCAGTAAGCAAATGATACGTGTTAAAAACAGAGTCAACGAAGTCAGATCATGTTTGGCAAAACTGTTGGAGTTACGAAGAGGATATAATTATTATGATGGCTAAGACGGAACACTGATGTATCATGTTTAAAATGTATTACAAGGTGTCAAAACAGAGATTATTACCCAAGTCCAGGACTCAGAATTGGTGATAGTATGGTTAAGCATGGATTGGCTCACAGACAGAAAACAGCGTAGGAATATAACCTACAGCTATGTATCGTTCTTGGAGAACACACTCTTTTACTGATCAGTCAAGATGCAGTGACATCGCAGCCTCACAAACCTGTACCTGACTTTCCCCTTACCTTCAAACAGCTGCTGAGCATGGGCCAAAGCCAATGACCAGCTCCCTGTCAAATTATGACAATTCCTTCCAACATCTACTTTCCAGGGATCTCGGCTGACTCAGGAAACTCAGGAGGGTGGCCGTGCCCAGCAGTTTGTGAATGAATAACTATAATCAGGAACCTCTCTGTGCACCAAAGCAACATCACTTAACATGAAATGAACCCTCTGACTGACATTAAACTTTCAAGGGAAGTTTCAGAAAGTCACTTGCCTTCAATCTGGAACCTCACTCTGTGCTGTTATTAGGAGGGAACAGGACTCAGGTAAACTCATGACCATGCGTTTGGGTCAAGCCATCTGGTCAAACCAAATTAGAATCGGTTTGTTTCTAAACATTAGTGACCGTTCCCCTGTGGCTTACAGCTGCTAGCTGACTGCGGACAGTGTCAGCAAACTCTCAGCATAAACCTAGACATCAGAAAACCATGCAGGACAGAAGAGGCCTTTTGGTCCATCAAGTCGGTCCTACCAAGAATACATGACTTCTGACACTAATCCTGCTTTCCTGCACGAGGCCCACTGTTATACGTATAACAAATGTTATCCATTTCAAGTGCTCATCCAAGTACTTTTTCAAGGTTGTAAGGTTTTCCGCCTCAACTCCCCTCCCAGGCAGTGCATTCCAAACCCCCACTACCCTCTGGGTGAAAAAGTTTTCGATCTAATTTCCTCTAAACCTCCTGCCTTTCACTTTAAAATGAAGCCCCCTTGTTATTGACCCTTTGACTAAGGGGAACAGCTGCTTTTTATTCACACTGTCCATGTCCTTCTCAGTCTTAAATGCCTCGATCAGGACCTCCTTAAGCTTCTCTGCTCTAAAGAAAACAACTTGAGCTTATCAAGCCTCTCTGCATAGCTGAAGTGCTCCAACCTTGGTTACATTCTGGTGAATCTCCTTTGCACCCCCTCCAGTACAATAAGTTTATTGAACTGGGAAGGGCATGACAATTGCAACATGTTAAAATTAATGTACTTCCAATCAATCTGTGCAAAATTATTATTACACACCTCAGGAGTAGGTGGGACTTGAACCTGGGCATCCTGGATCAGGGTAGGGACTCTACCGCTGCACCAATAGAGCCCTTTTAGTTTATTGTATGTTTATTCTGGTTAAGGGCAGCTACCATTAAAGACAAAGAATTGTCAAATGGATTAATCCCATGATGACAAGGTGTAGAGCTGGATGAACACAGCAGGCCAAGCAGCATCATAGGAGCAGGAAGGCTGACGTTTC
>JAHRHZ010000071.1:1390063-1409682 GCA_024137785.1 Ginglymostoma cirratum
GGCCTAGACCCTTCATCTAGGCCCGAAACGTCAGCCTTCCTGCTCCTATGATGCTGCTTGGCCTGCTGTGTTCATCCAGCTCTACACCTTGCTATCTCGGATTCGCCAGCATCTGCAGTTCCTATTATCTCTGATCTCATGATGACTGGGACTGGGGAGAATCATCTTTGGAGCAGGGGAGTTGGTGAAAATGAAATAGTAATCACTGGAATGTCCTCGTGGTTCTACTCAGTGTCTGATCCATGGGCAATGCTGGGGGTAAACTGTTTCCCCAGCAGGAGCAATGTGCCCTGGAGCCTCTTCTGGAAGGGCTGGGAAGCCGAGAGCAAGGTGACAGGAGGGATTCATAGATATGAGGACACAGGGTGAATGGCGGTATTACTGTGCTCTTCAGAGAGTCCTAGAACAACAGCAGGCTGAATACAGACTGCATGCAAGAGTGAGTGGTGCTATCTGGCTGCAATCTGATACTTCTCAGAACTTGATCTTCAGCAGGATGGTATTTTCATTTTTCTCTGACAGGAGACAGAATCGGCTGGATTTATCTGCCTGTATAGACGGGAGTTAGGGGTAGGGGTGGGGGTAGGTCTCAGCATTCAGGGGGTTCTGGTCAGATGAAGGCAGAATATCAAACACTCACTCCCCATTTCACCAGGCCTCCACCAGCACCAACCGAATGTTAGAGATTGGACACGAGACCAGGCATGAGACCTGCTGGCAGAGGGGAATGTCAATCAGTTTCCTGAAGTTTGCAGCAGCCAACAGCAAGCAGCTGAGCACAGGTTCATCTGGCCAGACAGGACACAGGCAGGGCCCAGTCACAGAGATGCAGCATGGGGCTGAAACACTGGTCTCACTGCAAATACAGGCTCCGCTCCACTCAAATTACAGGCACAGATACCATCTCGGACATCTCTGGGAGTGGAGGTTTAAGGGGGGCAGAGGAAGGGGAGATAGAGGGAGGGGAGATAGAGGGAGGGGAGACTGAGGTGGTGGGAAGGGAGGGAGGGGAGAGAGAGTATAAAGGGAGGGGGAGTGAAGGTAGGGGAACAGAGGAAAGAGAGATGGAGGGATAGAGAAACAAGGCAGACATGAATTATGGCAGAGAGGGGAGGGTTGAGCAAAAAGTGGGGAGGGGGACGCTCAATTTGACAGAAATGAAGAAACCAGGGAAACTGTGGAGGACATTGATGGCGAGATCAAAGAGATAAATAACCAGCGAGAGCGAGTCTGTAAGACAGAGAAGGGAAGAATGGGACAAGTTTAAACTGGAAACAAGTGGCATTGAGAGGGGGAGGGGGCCTGAGCAAAAGGGGCCTCTGCCGGAGTCTGGCCACATGTAGTCCAGGGAGAGATGGAGGGAGTTCTGGAGCTGAGCCTTTGATTGGATAGCATCCTGGGGGTAAAGGGAGAGGGGGGTTAATAAAGAAACTGATTCTCACCGCTCCTCGCTCGAAGTCATTGTAGAGGGGTTTATCCAGGAGGGTTTTCTCGCTGCAGCCTTCACTTCCCACCAGAGTCAGGTAAACATAATCATCCGTGCCTGCAAACCATTGGTTCCCGGTGGCCACCGTCACCGTATAGGAGACCATCTTCCCGGAGCGCAGCTTAGACCCAGGCTCTAACACATCACCGCACTGACTGCCAGAGAGAGCCTTACAGAGTGGTGAGGGCTCTCACTCCCGGGGTCGGAGTGATTCGCTGTGGTTCCGCCCAGGATCTTCACTCTGAATGAAAGCCTTCCTCTCTCGTCTCCAAACAGCCTTTGCCAAACAAGGACACGGAAAGTAAAACAAAGGTGGTCCAGGTTTCAGAGAGGGCGTAGTTTGTAAGGTGGTCCAGGTTTCAGAGAGGGCGTAGTTTGTAATGTGATCTTTGTAATTTCACATTCTGGTTAACCGCGCACACAGCAGCTCGACCTGTGAAAGGTCCGGCTGAATGATTTGAGCTGGAAACTGGTGCCTTACTTTTTAAAAAATAACAGAAGTTTCGCGCTGGAATAGCAGCGGCACTTTGGGGAAGGGGCCAGTGCTGCCGGAATGGCCCCGGTCTAAGGGGAGGCGACTCGGCCCGAACTGGATGCCAGCTCCCTGCAGGGGTTGAGCCAGCTGGTCCCACTCTGCCCCCTAGCTCTGCAGAAGTGGTCTCTTCAGACCAGGCGGAATATCATTTGAAAACTGCAATGAACTCCTCAGAGCTTCAAGAACAAAAACAAAGTTGCTGGAAAAGCTCAGCAGGTCTGGCAGCATCTGTGAAGGAGAAAAGAGAGTTAACGTTTCGTTTCCTCAGACCTTCACATTGCTGCTACAGACTCCGGGCGCCATCCTGTCTACCTGTGCAGATACCTTCAGGGATCTATGCATTTGGCTTGGCTCTCGCTCTCTTTCTAAGGGAGAAACCTGCCAGTTGAAAGATCGCAGGAGACAAAAGCCATATAGTTCAGCCTACAAAAGGGGATAGATGGAGCTAGACATATACCTTTGCCTGGTGGGGTGGTGGGGGTGGGGGGAGGTTGGCGGTTTCAATGTTACTGAGCAGAGTCAACAGCCCTGGAGCCGTCCAGACTTGTCACAGTTCTGATGCAGGGACTCCAAATGTTGATTCTGTTTTCTCTCCACAGATCCTGCCAGACTTGCTGAGTTTCTCCAGCAATTTCTGGTCAGTATTTTATAAAGTTAGAACAAGACTTCCTTGCTCCTAGAATCTATGCACTGGTTAATGAAGGCAAGCATCCTGTATGCCTTCTTCATCACCCTATCTACCTGTACTGACACCTTCAGGGATGTATGCACTTGCCTTTCTTCATAAGGCATTCCTCTCATTCCAGTTATTGGTATTCAGAATTCAGGTTTTAAAGACTTTGGCCTAAGATTGGGCAGAATGGGTTATTCACAACTTCAGACTGAGATGGATGTTAAAGGAGCTGTTATGTGGATACTATGGAGAAGACTGGAATAAAAAAATGAGAGAGAGGGAGATGAGGAGCTGGAGGCAAATTAACTTGAATGGCGGAGGGTAATGTCTGGCGTAGGGTTATCATGCAAAGAGTCTAAAAATGCACACTTTTAGGGCCTTTGAGAAAGTTGATGAGCGTCAAGACTGAACCCTGTTGTTTGGGGGAGTGCTGCCTGCGTTTGTCCTGATGTTGATAGCCAAGGCATGGGAATCTCCAGCCACAGTCACCTTCGGTGGGGCACCGGCCTCAAACTAGCATGCCCCAGTAAGGCAGCTCACGATTAAATAACCAGCTAATGCCACTGTGAATGACTCAATTGAATCTGCTTCCACCACATTTCCAGGCAATGCATCCCATACGCTAACAACTCGCTATGTGAAAAGGTTTCTCTTAAAGCGCCCCTTGCTTTGTTTGCACATCATTTTAAATCTTATTTCCTCTCATCCTATTTTCTTTTATGAGCAGGAACAGCTCCTCCCTATCTACTCTGTGCACCCCCTCATGATTTTGAAGGCTCTGACAGATCTCTTTTCAGCCGCCTTCTCTCTGAGGAGAACAGTCCAACTTCTTCAATCTATCCTCATCACTGAAGTTTCTCTTTCCTGGAACCATTTTTGTAAATTGCTTCTGCAAATCTTTCCTATAATGTGGTGCCCACAACTGTACACAGTGCTCCAGCTGAGGTCTAACAAGTGACTTGTATAAGTTCAACATCACCTCCTTATTCTTGTACTCTGAGACCTACTAATAAAAATGAAATATAGTAAAAAGATTTTGTTGACAGAATATACTTCAAAATAAATTAATTGGTTGTACAGCACTGGGGTCAGAGTTGGTGCTATACGTATGCATGTGCTCTGTTTTAGGCTAGTGTTGTTGGTCTCCAATGACTGGACATATTGAGTGATCCATTAAGATCGTAGGGAACTGGAGAATTGCTGAGTTTGCTATGGGATATTGTTTTTGATCTCTCAAGGTGATTCCACTCACATCAATTTGTTCATGTCTCAGTGATAGTTGACATCAGATGAATATTTTGTGGTATTTGGGATTCTTGCTTCCAACAAAATGTTCTCTCCACTGAAGATGTGCATGTTGCTCACGTATTGCTGTGTGTTGCTCATGTGTTGCTGGTTCTGGGATGGAAGGGAACTGGAGAGGTGAATGGTCAGATTTCAACACTTCTCTCCACCCATTCTTCAAGATCGACCATGGGCCTTCCTCTTGTCTTGACCTTTCACTGCATTAGTCTCCATTAACATATCATTGACTGCCATTTCTATCACCTTCATGGCAACACCGTCACTGAATGTACCCCCTACTTGGCCTTTCACCTTTCAGCATTCAGAGGGTGAAGGTCCCTCTGCTATTGCCTGATCCAAAGTTCACCAGGATGTTGCCTGGTCTCGAAAGGTTAAAAAGACTAGGATTGTTTTCACTAGAAATAGGGAGGAAATAGAGAGATACAGATTAGAAAATGGCAGGTTTGTTTTTAGATTAATTAGGGCATGATGGTCGATGGCCGAAGGGCCTGTTCCTATGCTGTACCTCTTTATTTGTTCATTTGAAAACCTGTAACTGTGAAGAATATTGTTTTTAGCGGACCTTTAGCATAGCTATGGTATTTGCATCCTGCTTTTGGGGCTCCTGACCTGTTAATGTGGACTTGATTATGATGAGCACCTGACTGATGTTATTGTATTTAAAAGGACATTGGTGAAGGGCAGTATGGGTTCATTCTACAAATGAGATCTGAGAAATACTCCAACAACCCCTCGCTTCCCAATGCACCTTTCCATGCATCCCATTTCCACTGGAATCATAGAGTCATACAGCACCGAAACAGTCCCTTCGATTGTAAGAGTTTGTAAGGAGCATCCAGGAGGGCTTCTTGAAACAGTGTGTAGAAAATCCAACCAGGAAAGGGGCCATGCTGGACCTAGTATTGGAGAATGAGCCTGGCCAGTTGGTCGATGCCTTTTAGGGGAGCAGCTTGGGAACAGTGATCACAATTCAGTAAGCTTTAAGGTACTGATGGATAAAGATGGATAAAGGTGCAAGATTGGGGGAAGGCTAATTACAACAATATTAGGCAGGAACTGAAGAATGTAAAATGGAGGAAGATGTTTGAGGGCAAATCAACATCTGGTATGTGGGAGGCTTTCAAGTACAAGTTGCTGGGAACTCAGGACCGGCATGTTCCTGTAAGGATGAAGGAGAAGTATGGCAAGTTTAGGGAACCTTGGATAATGAGAGATATTATGAGCCTAATCAAAAAGAAAAAAGGAAGCATTTATCCAGGGTAGGCGGCTGGAAACACACGAAGCACGGGTGGAATACAAGGAAGGTCAAAAGAAACTTAAGTAAGGAGTCAGGAGGACTAAAAGGGGCCATGAAAAGTCATTGGCCAACAGGATTAAGTAAAATCCCAAGGCTTTTCATATATATATAAAACGAGTGAGAGGGCAGCCAGGCAGAGGGTTGGCCCACTTAAGGACAGGGAAGGGAATTTATGTGTGGAACCAGAGGAACTGGGCGAGGTATTAGATAAGTACTTTGCATCAGTATTCACCCTAGAGAAGGATTTGGTGGATGATGTGTCTGGGGAAGGGTGTGTAGATAGTTTGGGTCATATTGAGATCAAAAGGGAGGAGGTATTGGGGGTCTAGAAAAACATTAAGGTAGACAAGTCCCCAGGACCTGATGGGATATAACCCAGAATACTGAGAGAGGCAAGGGAGGAAATTGCTGGGACCTTGAAGGAAATCTTTGTATCCTTACTGGTCCCAGAGGATTAGAGAATAGCCAATGTTGTTCCTTTGTTTAAGAAGAGTGGCAAAGATAATCCAGCTAATTACAGGCTGATGAGCCTTATATCAGTGGTAGGGAAATTATTGGAGAGGATTCTTCGAGACGGGATTTACTCCCACCTGGAAATCAGTGGGTGAATTAGCGAGAGGCAACATGGTTTTGTGAAGGGGAGGTCGTGTCTCACTAACTTGGTTGAGTTTTTTTGAGGAAGTGACGAAGATGATCAATGAGGGTAGGGCAGTGGATGTTATCTACATGGACTTCAGTAAGGCCTTTGCCAAGGTCCCTCATGGCAGGCTGATACAGAAGGTAAAGTTGCACGGGGTCAGAGGTGAGCTTGCAAGCTGGATAAAAAACTGGCTGTGTCATAGAAGACAGAGGGTAGCTGTGGAAGGATGTTTTTCTGAATGGAGGGCTGTGACTAGTAGCACTCCTCAGGGATCAGTGTCTGTAATATATATATAAATGATTTGGAGGAAAATGTAACTGGCCTGATTAGTAAGTTTGCTGATATCACAAAGGTTGGTGAAATTGCGGATAGCGATGAGGACCATCAAAGGATACAGATCGGTTGGTGACTTGGGTAGAGAGATGGCAGATGGAGTTTAATCTGGAAAAATGTGAGGGAGTGCATTTTGGAAGGTCTAATCCAGATGGAAAAAATACAGTAAATGGCAGAACCCTTATGAGTACTGATAGGCAGAGGGATCTGGGTGTACAGGTACACACGTCACTGAAAGTGGCAACATAGGTGGAGAAGGTAATCAACAAAGCATACAGCATGCTTTCCTTCTTCGGCTGGGATATTGAGTTTAAAAATTGGTGGTAATGTTGCAGCTTTATAGAACCTTAGTTAGACTGCATTTGAAATATTGTGTTCAATTCTAGTCACCTCAATACTAGAAGGATGTGGTGGCTTTGGAGAGGGTACAAAAAAGATTTATCAGGATGTTACCTGGTATGGAGGGCATTAGCTATGAGGACACGTTACAGAAACTTGGGCTATTCTCACTGGAATGACAGAGGTTGAGGGGGCGACCTGATAGAGGTCTACAAGATTATGAAGGGCATGGACAGACTTGACAGTCAGAAGCTTTTTCCAAGGGTGGAAGAGTCAGTTATCAGGGGCCATAGGTTTAAAGTGCCAGGGGCAAGGTTTAAATGTGATGTATGAGGCAAGTTTTTTTTACACAGAGGGTGGTGGGTGCCTGGAACTCACTGCCGGGGGAGGTCGTGGAAGCAGATACTGTCGTGACCTTTAAAGGGGGTCTTGACAAATATATGAATAGGATGGGAATAGAGAGATATTGTCCCCGGAAGGGTAGGGGGTTTTAGTTCTGACGGGTAGCATGTCGGTGTAGGCTTGGAGGGCTGAAGGCCCTGTTCCTGTGCCGTAATTTTCTTTGTTCTTTGTTTGTTGTTTGTTGGTCCAAGCAGTCCGTGCTGAACATAATCCCAAACTAAACTAGTCCACCTGCCTGTGCTTGGCCCATATCCCTCCAAACCTTTCCTATTTAAGTACTTATCCAAATGTCTTTTAAACATTATAATTGTACCTGCATCCGCCACTTCCTCAGGAAGTTCATTTCACACGCAAACCACCCTCTGTAAAAAAAAAAAAGCCTCAAATGTGTCTTTTAAATCTCTCTCCTCTCACCTTAAAAATGTGTCCCTGGCCTTGAAATCCCCCATCCTAGCCAACTCTGTTAACTCTATCTATACCTCTCATTATCTTATAAACTTCTGTCAGGTCACCTCTCAACCTCCTAAGCTCCAGTAAAAGAAGGTCCAGCCAATCCAGACTTTCTTTATAACTCAAACGTTTTATACCCAGTAACATACTGGTAAATCTCTTCTGAACCCTCTCCAGCTTAATAATATCCTTGCTATAACTGGGCAAACTGGACACAGTATTCCAGAAGAAGCCTCACCAATGTTTTATACAACCTCAACACGACTTCCCAACTCCTATACTTAAAGGACAGAGCAATGAAGGTAAGCGTGCCAAACACCTTTTTACCATCCTGTCTACATGTGACATGAACTTCAAAGAATTATGTACCTGAACCCCAGGTCTTTCTTTCCTACAACACTACCCAAGGCCCTACCATTAATTGTATAAGCCGTACCCTTGTTTGTTGTACCAAAATGGAATACCTCACACTTATCCAGACTGAACTCCATCTGCCATTTTTCTGCCCATTGACACATTTGATCAAGATCCCTCTATAATCTTAGAAAACCATCTTCACTATCTATGATGCCACCAATTTTGGTGTCTTCTGCAAACTTACTGACCATGCCTTCTATATTCTCATCTAAATCATTTATATTAATGACAAACAAAAGAGGACGCAGCACCAATCCCTGTGGAACACCGCTGGTCACAAGCCTCCAGTCTGAAAAGCAACTCTCCACCATTAAACCAATTATGTATCCAATTGGCATGCCCACCCTGAAACCCATGTGACCTCACTTTACTCATTAGTCTACCATGCGGAACTTTGTCAAAGGCTTTACTAAAATCCAAATAAATAATGTCTACTGCTCTGCAATCATCAATCTTTTTGGTAAATGGGAATGATTCAATGAGGATCAAGGGAAAAATTCTCTGTTGGTTGGGGTCATACAAAGAGTTGTGGTCGTTGGACATAAGTTATCTCAGTTCCAGGACATTTCTGCGGGCGTTCCATGGGTAATGTCCTAGGCCCAAACATCTTCAACTGCTTCATCAATGACCTTGCCTCCATCATAATGTCCAGGATAAGTAGCAAGTGAAACTCATGCCACACAAGTATCTCTAATAAGAGACAGTCTAACCACTGTTCCTTGACATTTAATGATATTCCCATCACTGAATCCCCCATTATCAATATCCTGGGGATTACCACTGACCAGAAACTGAACGGGACTTGCCATATAAGTAGTGTGGCTCCAAAAGCAGGTAAGACCTTAGACATACTGCAGCAAGTCACAAAACCTCCTGACTCCCCAAAGTCTCTCTACCATCTACAAGGCAGCACATTAGGAGTATGATGGAATACTCTCACTTGCCTGGATGAGTGCAGCTCCAACAACATTTGAGCAGCTTGACACCATCCAGGTCAAAGCAGGTCCCTTGATTGGCACCAGATCCACAAGCATCCACTCCCTCCACTGCTGATGTGTAACATCTACAAGATGCATGACAGAAATTCTCCAAGGTTCCTTAGATAGCACCTTCCAAACCCATGACCATCACCATCTAGAAGGACAAGGACAGCAGATACATTGAAGCACCACCAACTTGCAAGTTCCTGGGTCAATATCCTGGAATTCCCTCTCTGAGGGAAATGTGGGTCTACCTACAGCTCATTGTCTGCAGTAGTTCAAGATGGCAGCTCATCACTCCCTACTCAAGGGCAATTAGAGATGGAGCTGTTAATCTTGTCCAATCAGGGAACCCTGGCTGACAGATAAGAACAGGAGTGTCAGACATCCGACTCACTCTGAGAGCTGGCTCTGAGGAAGCTGGATCAGTGTCAAGGACTCTCCTCATGTAAATAAAAGGTGACTTGGTGACTAGATACTGGTGTTACTTCATCCATCTCCTGTGGGAAAAAATCTTACCACTGTTTCTTTCTCGCCACAGAATGCTGCCTGTCCTGTTGCGTATTTCCAGCATTTTCTCCTTATAAGCCTGATTTCCAGTATCTATGCAAGATAACAAAGTGTGGAGCTGGATGAACACAGCAGGCCAAGCAGCATCATAGGAGCAGGAAAGCTTGACGTTTCGGGCCTAGACCCTTCATCAGAAATGGGGGAGGGGAAGACGGTTCTGAAATAAATAGGGAGAGAGGGGGAGGCGGATAGAGGATGGATAGAGGAGAGGATAGGTGGAGAGGAGGCTGACAAGTCGAAGAGGCGGGGATGGAGCCAGTAAAGGTGAGTGTAGGTGGGGGGGTAGGGAGGAGATAGGTCAGTCCGGGGAGGACGGACAGGTCAAGGGGAGGGATGATGTTAGTAGATAGGAGATGGGGGTTGGGCTTGAGGTGGGAGGAGGGGATAGGTGAGAGGAAGAACAAGGTTTCCCCGATGTAGAGGAGGCCACAACGGGTACAGCGGATGCAGTATACCACATTGGCAGATGTGCAGGTGAACATCTGCTTGATGTGGAAAGTCTTCTTGGGGCCTGGGATTGGGGTGAGGGTGGAGGTGTGGGGGCAGGTGTAGCACTTCCTGCGGTTGCAGGGAAAAGTGCCAGGTGTGGTGGGGCTGGAGGGGAGAGTGGAGCGGACAAGGGAGTCATGGAGGGAGTGGTCCCTCCGGAAAGCAGACAAGGGTGGGGAGGGAAAACTGTCTTTGGTGGTGGGGTCGGATTGCAGATGGTGGAAGTGTTGGAGGATGATGCGTTGGATCCGGAGGTTGGTGGGGTGGTACGTGAGGACGAGGGGGATTCTTTTTTGGTTATTATTGTGGGGACGGGGTGTGAGGGATGAGTTGCAGGAAGTGCGGGAGACACAGTCGAGGGCGTTCTCGACCACTGCGTGGGGGAAGTTGCGGTCCTTGAAGAATGAGGACATCATAGAAGTGCGGGAGTGGAATGCCTCATCCTGGGAGCAGATGCGGCGGAGGTGAAGGAATTGGGAATAGAGGATGGCATTTTTACAAGAAGGTGGGTGGGAGGAGGTGCATTCCAGGTAGCTGTGGGAGTCAGTGGGCTTGAAATGGACGTCGGTTTCTAGGTGGTTACCCGAGATGGAGACAGAGAGGTCCAGGAAGGAGAGAGAAGTGTTGGAGATGGTCCAGGTGAACTTCAGGTTGGGGTGGAAGGTGTTGGTGAAGTGGATGAACTGTTCGAGCTCCTCGTGGGAGCACGAGGCGGCGCCGATACAGTCATCAATGTAACGGAGGAAGAGGTGGGGTTTAGGGCCAGTGTAGATACGGAAGAGGGATTGTTCCACGTAACCTACAAAGAGGCAGGCGTAGCTTGGGCCCATGCGGGTACCCATGGCCACCCCCTTTGTCTGTAGGAAGTGGGAGGAATTGAAAGAGAAGTTGTTGAGTGTGAGGACAAGTTTGGCTAAGCGGATGAGGGTGTCAGTGGAGGGGGATTGGTCAGTTCTGCAGGACAGGAAGAAGCGGAGGCCCTTTAGGCTATCTGCATGGGGAATACAGGTGTATAGGGACTGGACGTCCATAGTAAAAATGAGGTGTTGGGGACCGGGGAATTGGAAGTTCTGGAGGAGGTGGAGGGCATGGGTGGTGTCCCGGACGTAGGTAGGGAGTTCCTGGACCAAGGGGGTGAAAATGGAGTCTAGGTAGGTGGAGGTGAGTTCGGTGGGGCAGGAGCAGGCGGAGACAATGGGTCGACCAGGGCATTCAGGTTTGTGGATTTTGGGAAGGAGATAGAAGCGGGCGGTGCGTGGTTGAGGAACGATGAGGTTGGAGGCGGTGGGTGGGAGGTCACCTGAGGTGATGAGGTTGTGGATGGTTTGGGAGATGATGGTTTGGTGCTCGGGGGTGGGGTCATGATCCAGGTGGCGGTAGGAGGAGGTGTCAGAGAGTTGGCGCCTGGCCTCAGAAATGTAGAGGTCAGCGCGCCATACTACAACTGCGCCTCCCTTGTCCGCAGGTTTTGTGGTGAGGTTGGGATTGGAGCGGTGGGAGCGGAGGGCGGCACGTTCTGCGGGGTAGAGGTTGGAGTGTTTGAGAGGGGTAGAGAGGTTGAGGCGGTTGATGTCTCGACGGCAGTTGGAGATGAAGAGGTCGAGGGAGGGTAGGAGGCCTTGGGGTGGTATCCAGGAGGAGGGCTTGTGTTGGAGGCGGGAGAAGGGGTCAGTAGAGGGATGGTTAGATTCGCGGTTGGAGAAGTAAGCGTGGAGGCGGAGGCGGCGGAAAAACTGCTCAATATCCAAGAGTGAGCGGTATTCATTGATATGTGGGTGGAGGGGGACAAAGGTGAGCCCTTTACTGAGGACTGACCATTCATCCTCAGTCTGGGGGGATGGTGAAGACTCGGCAGGGCTCAGTGTTGCTGTCTCCTCTGGAGCTGCTGGCTGTGGAGGCAGTGGGCGGAGTGTTGTCGGCATCAGCTGTGGGCGGAGTTGCGTCAGCGTCGGCACTGGGCGGGGTTGCGTCGGAGGTGGGTGGAGTTACATCGGCGTTGGCGGTGGGCGTTGTGTCGGCGTCGGTGGAGGGCAGAGCGGCCATCCCCTATTCCCAATTCCTTCGCCTCCGCCGCATCTGCTCCCAGGATGAGGCATTCCACTCCTGCACATCTATGATGTCCTCATTCTTCAAGGACCGCAACTTCCCCCACGCAGTGGTCGAGAACGCCCTCGACTGTGTCTCCCGCCCGCACTTCCCGCAACTCATCCCTCACACCCCGTCGCCGCAATAATAACCAAAAAAGAATCCCCCTCGTTCTCACCTACCACCCCACCAACCTCCGGATCCAACGCATCATCCTCCGACACTTCCGCCATCTGCAATCCGACCCCACCACCAAAGACATTTTTCCCTCCCCACCCTTGTCTGCTTTCCGGAGGGACCACTCCCTCCGTGACTCCCTTGTCCGCTCCACTCTCCCCTCCAGCCCCATCACACCCGGCACTTTTCCCTGCAACCGCAGGAAGTGCTACACCTGCCCCCATACCTCCTCCCTCACCACCATCCCAGGCCCCAAGAAGACTTTCCACATCAAGCAGATGTTCACCTGCACATCTGCCAATGTGGTATACTGCATCCGCTGTACCCGTTGTGGCTTCCTCTACATCGGGGAAACCAAGCGGAGGCTTGGGGATCACTTTGCAGAACACCTGCGCTCAGTTCGCAACAAACAACTACACCTCCCAGTCGCGAACCATTTCAACTCCGCCTCCCATTCCTCAGATGACATGTCCATCCTGGGCCTCCTGCAATGCCACAAATTGCCACCCGAAGGCTGCAGGAACAGCAAATCATATTCAGCCTGGGAACCCTGCAGCCCAATGGTATCAATGTGGATTTCACAAGCTTCAAAATCTCCCCTCCCCCAACCGCATCCCAAAACCAGCCCAGCTCATCTCCACCTCCCTAACCTGTTCTTCCTCTCACTTAGCCCCTCCTCCCACCTCAAGCCCAACCCCCATCTCCTATCTACTAACCTCATCCCGCCCCCTTGACCTGTCCGTACTCCCTGGACTGACCTATCTCCTCCCTACCTCCCCCCCCCCCACCTACACTCACCTTTACTTGGTCCATCCCCGCCCCTTTGACTTGTCTGCCTTCTCTCCTCTATCCATCTTCTATCCGCCTCCCCCTCTTTCCCTATTTATTTTAGAACCCTCTTCCCCTCCCCCATTTCTGATGAAGGATCTAGGCCCGAAACGTCAAGCTTTCCTGCTCCTATGATGCTGCTTGGCCTGATGTGTTCATCCAGCCCCACACCTTGTTATCTCAGATTCTCCAGCATCTGCAGTACCTTTTATCTCTCTCCAGTATCTATGCATTTTGGTTTTATTGGAATTTTGGTTGGTATAAGTACCATAAATGAAAAACTAAGGGTTAGTTTTTTAAACATCTACTTAATTTCGTGTTGCTGATTATCACCCACATATTGTGAATCAGAAACAGGACTGCAGCATAGCAAGGTCAGTTATCCCATAGAAGGGTCCACAGAATGCTAATTACACTCTAAACTTGGCTACAGCTTTGGGACAATTCGAAAAAGTAGCAAATATCGTACATACAATACATTTACAAGAATGGTTCTATTCATTTCGGACTTATCACATTTTAAGACAACATAAAACAAGAAAACCTGCGTATTTCTGACTCACCATCAAAGCTTTATTTTTATTTTTCTTTAAATAATGCTCAACCAAATCACCCAGTTGACAAATTAAAACATACAACAAATTGCAAGTGTTGCCCACAATAACAAAAGTGAAAGAATGGATGGAAGACGAAGGGAACTTAATTAAAATGGAGTTAGAGGGGATATAATTCACCCTCGCCCCTGTAGTTCACACCTCTGTCTAAATGCCTCAAGCTGGACACCACATGCTGTTTTCTAGGACATCTCAGTGCCAAAAGATCAAGAGTGTCAAAGATTTACTGCAAATTTGCAAACATCCTTCACTCGCTGCAGTCCTCCTCTAATTGGCTTCAGGATGTGCCCACCCACTGCCCCAATTGCAGCGACACAATGAGACATTGTACATTATCTCTTAGGGTGGCTCTGTACTCATTAACACAGCAGCAGTTCTGTGAGGGAGGAGGGTCTAGGCCCAAAACGTCAGCCTTCCTGCTCATCTGGTGCTGCTTGGCCTGCTGTGTTCATCCAGCTCTACACCTTGTTGTGTCAGCAGTCCTGTGAGCCACCCCAGTCTGGTGTTAAGTGCTGGAATGCAAATCTCTTGGTCTCCAATGATGTAACCCGAGAACATAGAAGGAATGTCACCACATTTTCTTCTGAGAAAGAAGCATTGTCAAACAGTTACCAGTAACCTACAGCAAACAGCAAAGTCACCACTGACCTTGAACAAAGAACAGAGTGTTGTTCCAATTATGCAGCGTATTTGATATTATATGAGAAATAAAAAAGTTGGAAAACAACTTAAAACTTCTGACTGAATGATCCACCTAGTCACAGCAGCAGAGTTTCATTAGTCATTAGTCGTACTAATTCTCTGATACATGACTGTGTGACTCACTTACAGAGACATACAGCACAGAAAAAGACCCTGTGGTCAAACCCATCCACACTGACCAGACATCCCAATCTATTCTAGTCCCATTTGTCAGCATTTGGCCCATATCCCTCTAAACCCTTCCTATTCATATACCCGTCCAGATGCCTTTTAAATGTCAGTGTACCTGCCTTCTTCACTTTCTCTGGCAGCTCATTCTATACATGCACCACACTCTGCGTGGAAAAGTTACCCCTCAGGTCATTCTTAAATCTTTCCCCTCAAACTTTAAACCTATAACATATACAGCATAAAAGCAGGCTACTTGGCCCATCATATCTGTGCTAACCATTGAAGAGCTAGCTCTGTTTTCCAGCTCTTGACCATAGCTATGACAATGCAGGTGAACATCAAAATGTTGCTGAAACTCCCTTTCAGGGAGTAAGTCCCAGACTCCCCCCACCCTCTGGGTGAAAAAAAAATTGTTTTCAGTTCTCCTCCCAACATTCCACTTCTTAAATCTGTACCCCCAATAACGACCCCTTTATTTAATGGAGAAAGTGCCTTCCTATTCACTCGAGTTATATCCCTTGTAATCATATACACCTTTATCAGTTCCCTGCTCTGAGGAAAACAGTCCCTGCCTTTCCAATCTTTCCTCATAGCTCAGACTCTCGAGCCCAGGCATCATCCCAGGAAATCTCCTCTGCAATCACATCCCTCCCATAATGTGGTGATCAAAATAGAAGCGGTATTGTGGCCCAATCAATGTTTTGTACAGTTCCAGCATTACCTCCCTGTTCTTATATTCTATGCCTCCACTAACAAAGTCAAAAAACCCATGTGCTTTCTTAACCACTTTATTTACTTGCCCTTCTATTGTCAGGGAGCTGAAGATATTCACACGAAGGTCCCTCTGATCTTCAGCACTTTCCAGGGTCCTACCATTCACAGTGTAATCCCTTACCTAATTAATCCTCACAAAGTGTAATACCGCACACTTTTCTGAATTGAATTCCATTTTCCAAGCTCTGCCCAGCTGACCAGTCGTTGGTCCCCCTGCTCCCTTACAGCTATCTCCTCACTATTTACCTCCCTGCCAATTTCATGTCATAAGAAAGCTTCTTGATCATAAGCCCTAATTTTAAGTCAAAATAATCTTAAATGTACGCCACAAACAGCAAAGGGTCCCAGCAGCAATCATAGCAGAACCCATTGGAAATAAGTTCCCAGCCGCTGAAACATCCCTTTAGCAACATCTTCTTGCTTTCTGCCTCTCAGCCAATTTTAGATGCAATGTAACAATTTGCCTTGGATCCCATGGTCTCTCAATTTCTTGACCAGTCTGTCATGAGGGACATTATCAAAAACCTTGCTAGAGACCATTAGACAACATCAAATTCATTACCCTCACCGACAGTCCTGGTTACTTCCTCAGAAAATCCTGTCAAGTTTGTTAAATACATCCTTCCTTAACAAATCCATGTTGACTACACCTGACTAATATGTGCTTTTCCATGTGCAGAGATAGTCTGTCCCTTAGAATTATTTCTGATATCTTCACCACCAAGGCTAGACTGACTGCTCTGTAATTTCCTGGTTTGTCTCTTCCTTCCCTTTTTAACAATGCAACAATGTTAGCAGGCCTCCAGTCTTCTGGCACCTCATCTATGGCCAGATTGAATTGAAAAATCACTGTCAGGGCTCCTGATATCTCTTTCCTTCCTTGGATATAACTCATCCTGGCCTGCAGATCTATCCATCTCTAAGGCTGCTAAACCCACTAATAACTCCTCTCTCTCTCTCTCTATTAAATTTTTCTAATATTTCAAGTCCTTCAGCCCGATGAAGATACCTGCAGCATCTTCTTCCATTGTGAAGCATGATGCAGAGTATTCATTGGGATTGTGCCCAAGTCTTGTGAACCCACACACAGATTACCTGTACGGTCCCTAATGTCCCCTGCTCATTCCCTAGTTACTTTCTTGCTCTTTATATGCTCTTTGGGTTTTCCTTTATTCTACCCATCACTGCTTTCTCATGCATTCTTTATTTTGCTAATTTCTGATATAAGTCCCCCCTGCACTTTTTACTCTCCTCTTGGGATACTGCCATAGTGAGCCCTCAGTGTCTGCCATAAGCTTCTCTTTTCTCCTTAATCCTAGCTGTTGCGTCCCTTGAAATTCAGCATTCTCCGGTCTTGCATGGGAAAATATTTGCCCTGTTCTCTCATAATTTCCTTCTTGAATATCTCTCACTGCTCTGGAAATTTATCTGAAGTAGCTGCTGCCAGCCCACTTGGGCCAAATTGTTTCTTTTCTTAGTAAAAGTATTCTTTCCCAAGCTATTTGAGGAATTATTCCTAGTCCATCCTTATGCATTTCCAGAACTACCCTAAATCTAACTGAGTTATTGTCACTATCTACAAAATTCTCCCCCATTGTTCCACCTTCCACTTACCTAGCCTCATCTCTGAATGTTAGGTCTAGAACTGCTCCATCCCTTTCAGGCTTTCCAAGTATTGGTTAAAAATATTCTCCTGGATGCAGTTTAAGAATCTTGCTTCATCCCTACCTTGCACACTAAAACTGTCCCAATTAATAATTGGATAGTTAAAATCCCTACTATTACTGATTTATTATTCTTACAATTCTCCAAAATTTGACTACATATTTGATCCTCTATCTCTCCCTGACTGTTTAGGGGGCTATAGTACACACTTAACAACAGTTTGTTTGCCCCTTTTACACTTTTTACCTCTACACATATAGCCACATTTGATGATTTTGCCAACACATCATCCCTCTTCCCTGTCAGAATTAACTGTTTGATCAATATTGACTCTCCCTTCTCTATCTCATCTGAACAGGAACACTGACCTGCCAATCCTGCCCATCTTTCAGCCAAGTCTCAGTCATAGCTATGACTCTCACATGCTTCTCTGCGCTCTCAGCTTGTCAGTCTCATTCCTCGGGTTCCTTAAAATATATTCCATTTCGCTTTGCTAAACTCACTGCTTTTTTTCTCTAGCCGATGTAATCCCTATCTTTCACTTACTAGCTGTTTAAGTTCTAATTCCATCTCAGCTTCTCTCCCCTCTGATCTACTTGTCAGGGTTCAATCCCCCAACAATCTTGTCTAAATCCACCCCAACAGCATTAGGAAGCTTTGCCACATGCATGTCCCATTCCTGTTGAAATGTAATCCATCCAACGTGTACCAGTCCTAAACAAGGAACAAAAACAAAGTTGCTGGAAAAGCTCAGTAGGTCTGGCAGCATCTGTGAAGGAGAAAACAAAGTTAATGTTTTGGTTCCGGTGACCCTTCCTCAGAACTGATGGTGGCTGGGAAAACGTCAGTTTATATGTAGAAAATAGGGAGGTGGGTGGGGTAGGGAGTAAACAAAAGGATAGAGCCCTAAAAGAGAAAAAGACAGTTGGACAGACAAAGGAGTTGCTAACGATCAGGCTGGGAGGGTGAATAATTGTTAATGGGGACTGTTGGTGACTAACAACAGAGGGTATGTAATGGCAGGCTATGTGGTAACAAGGCCTGGTGTGTGGGGCTGGGACATGGGAGAGTTTAGGCCCTAAAATTATTGAACTCAATATTGAGTCCAGAGGGATGTAGGGTCCCCAAGCAGAAAATGAGATGTTATTCCTTCAGTTTGCATTGGGCTTTGCTGGAACATTGCAGCAAGCCAGGGACAGAGATGTTGGCCAGGGAGTAGGGTGGTGCGTTAAAGTAGCAGGAAACAGGTAGTTCAGGGTCTTTTTTGCAAGCAGAACGTAGATGTTCTGTGAAGCGGTCGCCAGGTCTACGCTTTGTTTCCCCAGTGTAGAGGAGACCACATTGTGAGCAGCAAATGCAGTAGACTAGATTCTGGAAGTGCTGGTGAAGTGTTGCTTCATCTGGAAGGTATGTTTGGGCCCTTGGATACAGGGACAGAGGAGGTAATGGGTCAGGTGTTGCACCTTGGCTGGTTGCAGGGAAAGGTGCCATAGGGCTGTGGGGATGTGTTGGGGGTGAAAGACGTGTGGACCAGGGTGTCCTGGAGGGAACCTGTGGAACCTGTGGAAAGCGGACAAGGGAGGGGAGGGGAATAGGTGTCTGGTGGTGGCATCTTGCTGGAGGTGGCAGAATGGCGTCTGATGATCTTCTGGATGTGGATGCTGGTGGGATGGTAGGTGAGGATAAGGGGAACCCTATTGCTGTTGCGGGAGGGAAGAGAAGGGGTGAGGGCGGAAGTGTAGGAGATGGTTAGACCTGGTTGAGGGCCCTGTCGACAACGGAGCTGGGGAATCCTCAGTTGAGGAAGAAGATGGACACTTCGGAGACTCCCTTGTCAAAGTTGGCCTCATCTGAACATATGCGACAGAGACAGAGGAACTGAGAAAATGGGATGGAGTCTTTACAGGAAGTGGGGTGTGAGGATGTATAGTCCAGTATTGTACTGGTCCTACCTCCCTCATGCACCATCTCTTTGGTCGTGCATTAATCTGCTCTGTCTCCCTATTCCTATACTCACTAATACTGGCATTGAGGATAAAATTAAGATTGCCACCATTTGAAGTCCTACTTTCCAATTTCCTACCCAAAGTCTGCTTGCAGGAACACATTTCTCTCTCCTTCTATGTCATTGGTCCCATCATGGAATAAGCAAGACACTACAGGTATTTCTCACACTAGAGAAAATCGCATTATAGGGAAATTGCTGTAGAAAATCGCTATACCTCTACAGCAGAAAGTTCATGTCATCCAAATAGTGTCCACTATTCATCAATCACTTTACAGCCAGTTTGCATTAACGAAGCATGCATTGAATTAGAGATAAAAGGTACTGCAGATGCTGGAGAATCTGAGATAACAAGCATGGGGCTGGATGAACACAGCAGGTCAAGCAGCATCATAGGAGCAGGAAAACTCGACGTTTCGGGCCTAAACCCTTCATCAGAAATGGGGGAGGGGAAGAGGGTTCTGAAATAAATAGGGAGAGAGGGGGAGGCGGATAGAGGATGGATAGAGGAGAGGATAGGTGGAGAGGAGGCAGACAAGTCGAAGAGGCGGGGATGGAGCCAGTAAAGGTGAGTGTAGGTAGTGGGGTAGGGAGGAGATAGGTCAGTCCAGGGAGGACGGACAGGTCAAGGGGGTGGGATGATGTTAGTAGATAGGAGATGGGGGTGTGGCTTGAGGTGAGA
>JAHRHZ010000071.1:1410082-1441590 GCA_024137785.1 Ginglymostoma cirratum
CTCTTCGACTTGTCTGCCTCCTCTCCACCTATCCTCTCCTCTATCCATCCTCTATCCGCCTCCCCCTCTCTCCCTATTTATTTCAGAACGCTCTTCCCCTCCCCCATTTCTGATGAAGGGTTTAGGCCCGAAACGTCAAGTTTTCATGCATTGAATTAGAGTGGGTTTATAAAAGATTTACCAGGATGTTGCTAGGAATGGATGGTTTGAATTAAGAACAGAGGCTGGATGGGCTCGGACTTCTTTCCCTGCAGCAGAGGAGACTGAGGGGTGACCTTACAGAAGCTTATAAATTCATGAGGGGTATAGATAAGGTAAATGGCAGGTGTCTTTTCATTAGGGTGAGGGATTTCAAAACTATGGGGCATATTTTTAAGGTGAGAGGAGAAAGATTTAAAAAAGACACGAGGGGCAATTCTTTTACACAAAGAGTGGTTAGGGTATGCAATTAACTTCTAGAGGATGTGATGGATGTGGGTACACTTACAATGTTTAAAAAACATTTTGATAAGTCCTTGAATAAGAAATGATTGGAGCAATATGGGCCAAGTTCAGGCAGGTGGGACTAATTTAGTTTGGGATTATGGTTGGCATGGACTGATCGGACTGAAGGATCTGCAAATATACAAACAGCTTGCTTGAAGTAATTCACCGCATAGATTCATATGTATGTGCTTGCCTGCTTGTGTGTGAGCATAGGTGTGTGTGTGAATATGTGTGTGTGTGCGCATATGTGTGTGTGTGAATATGTGTGTGTGTGCGAGTATGTTTGATAGAGAGAGTGTGTGAGGGTGTGCATGTGTGTCTGCGGGTGTGCGTGAGTGTGTTTGTGTGATTGAGTGGGTGTATGTGTACTCACACACACGCACACATACACACACAGTCTCACACAAACACACTTGCGCACATACACACACTCACACAGACCCTCTCTCTCACTCGCAATCTTTCACACACACGCAGTCACACTCACACACACACACACGTGCAGATCATCACACACGTGCAGACCGTCACACACACACTTTCTCAAGTATGCACACACACACACACACACAGACAGTCTCTCACACACACCCACTCTCTCTCTCACGCACACACACACGCACATATACACACACACACACACACACACACGCACATACACACACACGCACGCACTCACACACAGACAAATCTATGAGTTGAATTATTTCATCCAAGATGTTTGTGTATTTGCAGATACATTCTATTTTGATCAAAAAAATTAAACTAGCCTGACTCCAGGTTGAAACACAGACAGATTCTAAACATGACCTCACATCTAACATCTAAAGCGCTTTCAGAGATAGCAGGAACTGCAGATGCTGGAGAATCTGAGATAACAAGGTGTAGAGCTGGATGAACACAGCATGCCAAGCAGCATCAGAGGAGCAGGAAAGCTTGATGTCTCGGGTCTAGATCTTTCTTCAGAAATGGGGGAGGGGAAGGGGGTTCTGAAATAAATACGGAGAGAGGGGGAGGCGGATAGAAGATGGATAGAGGAGAAGATAGGTGGAGAGGAGACAGACAGGTCAAAGAGGCGGGGATGAAGCCAGTAGAGGTGAGTGTAGGTGGGGAGGTAAGGAGGAGATAGATCAGTCCAGGGAGGACGGACAGGTCAAGGGGGCAGGATGACGTTAGTAGGTAGGAGATGGGGGTGGGGCTTGGGGTGGGAGGAGGGGATAGGTGGGAGGAACGATAGGTCAAGGAGGTGGGGACAAGCTGGGCTGGTTTTGGGATGCGATAGGGGGAGGGGAGATTTTGAAGCTTGTGAAGTCCACATTGATACCATTGGGCTGCAGGGTTCCCAAGCGGAATATGAGGTGCTGTTCCTGCAACCTTCGGGTAGCATCGTTGTGGCACTGCAGGAGGCCTAGGATGGACATGTCGTCTGAGGAATGGAAGGGAGAGTTGAAATGGTTCGCGACTGGGAGATACAGTTGTTTAGTGCAAACCGAATGTTAGTGTTCTGCAAAGTGGTCCTCAAGCCTCCGCTTGGTTTCCCCGATGTAGAGGAGGCCACAATGGGAACAGCGGATGCAGTATACCACATTAGCAGATGTGCAAGTGAGCATCTTCTTGATGTGGAAAGTCTTCTTGCGGCCTGGGCTGGGGGTGAGTGGGGAGGTGTAGGGGCAGGTGTAGCTCGAAACGTCAGCCTTCCTGCTCCTCTGATGCTGCTTGGTCTGCTGTGTTCATCCAGATCTACACCTTGTTATCTCTAAAACGCATTGTCTGACCTAAGATGTCACACCTTTAGTATACCCTGATAAAACCTTTAATTATCTCCGTCAATGACTTGAAAGAAATTCTGGGACTTGCATTTTAATCAATAGCAACCTGCATCTCCTTTCTGACTGATTATAGGTTCAAAAGGAGGCGGCCAGCGAGACATTTTTAGGGTTGTTACCTTTCTGCTTATAAATTTTGTGTTATACCTCCTCTTCCACACTACACCTGGGGAAGGAGCAGAGCTCAGAAAGCTTGTGTGTTCAAATAAACCTGTTGGACTATAACCTGGTGTTGTGAGATTTTTGACCTTGCCCACTCCAGTCCAACACCGGCACCTCCACATCTTCCAGCTGGAAGCACCTCCTACGCACATTATCACCCAGATTGCAAGGAGTGTCGAGAATTTCCCACATGCTGCAGCATGTGCAAATTACAGATGTGCTCCCCAGACATTCTTAACTAAACAGAGTATGGGCCCTTGTTTTTATCTAACTCTTACCCCTACCTAAGTATAGACTAGAAAATCTGACAAACAGCCAGAACCCCTTAATTCTATTAAGTGAAGAAATTTCGTATTGAAGTTCTAAAGTGTCTGTGTAATGTTTTTAAGCTGTACTTACAGCCTTAACTTAAAACAATATCCAGTAGCAAGAGACAAGAGAGAAATGTGACAACTCCAAAATGAAGCATATGATAAAATTATAGGCTGGGTGTATGGGAAAATGTTGAGAAATTATTCCATCATTCATTTAATTTTGCGAAGTTCCTAGTGATGACACACTAATGTTCTGTCTGTATAATGAGGTGTGAATGAAATAGCTGCAGCAGAAGGAAATCAGAGTGTGGAAAGAGACCATTTAGCCCATCGAGCTCATACTGACCCTCCGAAGCGCATCCTACCCAGACCTAACCCCTCACCCTATCCCTGTAACCCCACATTAACCACCTAATCTGCTCATCTTTGGAGTTTGAGAGGAAACCAGAGCACCTGGTGGAAACCCACCCAGACACGGGGAGAACTTGCAAACTCCACACAGACAGTTACCCAAGACTGGAATTGAGACCAGATCACCTGTGCTGTGAGTCAGCAGTGCTAACCACAGAACCACTGTGCTGCAAAATTCACAGTCATTTATTTTTGCCTGTGTTAAATCTGATTGAAAGCAGTCAGTTCAAGGAGAATCATCTGAGCAACCTCCAGGAGACATCTTGAAACAGTCACTACTTTTCAACACAGGCTTGTATCCAGAACAGATGCATTGAATCAGACTAGTCAGAACTACAATATACAGGGTCATAAAAGTGAAAGAAGGGAGCCTTCACTTCCTCCCAGGACCTGTTCTGTGTAGTTGACCCATTGGACAAAACCCCAACTATTTAACTACAGAAGCCATCACGGCTGCTGAATCTGACTGAGTTTTCAATCTAGATGAACACAGCAGGCCAAGCAGCATCATAGGAGCAGGAGTACCTACAGATTCTCCAGCATCTGCAGTACCTATTATCTCTGATACAATTTTAACCCCACTGCAAAGCCTAAGCTTTCCTGCTCCTATGATGCTGCTTGGCCTGCTGTGTTCATCCAGCCCCATGCTTGTTATCTCTATGTGCTTAAACACTGTCTTAGTTCACAGGCTTAATTGAAAAACACGCCCGGTATGTGATCATGATAAGATAAGGAGCAATGCAAAAAACAAATGTTTTCATACAGCAAGTGGTAATGGCCTGGAATTTGTTACAGATGAGGCTGGTGAGAGCAGTCATAAAAAATGATCTTCAAAGAAAATTGGGCGGGCACTTGTGAGAAATAAACTTACTGGGCGACAGGGATAGAGCGCAGGAACAGTACAGATTAATTTGCTCTTCAAAGGGCCAGAATAAACTCAGTGGGCCAAGTGACCACATCCTGTGCTACAATGATTCTATGAATTTATAGACTATGAAGGCCTATAAATAACAACAGAACAATAGGACAAGTTAAGGGAAATGAAAGTTTCTGAGCAAATACAGTGATCTCAGTGAGACAAGGAGTGACATCCAGGTTTCAACAGTTTTCAGAAAAATGCATTAACAATTGGGAAGCTTAGATTTTGTGCTTTAGGGTTGCAATCAGTCATTTCATCAGCCATGGTTCAATGCACAGCATTGTCACCTTGGAGACTGAAGGTTGTGGGTTCCTGAGAGATTTGAGCACAAACTCTAGTTGACAGTGCAGCAATGAACAAATGTTTATTGGAGATAAGAGCAAATGGGAGCCAAGGGGACTTTCTAAAGGGACAGCGCCAAGAGTCTACATCAACTCCACTTGCCAGCCCAGTCCTCACATCCCTCAATGCCTTTAGTGGTCTTCCTCAAAACTTCCATTGATCTCTGTCTTGAAAGTATTCATCAGCTGAGCATCCATTGCCCCCTAAAGAAGAGAATTCCAAAGAATGATAAATTTCCGAGTGCAGAAATGTCCCCTCATGTCATCCCCACTGACACCTTATCATGATTTTAGGACGTCTAGTTTTAGCCTCTTTGGGCTAGGGAAACAGCCTTGATGCATTTATCCTCTCATTCTCCTAGATTTCAATGGGAATAAGCTCAAATTTATCATGGGGCAGTAAGGAGACAAAACTAGTCCACAGTACTCCCAGCGTGGTCTCTTTGAAGCCCAATATAATGGCAGCAAATCTTTCATTTCCAGCAACCCATTTCCATTAGCCATTTGGATACAAATACACAGTGACAGAGGATGGTGGTAGAGGGCTGTTTTTCGGACTGGAGGCCTGTAACCGGCGGTGTGCCCCATGAATCGGTGCTGGGTCCACTGCTTTTCGTTATTTATTTAAATGATTTGGATGTGAACATTGGAGGAATGGTTAGTAAGTTTGCAGATGACACCAAAATTGGAGGTGTAATGCACAACGAAGAAGGTTGCCTCAGAATACACATGGACATTGATTAGATGAGCCGAGGACTGGCAGATGAAGTTTAATCTAGATAAATGTAAGGTGCTGCATTTTGGAAAGGCAAATAAGGGCAGGACTTATACACATATTGGTAAGGCCCTGGGCAGTGTTGCTGAATAACGAGACATTGGAATGCAGGTTCATACTTCCTTGAAAGTAGAGTCACAGGTAGACAGGGTGATGAAGAAGGCTTTTGGTATGTTTGCCTTTATTGGTCACTGCATTGAGTGTAGGAGTTGGGAGGTTATGTTGTGACTGTACAGGACATTGATTAGGTCACTTTTGGAATATGGCAAGTATTTCTGGTCTCCCTGCTGTAGGAAGGAAGTTGTGAAACTTGAATGTGTTCAGAAAAGATTTATAAGGATGTTGCCAGGGTTGGAGGATTGAGTTATAGGGAGAGGCTGAATAGGCTGGGACTATTTTCCCTGGAGTGTCGGAGGCTGAGGGGTGACCTTATAGAGGTTTACAAAATCATGAGGGGCATGGATAGGGTGAATAGTCAAAGTATTTTCTCCAGGGTAGGACAGTCAAAAACTAGAGGGCATAGGTTTAAGGTGAAAGGGGAAAGATTTAAAAGGAACCTAAGGGGCAACTTTTCGCGCAGAGGGTGGTGCGTGTATGGAATGAGCTGCTGGTGGAGTGGTGGAAGTGGTGGAGCTGGTAGCCTGAAGGCATCTGGATAGATATATGAATAGGAAGGGGTTAGAGGGATTTGGGCCAAATGCTGGCAAATGGGACTAGATTGATTTAGGATATCTGGTCAGTGTGGGCGAGTTTTTGTTTCCATGCTGTACATCTCTATGACCTTTTGACCCCTGCCGTAAAGGTTGACCGTTCCTCAAGTCAAAGCTGATGTCAACTTGAGTTTCATGTAACTGAACAGGCCAATTCTCAATTGACAACTTGCTGGTTGCATGGTCCAGGATGTCCTACACAAGGTGATGTAGACCAGAACAAATGATGAGTTTCCTTCTCTTCTCTGCTGCTACTCTGCATCATCATCACTAAGGCACTTGGGCTCAAAACCGAATGCCGTTTGATAGATGAAGTTGTTGCCATTTTGAAGGATTGGTAGTGAGGTTCCTCTCACCATTAATGTCAGTGCTGTCTTGCTATAGACAGAGCTTCAACGTGTTTCTGATATGGTTTAGTTGTCCCTCCCTGGCCATTTGAGAGTTGAGAAATCAGGATCTGGGGTGGAAGATGGTTTCCATTCTTCCAGATGGTGCTCAGTGCGTTGTCACTGAATTTGTAAGAGTTTTGCCTGAATGCTTGTAAATGGCCTCTGTAAGAGTATAAGCTGTAGGAGTAGGCTAGTCAGCCTATTAAATGAGGTTGTGGCTGATTTGATAATTCTCAACATATTCCTGCATTTTCCTGGCAGCCCTTGATTTCTTTACTGAATAAAAATCTGTCTAACTCAGCCTTAACTATACTCAGCTTTAACAGTCCTCTGCGGTAATGAATTCCACAGATTCATGATAATCTGAGTGAAGAAACTTCCCCTCATCTAGGCCTTAAATGTATGGTTCCATACTCTGAGATTGTGCAAAGACAACAGTGTTTGATTGATAGCCCTTCTATTGAATTTGGAAGTTGAGACAGGGACATTTCTCTATTTCTTATGTGTATTTGATACTCAGTCCAGGTCTCACTGAATGACAGGAATGTGATTACAACAACCGCTGTGTATACAGGAACTTAATGATGACCGTGAATCCATTGTCAATTTGTTGGAAAAACCCGAGATAACAAGCATGGGGCTGGATGAGCACAGCAGGTCAAGCAGCATCATAGGAGCCTATCTCTGTTGGAAAAACCCATCTGGTTCATTAACGTCTTTTAGGGAAGGAAACTACCACTCTAACCTGGTCTGGCCTACGTGTGACTCCAGACCCACAGCAATGTGGTTGACTCTCAACTGTCCCCTTGGGCAATGAGGGATGGGCAATAAATGCCGCTGGGCCAGCGATGCCCTCATCCCGTTCATGGATAAAGGAATAAAGGAACTTCAATCCATTTGCAAAGGTGTTTGTTGTCAAGCACTCATTGCTGTAATTTGTCGAACAGTGAGCTAGTGATATGGTGTAATATCACCTTGTCAAAGCTGGCCTTTTGAGAGAGGTGATTGCCAAGATCTGGAAAATGCCCAACACATTCCTGAGTTTCCTCTTTACCAAGCGGAATTTTTGACTGAACAGGTCTGAGTTAACATGAGTTTTGCTTTGGCGATATTCAAGAACGGACTGAACTTCTTGTTGTAGAGTTGAAGAGATTGAATGTGGTTTTGAAATCAGGTGCAGACTGGGCCATGACGCAACAATTATCTACAGATTGTAGATCACGCATGGGCAGTTTACTTTTGGCACAAAGGCAACTGAGGTTAAAAAGTTTCCATCTGGGCATATGTAATTCTACAACAAAGGCCACATGATCTTTGGTGAGGTGAATAACCACAGACTGTAGACAGTACAGGGGCCTGTTGCATCGCGTTGCTCAGCACCAGCCCAGACTTTGAAGGTGTTTGTTTCAGATCTCCACTTGACAGTCACACCATCAGGAAATAACTACAAGACTGTGATAATGTTTCTCTGACATTCACACCTCTGAGAACAATCCACAGAATCGCACAAGTTACTGAGCCCAATGCTTTGCTCAGGTCAATGAATGCAATGAAGAGTTCCTGACATTGCACTCAACATTCATCTTGGATTTGCCTGGCAACAAAGACCATGTCAGAGGCTTGTCTGGAAGGTCTAAAGCCTTACTGTGTCTTTATTCTGTGCGCACAAAGCAATAGACTGCTCAGAACAACGTCGTTACTGCTGTATCCTTAGGATTGCTGACTGTGACATTATTCATTGAAACAATAAAATCCCTACAGTGGAGATAGAGGCCATTCAGTCCATTGGATCTGTACCAATGCTCCAGGGAACATGAACTGAGCACAGAACTCCAGCTGGGGCCTAACCAACGTCCCGTACAGATCCAGCACAATATCTCTGTTTTGTTTCCATACTCTATCCAAGGATATCCCACATGATAACAAAGTGTGGAGCTGGAGGAACACAGCAGGCCAGGCAGCATCAGAAGAACAGGAAAGCTGAAATTTTCTGAAGAAGAGTCCCAACCCAAAACATCAGCTTTCC
Organism: Ginglymostoma cirratum; assembly: GCA_024137785.1. NCBI lineage: Eukaryota > Metazoa > Chordata > Chondrichthyes > Orectolobiformes > Ginglymostomatidae > Ginglymostoma > Ginglymostoma cirratum. The sequence continues at coordinate 1,418,442 of JAHRHZ010000071.1, forward strand.
TGTTCCTCTGATGCTGCCTGGCCTTCTGTGCTCCTCCAGCTCCACGCTGTGTTATCACAGGCTCCAGCAGCTGCAGTTCTTGCTTTCACAGTGATTTACATCCCATATGATATCTTCTTTACCACCTCATCAACTTGTCCTGCCACCTTCAAGGATCTGTGGACGAAGATTCCAAGGTCAAATACTGCGGGGTATAGGTTTAAGGTGAGAGGGAAAGTTTAAAGAAGAAATCTGAGGCAAGTTTATTGCACAGAGCGTGGTGGCTGCCTGGAACATGCTACCAGGGGAGGTGGTTGAAGCAGATACAAACAACAATTAGGAGGAATTTAGACAGATACATGAACAGGCAGAGAATAGAATGAAACAGAAGTTGCTGGAAAAGCTAAGCAGGTCTGGCTGCATCTGTGAAGAAAAAGTCAGAGTTAATGTTTCGGGTCCGGTGACCCTTCCTCAGAACTGACCTGAAATGTTAACTCTGATTTTTTCTACACAGGTGCTGCCAGACCTATTGAGCTTTTCCAGCAACTTCTGTTTTTATTCCTGATTTACAGCATCCAGAGTTCTTTTGTTTTTTATTAGACAATAGAATGGTATGTACCATTTGCGAGCAGATAGAATTAATTTAGAATGGCGTCATTGTCAGCACAGACAATGGTGGTCTGAAGAACCTGTTCCGGTGCTATACTGTTCTGTGTTTCACTTCCCCTACTTCTCTCAACATTCTGCATTGGTCATGGGTTTGGGGGCTGTTTAAGGAACCTTGGTGAATTTCTGCTGTGCATCTTGTTAATAGTTCACACTGCTGGTCCTGTGCACTGGTGGTAGAGGGAGGAAATGCTTGCGGATGGAGCCATGAATCAAGCAGCTGCTTTGCCCTGGATGGTGTCAAGCTTCTTGAGTGTTGTTGGAGCTGCACCCATCCAGGCAAGTGAGAGTATTCCATCACACTCCTGTAGGTGGTGGATAGGCTTTGGGGAGTCAGGAGGTGACTTTCACACTGCAGAATGTCCAGCCTCTGACCTGCTGTTGTAACCACTGTGTTTATATGGCCAGCCCAGTTCAGTTTCTGGTCAATGGTAATCCACAGACATTGATAATGGTTAGGCGCTCTTTCTCGATTTGAGCACAATGTAATCCTGTTTGTTCTAAACCTCTGGATACAAATTCAAATGGCTGTCCTTACTGCATTAAGATTGCTCCTATCTGCATTAAGATTGCTCCTATCTCACTGGCATCACTCTGCAGGATAATGTCATCATTTATATTTGATTGTAGTGAATGCTGCTTCTTGTTCAGTGCCCCAAGACAACTGCATGTGATTGGCCATTGATTGGAGCTACGGCTCACAACTTGATGACAATTTCAGGAAAAATGGTGCCAAATAGATGACAAACTCAACAAATCATTGCATTTTTTGCAACCACCCGTATCTCCTGAAGGGCATGTAGCATGTAATCAGAAAGATGCTGCTTTCTCCTGCTCCACCTGCCATTAACCATCGTTTACATCTGAGAGGAGAATACTTTTGCCACAGCAAGTGGCACCAAAATTCATGCAATAATTGGCAGGCCAGAAAGAGATGTTAAGAGAGGCAAGGGAGGAGATATCAGGGGCCTTGGCACTAATTTTCAAATCCTGTCTGGCCACAGGTGATGTGCTAGAGGACTAGGGAACTGCTAACATTGTCCCATTGTTAAAAAAGAGAAAAAGGCATTGAAGGAAATTACAGGCCAATCAGTCTACCTTTGGGAGTGGTTATTAAAAAGAGTTTTGTGGGTCAGAATATATCGACACTTGGCAATAGTTGAAGTAGTTAAAGATAGTCAGCATGGGTTTGTTGAAAGAAGATTGCTTTTGACAAATTTGATTGAATTCTTTAAGCTGGTAATCAGGACTATTGATGAGGGTAATACATTGGTCTAATGCACCCTAGAAAGACTGTTGATAATTTTCCTCTGTTACAAGAAAGTTACAGCCCAGGGGATCCAAGGCAAAGTGGCACATTGGATCCAAAATTGGCTGAAAGGCAGGAAACAGGGGGTGATGGTGGAGGGATGTTTCAGTGACTGTCAGTCTGTTTCCAAGGGGTTCTGCCATGATTGTTGTTTCTGGTGTACATTAATTATGTGGATTTAGTGGGTACAATCAAGAAGTTTGTGGATGCCATGAAATTTGGTAGGTGTTAAGTGGTGAGGAGGATGGTTGTAACTGCAGCTGGACAGAGCATTGGGAAATGGAATTCAATTCAGAAAAGTGTGAGGTATTACACTAGGGGAGGACTAATAAGGCAAGGTTCACATTGTGAATGATATGATCCTGGAAAGTACTAAAGTTCAGTATGCATAGCCACAGATCCCTGACAGTAGCCGGACAGGAGAATAAGGTGGTTAAGAAGGCATTTGAGACATTATCATTATTATTTGCTGATGCACAGAATACAAGAGTATGGAGGTTTTGTTGGAAATGTACCACACCCTGTTTATGTCACACGTGGAGTACTGTTGTTGTTCTGGTCACCACATTACAGGAAGGCTGTGGTCTCACTGGAGAGGGTGCAGAAGAGATTCACCAGGATGTTGGCTGTGCTGGAGTATTTGAGCTTTGAGGCGAGATTAGATAAACTGGGATGGTTTTCCTTGGAGCACCAAATGCTGAGAGGGAACCTGATAGAAGTGTATAAGATTATGAAGCATAGATAGAGTGGGTAGGAATGCAATTTTTCCATAAAGAGTGTGGTCTATGTTCAGGAAGCATAGATTTAAGGTCAGAGGTAGAAGGTTAAGCAGGAGAGGAGAAATATCTTCACCTAGAGGGTGATGGGAGTCTGGAATTCACAACCTGAATGGGTGGCTAAGTCAGAAACTCTCATAACATTTAAGCAATATTTAGATATTCATTTGCCTGTAGGATTGTGAACCAAGGTATGGAAAACAGAATTAGTTTAGCCAGATCTCGGTTGACCAACACAGATATGATGGGCCTAAAGGCCTCCTTCTGTGTTGTAAGTGTCTATGAGTTAGCGAGAAATTGTCAGATCTTTATTCAGATCTTTTGTGTTCATGCAGGCTCGCAAGCTTTCTAGGTAGTTTCACTGTTACCAATGCTGCTAATCCACTGCGTAGGGGTTGTCACTATTTAAATCAATCATTTGTTTTCTACTTTTCTAACTTGTCTTCATGGCTGGGTTTGAGGGCAGCTGGACCTTCTCAGAGATACTGCATCAATCTCACATTTTCATCTATTTGAAATGATATTCTCTTGAAGGACATCCTAACCTTTGTTATGATGGTATTACTGGACAAGTCAGATCCCAGATTGAAATCTGGTGTGGTAGGTCTTTTAAAATAACATTAACATGGCAGTCTTTCACTGAAACACTCAAAGCTGTAGCTTTGTTTTCAACAATAAAACAGAAGTTTATTATATAAACAAAATAAAATTAAACAAACTAACTTATCTAAATATAACAGTTTGAAAGATTTCAAAACTCAAGCAAAATCCCATCTATGCTCCAAAACCTTCACATTATACAGTCATTGAGTCATACAGCATGGAAATAGACCTTTCGGTCCAACCAGTCCATGCCAACCATAATCCCAAACAAAATTAGTCCACCTGCCTGCACTTGGCCCATACTTCCAAACATTTCTTATTCTTGTATTTATCTAAATGTCTTTTAAACATTGTAGCTGTATCCACATACACCAATTCCTCTGGCAGCTCATTCCATATACAAACCACTCTCTAAATAAAAATTGCCCCTCATGTCTTTTTTAAATCTTTCTCCTCTCACCTTAAAAATATGACCCCTAGTCTTGAAATCTCCCGCCCTAGGGAAAAGATACCTGGCATTCACCTTATCTATACCCCTCATTATTTTATAAATCTCTATAAGGTCACCCCTCAACCTCCTACGCTCCAGTGAAAAAAAGTCCTAGCCTATCCAGCCTCTCCTTATAACTCAAACCCTCCATTCCTTGCAACGTTCTGGTAAATCCTTTCTGAACCCTCTCCAGCTTAATAATATCCTTCCTATAGCAGGGAGACCAGAATTGGACTCACAGTACTCCAGAAGAGGCCTCACCAATGTCCCGTACAACATCAACATAACGCCCCAACTCAAAGGTCTGAGCAATAAAAGCAAGTATGATAAATGCCTTCTTAGCCACCCTATCTATATGTGATGCAAACTTCAAAGAATTATGTACCTGAAGCTTTAGGTCTCTCTGTTCTTCAGCACTGCCAAAAGCCCTACTTTTAATTGGATAAGTCTTGTCTTTGTATGTTTTACCAAAATGCAATAACTCACATTTATCCAAATTAAACTCCATTTCCCCATTCTTCAGCCCATTGACCAAGATCTCTTTGTAATCTTAGATAACATAGAAACCCTACAGTGTGGAAACAGGCCATTCAGCCCAACAAGTCCACATTGACCCCCAAGAGCATCCAGTCTCACCTCCCTATCCTATCCCTGTAACCCTGTATTTCTGAGCAGCACAATGGCTCAGTGGTTAGCACTGCCGCCCTACACATAACCTTCTCACTGTCCACTCTACCACCAATCTTTGTGTCATCTGCAAATATACTGACCATGCTTTCTACATTCTCATCTAAAGCACTCATATAAATGACAAACAAAAGTGGACTTAGTTGACTTACTTTACAGTTAATGAACATCCAGATACAGGATGTTGATGAGGTCACTTTAGGAGTACTATGTACAGTTCTAGTTGCCCTGCTATGGGGAGGATATTATTAAAGTGGAGAGGGTTCAGAAAAGATTCACCAGATTGTTGCCGGGAACGGAGGGTTTGAGTTATAAGGAGAGACTGGATAGGCTGGGACTTTCTTCTCTGGAATGTAAGAGTTTGAGGGGTGACCTTATCGAGGTATATAAAATCATGATGGGCATAGATAAGCTGAATAACCAAGGTCTTTTCCCTAAAGGTTCAAAACTAGACAGCATATTTTTAAAGTGAGAGGAGAAAGATTTAAAAGGGACCTGAGGGACAACATTTTCACACAGAGGGTGGTTTGTGTGTGGAATGAACTGCCAGAGGAAGTGACAGATGCAGGTACATTTACAACTTCTAAAAGACATTTGGATCGGTACATGAGTGGGAAATGTTTAGAAGGATATAGGTCAAATGCAGGTAAGTGAGACTAGTTTTGTTTGGGAAACTTGGTCAGCATGGACACGTTGGACCAAAGGATCTGTTTCTGTGGGGTGCTATTCTATGACTTTATGACTCTACATTATATCTATAGGATTTTTTTCTCAATTTGTGAAGCATCAGGGCTTTTCCCTGAAATATTACACAAGTGAGAACTTTGACTTTCCCAATCTTTTAATAATCTGCAGAGTTCTAATCAAAAAATTCTAGCCTGCAAGTTTCACAAACAAAACTTTTTCTCTGCTGTAATGTATTCTTTAACTGCTCTGAGTGATCTCCTTTTTCTATGAAGGCCTTTACTGGCACCTGACTTCAGTCAGGTCTCCTTCAAATTGCCACAAAACATTCCAATCTGTTTTTTTCTAAGCTAAGAGCAATACTTGATTATTCTAAACCCAAAAATGAGCTAATTTTCTTTGTGGTGTTTTCTCTTTACTCACATAAAAACCTATAATATAAAGAAACTTCCGTTAACAGCCCAGGAAGTCTTCAGTCCTTTGCTCTCTGACACATACTGATTTAAAATCATGGTTCCAGAGAGACCGATCTAATTAATTGTTGAACACCTTCACAAAAAGTAGACCAACACCCAAATGCCACTAGTTTGAAATCCAAACTCTTAAAAGGATATTAATGTATGTAAATCTCAAATGTATCATCACACCCTGTAAACACCCTATACTCCTCAGTTATTTGTTATATGATCAATGGTTTCATGCACTGCATCATGTTGCAAATTTCTTTTGACATGTTGACTGTTACTTGTCCAAACTTTTGACTTACTCCAGCTGATTCAACTGGCTTTTGCTTCCATCTATGATCTGGAACTCAAGATCCTTGTACATGCTACCGTATTACACGCACAGAGTAATCTGTCTGCTCAGCACAGGCCAAGTTAACCTTACTTTATTTTAACATTGTCATGTTGCACCACTTTGCGCATATCTGTGAATGTCTTGATGTTGCATGTTGCATTGGTATCTGTCTGATATTCTATATTGACTAATGTTTTCCTTCTGTAGTCCTCATTTTGAAAGTCATGAACCATGTCTTACTGACTCTTAAACTGACTATAAACTGACTGCACCAACTTGTTTCATGATGTATAGTGATTCATCAGAATTTTAAGCTGTTATCTCTCCAGTGGCTATCTATACTGTTTGTGGTGTTTGTTTTAACTGTACACTTCTGTGCAAAATAATTCAGCTCTTTGCAGAGAAAACACTGCTTTTTGCACGTTGGACATGTCTTCTTCTCAGTATAATGTCCTTCAAAGTATTTTCATCCTGCTCTTTGGGCCTGGAATAATGCAAGCATAATGCAAGAGCTGGTCTGTTCTGCCACAAATATGCTCCAGCTGCTGCCTTACAACCTCAATGCTTCTGCATTTGTCAATTGCTTTCCTAATGGTACATTTATCCACACTTAGTCAACATGCTCTTACTGCAGGATCTCATATTTATTTCTAATCCAATCTTTAATTAGATCATCTAATAGTTGTTTAAATGCACAGGATTCTCTGAGCTGAGTTAATGAGGCCATGTTCTGATCAGTTAAATAAACCAGGAAATGCTGGAGAAACTCAACAGGTCAACAAAACTCTTTTCCAGCTTAGGCCCTAATGTTGCACAAGTAGCCTTCATAGGTTACATTTGCTTTGGTTTTAAAAGATGTCTTCAAGGCTTTTAAAAATCCTGCAGTATGTTTTTTTTAAGTTCTTCAGAGATATTCAAGTTGAAACATACTTTGAAACAGATACTTCCTAACAGTGACAAGAGTGAAGCAACATTGACGTTAAGTGGATTTGTTGTTGTTTTGTAATGTTGCCTTTGCATGTAAGAATTCTGCCAATTTTGCCTCTTATCCCCTTTCATTTTAATGGGAGCTTGGAGAGGAAAAGCGCAACAATTTTGTTTTACCCAGTGTTTCAGTTGTAACCTGCTTCTTTGTTTTTTATTTCTGCTAACTCTGTTGCTTAAAGCAGTTTTCATAATTCTAAACACTTCTATGTCCTTGTTTTTTACAGCATTTCCACTCTGAATCTCAGCCACACTCTGACACCATGCTCTGTGTTCAGAAGGCAGCAATCTGGCCAGAGCAGAGTCTTTACTGCAGTGTTACTAAGATGGCTACCTATAGTACATGTGCCTCAGGTAGACGTCACACAACTACAGCAGTCCAGGAAGGGCATAAAAATTGATGATAATGGCACATTGGTTACATCTGAGCTAGCGTTGAAGTATCATACAAACATTCAAACAAGAGACAAGGGTAGGCCACTCAGTCCTTTGAGCCAGTTCTGCCATTCATTAAGATCATGGCTGATATGGGTTTAATCCTGCATATCCCCAATAATCTTTCATCTCCTTGTTCATCAAGAATGTATCTACCTCTACCTTACAAATATATTTAAAAATTTTGCATCCACTGCCACTAGTTGGTTATTTCAGTTGTCCCTCTGCAAGAAGGGCTCCCACTGAGGGTCTCAATGTCAATTTGGAATCTCAATTGTTCATACCTGTTAGGTTGAAAGCTCTTCTTTCTGGACAGTCAATCTTCAAGTTGTTTGTGAATGTTCTAACATTCCAAATTGCAAAATTTAGAATTTTCTCTCTTTGATCATAAAGTTTGTGATCCTGCAGGTTGTGGTTCCCCAATCAGGGGAAAGAAGGACTGCCTATTGTTAGGCACACTTTCTAGCACCTTTCCCATTCAAGGTGATTGGAGGATATCCCCATGAGGACTGCTCAGTCACAGGCATGGCTACCTTAAACAACCCCTACCCATCATAGGCATCCAAATAACTTCAGGTCACTGTGTGCAGATTCTCGACTGGGAACAGCCGGGTTCAAAGTTGTAGGGGAGGGCAATGGCCAAGTGATATTATCACTAGTCTATTAATCCAGAAACTCAGCTAATGTTCCTAGGAACCCTGGTTGAAATCCCACCATGGCAGATGGTGGAATTTGAATTCAATAAAAAGAAGCTGGAATTAAGGGTCTAATGATGACCAAGAAACTATTGTGAATTGTCATGAAAACTCATCTCGGTCATTAATGTCCTTAAGGGAAGAAAATCTGTAATCCTTACCTAGTCTGGCCTGCATATGACTTCAGACTTACAGCAATGTGGGTGGTTCTTAACTGTCCTCTGGGCAATTAAGGATGAGCAATAAATGCTGGCCTAGCAAGAGATGCCCACATCTCTTGAATGAATTAAAAAAAGAACCTTGCCACCAAAGATAATTCCTCATCACCACAAGTCTGGCAGGTGGAACCTGATGATAGAAGCTAGGATACAGTGTTATTTAACACTTGGACTTTGGGATTCTATCATTATCCACAAAATATTGATGGGTCGGTAGTCAGATTTCAGTGAGATGTCAAACTATGATGACAGGAGCCATTATGTAACATCAGACTACTTCTGCCTTCTCAGTCATCGAAGTGCATCGTCTTCCTTTGTCAGTTCTGCTCATGAGGACTGTGGTTTGTCTGGCATCTCCCACCGATATTGTTCCATTAGTTGTTTTAATGATTGGAACAAGGGCATAGAGCATATCCTTGAGTATGAGATCCTTAATTAGGGTTGTTAACCTGGGCCAATCAGGGAGCCCTGGCTCACAGATATAAACAGGAGTCTTAGGAATTCTCCCCACTGTAGGGACTGGCTCTGAGCTAGCTGGTCAGATTGCATGTACTGTGCACGTGTAAATATAGGGTGACTTAGTGACAGGATACCGGCCTCTGTGCTGTTATTTCAGCGGGGACGAGAGGACACAGTATGTGCCTGAAGAAAATTCACTCACAGCAGTTGTCTTTGAGTTGGGATAAGCATTCCTGGCTTCAAGCCTTTATTTGGAAAGCTTGACCCATTCGATCCTGCTGTTAAGGACGAGGGCCCAATGTGTGGAAAGAATGTCTTATTTTTTTCCAGGCAAATGGCACTGGGGGCTGATGAAAAGCAGCGAATAATTCTTCTGACTGCTTGTGGATCTGCAGCATTTTTGGTCATTAGGAACTTCACTTTCCCTGAGGCTCCAGATACTGAAACCTTTCAAGAATGAATGGATTTAATTAAGGAATATCACAACCCCAAGCCTTCTCTAATTCTGAGATGCTATCAGTTTTATTTGGCAGTTCTAGAACAATGGAAATCAGCGTCAGGATTTTTGACTGGGTTAAGAGGCAGAGTCATGTTATCTTGCATTAAGCCTGAATGAGATGCTGAGAGACCATTTGGAATTGGGATTAATGATGTAACCATGCAGAAGCACCTACAGCTGAAGCCAAACTGGATATTAAACAGGCACTGCAACTGGCTTTGTCATTAGAAAATGCGGCAAATGGAGCATGGGAGCTACAGCTCATCCCAATGGAAGTGGACATCCTCAACTGTGGCACTCCACTACTTACAGGTTGCCATTCTGAAAATGTCCCCTTATCCCAATCTCCGTCTTCTGTTATCCAGCTAATTCTCTATCCATGTTAATATACCACCTCAACACTATCCTGTTGATATTTCCATAAAGACCTTATTATTATTTCCCCACCTTCATTCTTTCAGGGGCCAATGTTTAGTTTGGCCTCTCTCTTCTTCCTTGTTATTTAAAGAAGCCCTTACTATCTGTTTTATATTACATGCTAGAACATCCTCAAAGTTGACTTTCTTTCTTGTTTTTTTGTCATCTTTCTTGATTTTTAGAATTTTCCTGATCATCTAGTTTAGCACTAATCTTCGCTACATTGTGTTTTTATTTTCAGTTTGCCAATGTCATGAACTTCTGAGGTTGGTTTATCCCCTTCTTGAATTCCTTCTTCACCACTGGAACATATCTTTACTGAGAGTCATGAGCTATTTTGTTAAATATTTGTCACCGTTTATCAACTGTCCAGGCAACTGTGCCTTCACTCCTTTGTAATTACCCTTTTTTAAGATTAGCACTGTTACTGACACAAGTTTTTTTCCCAAAATGAGTACCAAATTCTACAATGTTATGGTTACTGTTTCCTTTTAGAACATGACAATGTCATAATTGGAGCAGGAGTAGACCATTTGGCCCCTCAATGCTGTCCTGCCATTCTAGAAGATCTAAAGTGATCTGCCTCAGGCCTCAACTTCTCTTTCATGTCAACTCCGCATAGCTGTCAACTCCTTGACATTTCAAAAACCTATCTACCTTCTCTTTAAATGATTCCAGTGTATCTAGCCTCTACAACTCTTTGGTGTACAAAACTCCAGACATTCACTACTCTCTGTGAGAAAAAATTATTTTGCATTTTAGTAATAAGTGAGTGTCCTTTTATTCTGTAACTATGTCCACTAGTTTAAGATTCCCTCACAAGTGGAAATATCTTCCCAATATCCACCCTGTCAAGCCTGCTCAGGATTTTGTATGTTTGAATAAGATCACTTCTCATTCTCCCAAACACTAAAGAATAGAGACCTATTAGAGTCATAGAGTCCTACAGCACAGAGACAGGGCCTTTGGCCCAAACTGGCCCATACTGAACAAAATGTCCATCCATGCTAACCCCATTTACATGCACTTGGCCCATATCCTTCTAAACCTTTCCTATTCATGTATTTGTCCAAATGCCTTTTAAATGTTGTTAATGTACCTGCCTCAACCACTTCTGCTGGCAGTTCATTCCATATGCATACCACTCTGTGTAAAATAGTTGCCCCTCAGGTTCCCAAGTATTTTTTTCCCTCTTACCTTAAACTGATGTCCTCCAGTCCTCCATTCCCCAACCCTGGGAAGAAGACTGAGTGTATTCACCCTATCCAAGCCTCTCATGATCTTATACATTTCTATAAAATCCCCCCTAAGTCTCCTACGTGCTAAAGTCCTAGCTTGTCCAACATCTCCCTATAACTCAGTCCCTTGAGTCTTGGCAACATCCTTGTAAATTTCTTCTGCACTCTTTCCAGTTTAATAACATCCTTCCTACAGCAAGGTGACCAAAACTGAACACAATACTCCAAGTGCGTCCTCACCAACGTCCTGTACAACTGCAACATAGCTTCCCAACTTCTGTACTCAATGCCCTGACTGATGAAGGCCAGTGTGCTAAAAGCCTTCTTCACTGCCCTGTCCACCTGTGGACAGTGGAAAGTCCACATTTTCAGAGAACCATGCACCTGAACCCCAAGATCTGTCTGTTCCACTACACCCATTAAGGCCTTACCATTCACCACGAAACTCCTACTTTTATTTGACTTTCTAAAATGCACACCTCACACTTACTATATTAGACACCATTTGCCATTTCTTGGCCAAATTCCCCAGCTGATCAAGATCCTGCTGTAATTTCCGATAACCTTCCCCACTGTTCATGATGCTGCCTATTTTAGTGTTATCTACAAACTTACTAATTATGCCTTGTACGTTCTCATCCAAATCAATGTACAAACAGCAATGGGCCTAAAACCGACCCCTGAGGTACACCACTAGTCACAGATCTCCAGTCCAACAAGCATCCTTCCGCTATTACTCACTGCTTCCTACCATCAAGTATAGATGTGTATCCAATTTGCCAGCTCTCCCCGGATTCCATGTGATCTAACCTTCCAGAGCAGCCTACCACATGGTACCTTATCAAAGGCCTTACTGAAATCCATATAGACTATGTCTAGCGGCCTGCCCTCATCAAACTTCCTGATCACTTCGTCAAAGAACTCTAACAAATTTGTGAGGCATGATCTCCCACACACGAGGCCATGCAGTCTACTCCTAATTATACCCTGTCTTTCTATAAGTACGTATATCTTATCCATCAGAATCTTCTCAAGTAACTTACCTACCACAGATGGTAAGCTTACTGGTCTTTAATTCTCAGGGTTTTCTCTGCAGCCCTTCTTGAAAAAGGGCACAACATTTGCCACCCTCCAGTCTTCCAGGACCTCACCTATGGCTAACGATGATGCAACTATACCAGCAGGATCCCTGCAATTTCTTCACTAGCCTCTTGCAGGGTTCTTGGATATATCTGGTGAGTACCAGGCCAATTATCCACCTTCATACATTTTAATACTTCTGACACGTCCTCTACCGTGATATGGACTGTCCCCAAGATATCGCCACTAACCTCCCCAAGTTCCCAAGTTTTTATGTCTTTTTCCACAGTAAACACAGAGGAGAAATATTCATTGAGGACCCCACCCATCTCACAGGGTTCCACACATACATGTCCACTTTGGTACTTGGAGGGTCCTATTCTCTCTCTAATTATTCTTTTTCCTTTAATATACTTAAAGAATCTCTTTGGATTCACCCGAATCTTCTCAGCCAAAGCTATCTCGTGCTCCTTGTTTGCCCTCCTGATTTCCTTCTTCAGCAAACTCCTGTATCCCCTATATACCTTCAGGGATTCCCTTGATCCAAGCTACCTGTATCTGAGCCATGCCTCCTTCTTTTTTCTGGTCAAAGCCGCAATACCTCGTCATCCAGGGTTCCCTACTCCTGTCAACCTTACCCTTCACCCTCACAGGAACATATAGACCTTGACCTCTGGCTATCACACTTTTAAAGGCCTCCCACTTGCCAGAGGCCCCTTTCCCTGCAAACAAACTACTCTAATCAACATCTGCAAGCTCCTGTCTAATTCCATCAAAATTCGCCTTGCCCCAATTTAGAACTTGAACCTGTGGACCAATTTTGTCCTTCTCCATAACTATTTTAAAATTAATAGAACTATGGTCACTGTCACCTCAGTCCCTGTCCTGCCCTATTTCCCAACAGTAGGTTGAGTTTTGCCCCTTCCTGAGTAGGACCCCCTGCATACCGCTTGAGGAAACTTTCCTGAACACATTTAACAAATTCTGAGATTATTCTGAGATTATTTATTAAACCTGCCTTATTCCATGTTTCCAGGTCAAAAATTGTTTGATCCCTGGTTAGATCCATAACGCATCATTTCAGAATCAGTCACAAACATATCCTCTGAGTCCTTCCTTACTGAGAACTCTGCCAATTTGATATTCTCAATCAACATGAATATTAAAGTCACCCATGATTAATATACTGTCTCTTTATCTCTTGATTTATTTGCGGTTCAACAGTATAACTACAGTCTGGGTGCATATAGACTATTCCCACCAGTGTCTTCTTCCCTTTTTTATTTCTTACATCCACCTATATGGACTTCACGTCTTTGATCCAAGATCATTTCCTGGTATCGTACTTATCCCATTAAAAAAAAATTAGTCAACCACCCTTTCCTTCCCATCAGTTCTTTTGAATAGTGACCCACCCCTAAATGTTTAGTGCTCAGCTTTGATCACCTTGTAACCATGTCTCTGTAATGGCTATAAGATGGTCCCCACTAACCTCGGTTTGTGCCATTAAATAATATATTTTGTTCTGAATTTTATTTGTATTTAAGTAAAGAGCCATTAATTTTGCCTTTTTAACATATATTCCCCTTTTGGTCCTATTTACTGTTATCTTTTTATATTTGTACACTGTCCCATCCTGTTCCACTCTCAGTATCATTATCTAAATAGTTACCCTGTAAAGCTGCAATATCCTTTGGCTTTGTAAGCTGACATTCGCCTCTCCTGAGTCCTCCCCTGGCCTATTTATTTCAAAGCTCTCTTACAGCTCTAGTTATTTATTTCACCAGGACACAAGTCCCAACGCAGTTCAAGTGAAGCCCATCCTGTTCGAAAAGTCCCTTCTGCCCCAGTACCAGAGTCAGTGCCCCACACACTGAAAGCCATTCCCCCCATGTCAATTTTTAGCCATGCGTTTAACTTTATTTGCTCTCTGATAGTTTGCCCATGGTTCAAGTAGTAACCCAAATGTTACCTTGGAGGTTCTGTTTTTTAATTTAGATCCATTTAAAATCTTTCGGCAGAATCTCCTTTCTAGTCCTACCAATGTTGCTGGTACCAACATGGATGATGACAACTGGGTCCCTCCTCCCACTCCAAGTTTCTCTCCATCCCCTAGGAGATGTCCTTAACCCTGGCTCTGGGTGGGCAACACGGTTTCCGGGACTCCTTTCACCTCCACAGGAAACAGTATCTATCTCCTGAATTCTACTGTCCCCTCACACTATGATGTGGAGGTGCTGGTGTTTAAGAAAGGATTAGAATCCCTACAGTGTGGAAACAGGCCCTTCGGCCTAACAAGTCCACACCGACCCTTGAAGCATCCCCACCAGACCCATCCCCATATAACCCACACACCCCTGAACACTATGGGCAATTTAGCATGGCCAATCCACCTAGCCTGCACATCTTTGGACTGTGGGAGGAAACCGGAGCACCCGGAGGAAACCCACGCAGACACAGGGAGAATGTGCAAACTCCACACAGTTGCCCGAGGCTGGGTCCCTGGTGCTATGAGGCAGCAGTGCTAACCACTGAGCCACTGTGCCGCCCCAACACCCACACATGTGTGTGTTTGTGTGTGTGTCTGTGTGTGTGTGTGTGTGTGTGTGTTTGTGTCTTTGTGTTGGATTGGCATGGATAAGGTCAGAACTCACATGACGCCAGGTCATACTCCAGCAGGTTTATTTGAAAACACCAGCTTTTGGAGTCTTACTCCTTCTTCAGGCTGAAATTTTTAATAAAAGATCAAAGGGTCACACCATTGATGAGCAAGTGCAAAACAAACCTAAGATGCCGTTAAATCTTTGATTGATTAGAAGGTTTTAATTGATTAATATCTATATCTAAATCCATGAATTTCTTTCAAGTCCCTGTCCTGTGAGAACTAAAGGTTTTATCAGTGTAAGGAAGAGGTGACATTTTAGGTCAGACAATGCATATTAGGGGCGAAGCCTTTTTTAAAATCAGTTCGTGCTTTAGTTTGGAGTCAGACGGGTTTTATTTCTAAACTAGGAATTTATAAAACACCACATTGACTGACTGTCTATAAATTGTGTGGTTTTTGAACAAAACAGAAGGTATCTGCAAATACAAATTTACCCCGTACATTCGCAGAGAAAGTGTGCATGCGTGCACGTGTATGCGAGGGCGAATGTGTGTGGGTGAGAGACATTGTGTGTGAGAGAGTGTGTATGTGTGTTTGTGTCTTTGTGTGTGTGTGTCTGTGTGTGTGTGTGTGTGTCTGTGTGTGCGTCTCTGTGTGTGTGCGCGTCTCTGTGTGTGTGCGCGTGTATGTGTGTGTGTCTGTAAGTGTGTGTGCGTGTGTGTGTGTGTCTGTGTGTGCGTATGCGTGTGTGTGTGTCTGTGTGTGTGTGGTTGTGTGTGTGTATCTCTGTGTGTGGTTGTGTGTGTCTGTGTGAGGGTGTGTGTGACTGTGTGTGTGTGAGAGAGAGAGAGAGAGAGAGTGTGTGTGTGTGTGTGTGTGTGTGTGTATGTGTGTGTCTGTGTGCCTGTGGGTGTGTCTGTGTGTGTGTCTGTGTGTGTCTGTGTGTGTGTGTGTGTGTGTGTGTGTGTGTGTATAGTGTGGTGGGGTCATCTGTAGTGCGACATGAACCGAAGATCCTGGTTGAGGCTTCCTCATGGATGCTGAAGTTGGCTACCAGCCTCTGCTCGGTGACTCTGCGTTGTTGTGTCTCCCGAAGTCCGCCTCGGAGGATGTTTAACCAAAGACCTGAGGCTGAATGTCCTTGACCGCTTATGTGTGCCCCCGCTGGGAGGCAACATCCCTGTCAGGTGACACACACACAAAGACATGCACACACACACACACACACACACATGCACGCATGCCCATACTCTCTCTGCGAATCTATGGGGTGAATTTGTATTTGCAGGTACATTCTATTTTGTTCAAAAAGCACACAATTTATAGACAGTCAATCAATGTGGTGTTATATAAATTCCTACTTTAGAAATAAAACCAGTCTGACTCCAAACTAAAACACAAGCAGATTATAAACAAGGCCTCACACTTAGTATGCACTGTCTGACCTGAACTATCCCCTCTTCTTTACACTGATAAAGCCCTTAGTTCTCACAGGACAGGTACTTGAAAGGAATTTAGGGATTTACATATACATACTAATCAATTAAAACCTTCTAACTGATTAAAGATTTAATAGCATCTTAGGCTTATTTTGTACATCCTCATCAATGACACAAATTTCAATTACCCAGTTTGAGGGGTGTAACTGCCTCCAGGAGCACAGTGTCCTGGTAACTTTCCCCGTTCCTCACATGGAGCAACATCTGCAGCTCAGACTCCAGCTCCTCAATTCTGATAAAAGTACCCCAAGCTCCACTTACTATAACAACACAGTGTGGAGCTGGAGGAACATAGCAGGCCAGGCAGCATTAGAGGAGCAGAAAAGCTGACGTTTCAGGTCGGGTGCCTTCTTCAGAAATTTTCTTTCTTTCTTTTCCTCCTTGAGCAGTTTTTCTTCCCTCCCCACTCCCCCACACCCCCGCATTCTTTTAACTTCTTGAACTAATGGAGGTGAGACAAGGGGAAACGAGCCACAGGCCAGAGCAGGGAGCGGAGACCGCGTGGGCTGGCCGGGGGTCGAAACCTGGAGGCAAGTCCGGGGGAGGCATTGTGTTCTGAAGCTTGGTGGCATGGACTCAGTAGAAAAGGACAGTGACTTGAATACTTTTAAGACACTTCTTATTCTCACTCTGGACTTTTAAACTCTGTATTCCCATGCTAGTGTATGTTTATTCCTACTATTTCAATTCTGTGATAACACTTAAAATATCTGTACCTAGGTACCCTGTACCTAAGGTGGTGCCAAAAGAAGACATTACAAACTTTTCATTGCACTCATTTGAGTGTGTACAACAATAAAGGCTATTCTATTCTATTCTCTCAACCAATGTGGTGTCCGGAAGATCCCATATGTTAAAATAACAACACATCACTCATCCTGCCACCACTGTTGCATTTCATTTAATTTATTTATTACCTACTCCAATATCTCTGTCTTTTATTCACAAAGAATTCCCTGCCCTTTACACTTTGTTACAATCAATTTTAACACCAGTAACAATTTTATAACAAATAATGTATTTTTAGGTAAAATAGAAAAAAGACTGGAAACAAGCAGAAAGTAAAGACCTTACCGTTACTTTAGATTATGAATAATTACCAATTATCTGCTTTCCCCACTCTCACCTCAATGATTGTAGTTCACAATGTCACTCTGCTGGTGGTCTCATTGCAGGTTGACCTTTCAATCCATGCCTTTTATTTTCTCCCACTCACTTCGCATTCCAGGATTTTACTTGCTAAAGGATGTCTTTTACCTTCTATCCCGAACTCCCACATTGAACCAAAGATGGAGGATAGAAGGTATCAACCAGGAAAATGAATCAGTGCCAGATCTTGTACTGGGTAATGAATCAGAATGGATAGAAAGGTTAAGAGTGTGGGATCATCTTGGTAGTAGTAATCACAGGATAGGAAGTTCAAGATTAAGATCAAGGCTGATGACAAAGGCACAGATTGTAAAAGAGCAAACGACAATGAAATGAATGTGGAACAAAAGAATGTAAACTCGGTGAAATTAAGAGTTGGGAGAGTCTCCTGTCTATGGCATCTGCTGGAATATCGGCAGCAGGGGCTACTTTAGCATGCTTCCTTCTTGGTGTTGTAGTGTCAGGGGCAGCTTCGTGGGCTGCAGAGTAAGGAGTGTCACGTAGCCAATAATTAAATCAAGAAGCCGTGGTTAGAACAAAAACATGAAACTTGTCTTAACCTTGTGTGTACTATTTCTTTTTTATAATTTTGTAATTAAAATGGCACCAGATTATTTATGACAATTTATACACATTTTACTGTATTTTCATGAAAACATGTTAACAATAAATTACTGTAATAATGTACAGCAAATGGACAGAAAAACAGTTGTAAATCAAAGAACATGTCTTAGATGTAAGAGGAATATATTTTACTAAAAAAAAATAAGGTAGGTAATTATGGGACACTGTAAAAACATAAAGAACCAAAGGAAGAGTTAAAATTCTAGAAACAAAAGGGCAGATGGAATATTTGAATACTAATGAAGAGGACAAAACAAAATGTGAAAGGAAAGAAGTTTACAAAACAACACCTGGAAGGAAAATTGAAATGACAACATCAGATTATCAATGAATATAAAAAGTAAGAAGAAAAGATTCTATCAAAACGTATTCCCTAAAAGAAAAACTAAAATTAAAGTGGGGAGATGGCCATTAAAGACCGAACAATGCGATAGGGTCATGGCAGAGAATTGCCAGAGAAATAGCAGGAGCATTAAAGAACTACATCACCTAGCTTTTACTAAAGATGGTCATAAGAATTTGAAGCATTGGAGCAGAAGCAGGCAATTTGCCCATTGAGTCTGCTCCACCATTCAATACTGTCCTGGCCACTCTTGGACTTCAACTCCACTTCCCCATTCCCCGTATCCCTTTGATTCTCCGTGAGACCAAAAACCTGTTGATTCCAGGCTTAAATATATTCAGTGATGGAACATTCACAACCCTGTGGGGTAGAGAAGTCCACAGATTTTCAACCCTCTGGGTGAATTGGATTGAAGGTAGTGGCAAGGGTTGGGGGAGAGGGGAGCAGCAGTTGATAAATGAAAGTGTGGGGGGCTTTGGGGGAGTGCGCTTCTCCAAAATAGTGAGGAGCAATGAGAGAGGACAGCAGGCAGTGATAAAGTTTGATGAATTTTAGTGAAGCTTTTCCTCTTACTTTCCGAACTGCAGCAGTTGTTTTTTTCCTTAAATTTGGGACTGGGAAGCTTTGTATGATTACATTATGGTTTAACAAAAATTTCAATCAGGGAAACTACAATGTTTAAGTGAGTTAACAATGAGAATGAGCAGAAAGCATGTCCAGAGCAATGGAAGCTCTAGAGCTAACTATAAAAATTAGTAGATTGATCAGGATTACTAGCTATGTTCCAAAAGAAGGTTTTTTTTTGTACGTGGAGCCTGTTGTTGAGGTAGCTCCCGCTCAGGATTTCTGTGATGAGGTACTAGTGCCATTCAACCTACATTGAGGTGCCCCTGGCTGTTACCTACGGGCTGGGTAACACATTTGTCTGGACCGTCCCAATGACTGACAACCCTACTCTCCTCTTTAATGGTAGAATTTCCCACAAGGACTGCCTTTCTACTCTGCACCTCAGCCCCTTCTACCACATGTTGTCTTGATCAGTATCTTGATCAGTACTCCTGTTACCCACCCACAGCCTGTCACTGCATCAACACACAGGTACCCAGCACCCTGGACCTGTTGGACAAGGGCAGTGTCTGTTAGATCTCCTTCACCATCTCATCTCGGTTCCCCTTACACAGTTGACTGAAAATCACATTCTTCTTCCTCCCTCGGCCATACTTTCCTCCGGTGTTTGCCTGTACTCTGGAGTAAATTACACAACTTCCTTCTCATCCTCCTCCTTTGTGTTTTGTTTTGTCTTTAAGTGGTTAACAGCTCAACAACTCTGAGTGGAGTGATTTAAAACACATTTGGCAAGCGCATCGCTATCAGCAGAAATGTATTTATGGACATCCCTTTCCTCTGTACAGATTCTCTAATCATTCCGAACTTTTGAGGTAGCTTTTCAAAATAATCCTTTCCAGTCTTGCTAACTATCTTCCACCACTAAACCTAACACATCTGCTCAAAATCTCCTCTTTGCCTGAAGGTCTCGGGCCAATGGTTTCCCAGATGTTGGAGTAATCCATCCCCATCAGTCTGTGAAAAACAGCACAGACAGGTGGTATGGGCTTAGTTGATAGCCTAGTCTTAGGACTCAGTAGAGTCCGGAACCCAACAAGCACTATCATTGTGAGACTGGACATGGTTCATGCTGCCAACTGTTGTCAGTGCTCCTGGGCATCAATATACCTGATTTCATGTTCCTGAACTACAGCTCACCCAAACTTCTGCTGCCTGCACCCGAACGCACATCAGGTTCCTTTCACTTGTAAGTCCTGTGTTGGTTGACCGACAGAGATTGCTGGTTGAGTAGAATCACAAGTTGAAATTCTCCTCCTTGTGTTCCAATTCCTCCATGTCCATGCAGCCTCCTCCAGCCTCACAATGCTTTGAAATTACTGTGTTCCTCCAATTTGTGGTTTCTTGACGTCCCTAATTTTAATTGCCCCATCCTTGGTGACAATGCTTCTTATTTGACAATGCTCCTGTTTGTAAGGGAGCAAGCACTGTTGCCACCTATTCATGATTGAATCTCCTTTGGTTCAAATACAGATACAAGACCAAAATTCCATACGTGAGGATGGTCACTGCCTTTGACTGAGTGTGGCAACATGGCATCTGAACAGCATGGGGCGGATTTGGGAGCTCTCTGCTGTCTGATGTCACACCGAGCATAAAGGAAGATGGTTGTGGCTGTTGGAGGGCAGCCACCTCCTAGGCTGAGAAGTGGTAAATGAGATTTGCACCACACAAGTGCAAGGCAATGACCACCTCAATTTCTAACTTACTTGAGATTTTCGATGAGAAAGTGCAGAGGGCTGATGAGGGTCTTGCGGTTGATATGGTGGACAAAATGAAAATGTAACGTAACAAGCTTGTTAGTGAAATCCATGGGAAAAAAGGGACAGTGGGAAGGAGGGATATAAAGTTGGGTCAGTGAAAGGAGACAGAAATTAGTGGTGAACAGATCAAAATGCCTGGATGAAGGTTAATGCTGGATTTACCTTGTGGGGGCAGGTGAATGTTGGATTAATGGCCAAGCTTTGCTGTGTAGGGAGGAATCCCATATTTTACAGATGTAACATGCTGAAAGGCTTCTTCTGTATTAGAGTCATGTCTTGCCACCTCTGCTTGACATTCTATGGCATTGCCATCACTCAGTACCTCCCCTAACCACTATCAAAATCCTGGGAGCTACTTCTGACCAGATAATGAATTGGACTAGCCATGGAAACACAGTGGCTACAAGAGCAGGTCAGATGTGAGGAATTCTGCAGAGATTCACCTCCTGACTCCCCAAAGCCTGTCCACCATCTACAAGGCACAATTCAGTAGTGAGATAGAATGGTCCCCACTTGCCTGGATGAGTGTAGCTCCAACAATACTCAAGAAGCTTGGCACCAGGACAAAGTATTTCACTTGATTTGCTGTATTCCCTCACTGGAATGCCAAAGGTTGCAGTGTGTACCATCTTCAAGACGCACTGCAGAAATTCACCAATGCTCCTTAGAGACCACCTTCCAAAATCCACAAGCACTACTGCCTTGACAGACAAGGGCAGCAGATACATGGGAACACCACCACCTGCAAGTTCCCCTCCAAGCTGTTCACCATCCTGACTTGGAAATATAGTGCTGTTCCTTCAGTGTCACTGGGTCAAAATCCTGGAATTCCCTCCCTAATGGCATTTTGCATTAATCCACAGCAGGTGAACTGCAACAGCTCAAGAAGACTGCTCACCACCACCTTCTCAAGGGCAACAAGGGTCAGGCAATAAATACTGGTCTTGTCAGCGACACCTAAATTCTGACACCAAGTGATTGAATTTAGCAAAGTGAAAGGATTGCTTTACAATTCTGTAAGGCTGATCATTTTGTCAAGTGTTGCAGTCAAGGCTGAGCTGACTGCTCTTTCTCGCTCCTTCCAAATTGGATTCTCAAAATATGCAGCTTCAGGCTCCCTCTGCTGGAATAACATCCTGGGGGGAAAAAAAGATCAAGACTGAACTCGAACTGGGCTGGTCACTGATGTAAAGTTCAATTCTCTACCACAACAGGCTCATCAGTTCTGAGGAAGGGTCACTGGACCCGAAAAATTAACTGATTTCTCTCCACAAATGCTGCTGGATCTGCTGAGCTTTTACAGCAATTTCTGTTTCTGTTGCCATCATTTAATTCATTTCAACTTTGTAAGGAAAGCTTGGTTGTGAGGGGTTTAACACAGTTCAGTTTGTGGGTGATCAGCACTCAGTGAGTTACAGCCGGGATGCGTAGGAGACAGAAGTGAGCTGAGAAGGAGCCGGGCATTGAATCGCGAGGTGTCACCCTAAAATTCTAGTTTAAGGCTCTGAAAGGATGAAGCCCCTTTGCTACTCAACTGAAAGGCATTGATCTATTGAGAAACTGAAAAAGAAGAAGTTGACAGTGAAAAAAACAGAAGGAAGAGGTTTTTTTTATCAGAAATCGAATGAACTGACACTTCTGCTATTCCAAAGGGTTTCTGGAATCGATGCTGTAACTGATATTCGACAAATACCAAATACAGAGACTTGAGACATCCTGCAGTGACGCTCAGTCTGAGTCGCTGTTGACTTGCACAGGCTTGGAAAGAGTATCATTGCAGAAGAGTTTTCTCCTGATTTGACCCTAGCAACACTGGAAGTAATGGGAATCAGAGGGCAAACTCTCCAGTAATTGGAGTCTTACTTGGCACATTGGAAGATGGTTGTGGTTGTTGGAGGTCAGTCATCTCAGATCCAGCTACATCATCAATGGCCTTTTCACTAACACAATGTCTGAAGTGGAATGTTCACCGATGATTGCATAATGCCCAGCACCATTCATGACTCCTCAGATACTGAAGCCATACATGTTTGAATGCAACAAGATCAGGACAACATCCAGGCTTGGGTTGACAAGTGACAATTAACATTCATGCCACACAAATGTCATGCAATGACCATCTCCAATCAGAGACAATGGCACTATCATTACTGAATCCCCCACTGTCAATATCCTGGGGGTTACCATTGACCAGAGACTCAACTGGATTAACCATATAAATATAGTGGCTACAAGAACAGGACAGAGGCTATGAATACTGCAGTGTGTCTCTCACCTCTTGACTCCCCTCAGTCTGTACACCATCTACAAGGCACAAGTCAGGAGTGTGATAAAATGCTCACCACTTGCTTGATGGGTGCAGCACCAACCACACTCAAGAAGCTTGACACCGTCCAGAACAAAGCAGCCCCCTTGATTGACACCACATCTACAAATATTCATTCCCTCCAACACTGGCACTCAGTGTCAACAGTGTGGACCATCTATAAGACAGCACCTTCCAAACTCAGTGTCAACAGTGTGTA
>JAHRHZ010000071.1:1451775-1462217 GCA_024137785.1 Ginglymostoma cirratum
ATTTAGCATGGCCAATCCACCTAGCCTGCACATCTTTGGACTGTGGGAGGAAACTGGAGCACCTGGAGGAAACCCACACAGACACAGGGAGAATGTGCAAACTCCACACAGACAGTCACCTGATGCTGGAATCAAACGCAGGTCCCTGGCGCTGTGAGGCTGCAGTACTAACCACTGAGCCACCGTGCCGCCCTACTGTGGAATGAAGGGATTGAATGTTAAATGTAGTGCTAATCAACCGGGCTGCTTTGTCCTGGGTGGTGCCAAGATTCTTGAGAGCTGTTGGAGCTGCACCCATCCAGGCAAGTGGGGAGTATTCCATCACACACCTGATTTGTGCCTTGTAGATGGTGAACAAGCTTTGGGGAGTCAGGAGATGAGTTACTTGCTGCAGGAATCCTAATCTCTGACCTTTTCTTGTACGATGAGTTCAGTTTAGTTTCTGATCAATGATGATAATACTATTGAATGGAAGGGGACAATGGTTAGATTCTGTCTTGTTGAAGTTGGTCATTGTGTGTCACCTAGGGGATCAGGGTGCCCTGGAAGGAACGGTCCCTGTGAAAGGCAGTGGAGGGGAATGTGTGTCTGGTGGTGGCATCATAGAATCCCTATAGTGTGGAAACAGGCCATTCAGCCCAACAAGTCCACACTGCCCCTCTGAAGAGCATCCCACCCAGATCCATCCCCTTTCCCTGTATTTCCCATGTTTATCTACCCAATCTACATATCCCTGAACACTACAGGGCAATTTAGCATGGCCAATCCACCTAATGTGCACATCTTTGGACTGTGGGAGGAAACTGGAGCACCTGGAGGAAACCCATGCAGACACAGGGAGAATGTGCAAACTCCACACAGACAGTCACCTGAGGCTGGAATCGAACCCATGTCCCTGGTGCTATGAGGAAGCAGTGCTAACCATTGAGCCACTGTGTGGCCTTCTTGTGGGAGATGGTGGAAATGGCATCTGATGATCTTCTGGATGTGGATACTGGTGGGATTCCCCAGCACCATTTTCCACAGGGCCCTCCACCGGGTCTGACTCCTGCACTTCCACCCTCACCCCTTCTCTTCCCTCCTGCAACAGTGATAGGATTCCCCTTGTTCTTACCTACAACCGCACCAGCATCCACATCCAGAAGATCATCAGACACCATTTCCACCAATTCCAGTGAGATGCTATCACCAGACACATATTCCCTTCCCCAACTTTCGTCCACCTTTTGCAGGGACCATTCCCTCTGGGACACCCTGGTCAATGCTTCCTTCACACCCATCAACCCACCACAGCCCCATGGCACCTTCCTCTGCAACTGGCGAAGGTGCAACATCTGCCCATTTACTTCCTCCCTCCCCACTATCCAAGGGCCCAAACATAACTTCCAGGTGAAGCAACACTTCACCTGTTCTTATGAACACAGCAGGCCAAGCAGCATGCTGCTTGGCCTGCTGTGTTCATCCAGCCCCACACCTTGTTATCTCGGATTCTCCAGCATCTGCAGTACCTTTTATCTCTGACTTCACCTGTTCTTCCCAGAATTTAGGAGATAACACAGTGTGGAGCTGGAGGAATCTGGTCTACTGCATTCGCTACT
The DNA here is from genome assembly GCA_024137785.1 of Ginglymostoma cirratum. Classification (NCBI taxonomy): domain Eukaryota; kingdom Metazoa; phylum Chordata; class Chondrichthyes; order Orectolobiformes; family Ginglymostomatidae; genus Ginglymostoma; species Ginglymostoma cirratum. The sequence goes on from JAHRHZ010000071.1 coordinate 1,453,374, forward strand.
TACACTGTGGTCTCCTCCACATTGAGGAAATGAAGTGTAGACTGGGTGCTCACTTCACAGAACATCTACGTTCTGCTCACAAAAAAGGCCCTGAGCCACCTGTTGCCTGCCACTTTAACACAGCACCCTGTTCCCTGGCCAACATCTCTGTCTCTGGCTTGTTGCAATGTTCCAGCGAAACTCAACACAAGCTGGAAGATCAACACCTCATTTTCTGCTTGGGGAGCCTGCAGCCCTCCGGACTCAGTATTGAGTTCAATAAATTTTAGGGCCTAAACTCTCCCATGTCCCAGCCCCCTACCCCAAACACCAGGCCTTGTTATCACATAGCCTGCCATTACACACTACCTATTGTTAGTCACTAACAGCCCCCATTAACAACTATTCACCCTCCCGGGCAGATCATTATCAATTCCTTTCTCTATGCAACTGCTCTTCTCTCTCTTTGGGCTCTATCCTATCGTTTACTCCCTACCCCAACCCCTGCCTACTTCCTGCATAAACCAACACTTTCCCATCCACCTTCAATTCTGAGGAAAGATCACCGGATCCAAAACGTTAACTCTGACTTTTACTTCTCAGATGCTGCCAGACAAGTTGAGTTTTTCCAGCAACTTCTGTTTTTAATTTCATGTGGCTATTCCCCAGCGAAGCAGGTATACCGTTTTGGATACAGTTGAGGGGAATTGCTTCTCAGTGGATAACATCAGCAGCCAAATTCATGGCATCATGATCGGCTCTGCTGCAGAGGGAGGGAGAAATAGGCATTGAAATGGTATAGTTATGGGGGATTCAATCATAAGGGGAATAGAGAGGCTTTTCTGTGGCTGCAAACAAGAGTTCAGGATGGTGCGTTGCCTCCCTGGTGTTAGGGGGTCCTGGATGTCTCAGACCAGTTGCAGGGCATTCTGGAGGGGGCGGGAGAACAGCCTGTGGTTGTGGTACATGTTGGTGCTAACGACAAAGGTTAAAAAAGGGATGTGTTCCTAAAAGCAGAAAATAAAGAACTAGGAACAAAGTTGAAATGTAGGACCTCAAAGGTAGTTAACTCAGGATTACTATCAATGCCACAAGCTATGCAGAGTAGAAACAGTGGGATATATAGGATGATTATTTGGCTAAGAAACGGTGTGAGGGGAAGGATTTCAGATCTGTAGGGCATTGGGACCTGTTCTGAGAGAGATGGAACCCGTACGGACTGGATAGGTCACATCTGGGCAGGACTGGGACTGTCTTTGGGGAGGTACTTGGTAAGAGTGTTTGGGGAGTGTTTAAACTAGTGTGGCAGGGTGATGGGGACCAGAACGGTAGGGCAGTAGATACAGAAATTGAGGGAAGGGTAGAAACCAGGGCAAATATGACTAAGAGCAAGATCAAGCAGGGAAACACTGCAGAAAAGAGCAGAGGAGTTGGTCTGAAGTCCATGTGTTTCAATGTGTGAAGTATAATAGATGAGGTAGATGAACTTAGAACATTGGTTAGTACTTGGAACTATGCCATTATTATTTCGATTATGGAGATTTGGCTGAAAGAGGGACAGGATTGGCAGCTGACTGTCCCAGGATTTAGATGTTTCAGGTATGATAGATAACTATGTGAAAGGGATGGGGGAGCTGCATTACTGGTAAAGGAGTATCTCATCACTGTACTGAGGGAGGATACATCAAAAGACACGTGCAGCGGGGCAGTATGGGTAGAAGTAAGGAATAGGAAAAGTGAAATCACAGTGCTGGGAGTATACTATATGCCTCTCAACAGTCAGCAGCAGATAGAGGAGACAATATGTAGATAGACTTTGGAAAAATGTAAAAACAGCAGGGTTGTTGGGTTGGGTGAATTTAACTTCCCCTGGATTGACTGGGACTCACTTTGTGCAAGGGGCTTAGATGGGGCAGAAATTGTAAGGCCCATTCAGGAGGGTTCCTTGACACAGTATGTAAACAGTCCAACCAGGGAAGGGGTTATATTGGACCTGGATTTTGGAAATGAGTCCGACCAGGTGAGTGAAGTATCAGTGGGGAACATTTTGGGAATAGTGGCCATAATACTGTCAGTTTAAGGTACTCATGGATAGGGATAGCAGCAGTCCACGGGTGAAGGTGTTAAATTTGGAGAAGTTGAACTAACAATATTAGGCAGGAACTGGAGAATTTTGATTGGAGGCAGCAGTTTGAGGGTAAATCCAAATCGGACATAGAAAAAAGACAAAGAACAAAGAAAATTACAGCGCAGGAACAGGACCTTCAGCCCTCTAAGCCTGCGCCGATCCAGATTCTCTATCTAAACCTGTCATCTATTTTCCAAGGATTTGTATCCCTCTGCTCCCTGCCCATTCATGTATCTGTCTAGATGCATCTTAAATGATGCTATCGTGCCTGCCTCTACCACCTCTGCAGGAAACGCGTTCCAGACACCCACCACCCTCTGAGCAAAGAACTTTCCATGCATATCTCCCTTAAACTTTTCCCTTCTCACCTTGAAATCGTGACCCCTAGTAATTGAGTCCCCCATTCTGGGAAAAAGCTTCTTGCTATCCACCCTGTCTATACCTCTCATGATTTTCTAGACCTCAGTCAGGTCACCCCTCAACCTCCATCTTTCGAATGTAAATAATCCTAATCTACTCTACCTCTCTTCATAGCTGGCGCCCTCCATACCAGGTAACATCCTGGTGAACCTCCTCTGCACCCTCTCCAAAACATCCACATCCTTTTGGTAATGTGGCAACCAGAACTGTACACAGTATTCCAAATGTGGTCGAACCAAAGTCCTATACAACTGCAACATGACCTGCCAACTCTTGTACTCAATACCCCGTCCGATGAATGAAAACATGCCAAAAGCCTTCTTGACCACTCTATCGACCTGCATTGCCACCTTTAGGGTACGATGGACTGAACACCCAGACCCCTCTGTGCATCAATTTTCTCCAAGGCTTTTCCATTTACCGTAAAGTTCGTTCTTGAATTGGATCTTCCAAAATGCATCACCTCGCGTTTGCCTGGATTGAACTCCATCTGCCATTTCTCCGCCCAACTCTCCAATCTATTTATATTCTGCTGCATTCTCCGACAGCCCCCTTCACTATCTGCTGCTCCATCAGTCTTAGTGTCATCTGCAAACTTGCTAATCAGACCATCTATACCTTCCTCCAGATCATTTATGTATATCACAAACAATTGTGGTCCCAACACGGATCCCTGTGGAACATCATTGGTCACAGTTCTCCATTTTGAGGAACTCCCTTCCACTACAACTGTCTGTCTCCTGTTGCCCAGCCAGTTCTCTATCCATCTAGTTAGTACACCCTGGACCCCATGAGACTTCAGTTTCTCCATCAGCCTACCATGAGGAACCTTATCAAATGCTTTACTGAAGTCTGTGTATATGACATCTACATCCCTTCCCCCATCTATCAACTTTGTCACTTCCTCAAAGAATTCTATCAAGTTGGTAAGACATGACCTTCCCTGCACAAAATTATACTGTAAACGGAAGAGCCTTGGGAAAAGTTGATGAGCAGAGGGATCTGGGAGTTCAGGTCCATTGTACCCTGACGGTGGCTGCACAGGTGGATAGAATGGTCAAGAAGGCATATGGTATGCTTGCCTTCATCGGACGGGGTATTGAGTATAAGAGCTGGCAGGTCATGTTAACATTGTACAAGACTTTGGTTCGGCCGCATTTAGAATACTGTGTACAGTTCTGGTTGCCGCATTACCAAAAGGATGTGGAAGCTTTGGAGAGGGTGCAGAGGAGGTTCACCAGGATGTTGCCTGGTATGGAAGGTGCTAGCTATGAAGAGAGGTTGAGTAGGTTAGGATTGTTTTCATTAGAAAAAAGGAGATTGAGGAGGGACCTGATTGAGGTCTTCAAAATCATGAAGGGTATAGACAGGGTTGATAGAGATAAGCTTTTTCCCAGGGTGAGGGATTCAATAACAAGGGGTCACGCGTTCAAGGTGAGAGGAGAAAAGTTTAAGGGGAATACACGCCGAAAGTACTTTACACAGAGGGTGGTAGGTGCCTGGAATGCGTTGCCAGCAGAGGTAGTAGAGGCAGGCACGGTAGATTCATTTAAGGTGCGTCTGGACAGATGCATGAGTAGGTGGGGAGCAGAGGGATACAGATCCTTAGGAATTGGGTGATAGGTTTAGACAGTGGATTTGGATCGGCACAGGCTTGGAGGGCCGAAGGGCCTGTTCCTGGGTTGTAAGTTTTCTTTGTTCTTTGTTCTTTGTTTGTTTAAAACCATGCTGCCTATCACTAATAAGCCCATTTTCTTCCAAATGCAAATAGATCCTATCCCTCAGTATCTTCTCCAGCAGCTTCCCCACCACTGACGTCAGGCTCACTGATCTATGATTACCTGGATTATCCTTGCTACCCTTCTTCAACGAGGGGACAACATTAGCAATTCTCCAGTCTTCCGGGAACTCACCCGTGCTCAAGGATGCTGCAAAGATATCTGTTAAGACCCCAGCTGTTTCCTCTTATCACTTCCCTCAGTAACCTGGGATAGATCCCATCCGGACCTGGTGACTTCTCCACCCTAATGTCTTTTAGAATACCCAACACTTTCACCCCTCCTTATGCCGACTTGACCTAGAGTAATCAAACATCTATCCCTAACCTCAACATCGGTCATGTCCCCCTCCTCAGTGAATACCGAAGCAAAGTACTCATTAAGAATCTCACTCGTTTTCTCTGATTCCTTGCATAAATTCCCTCCTTCGTTCTTGAGTGGGTCAACTCTTTCTCTAGTTACCCTCTTGCTCTTTATGTATGAATAAAGGGCTTTGGGATTTTCCTTAACCCTGTTTGCTAAAGATGTTTCATGACCCCTTTTAGCCCTCTAATTCCTCGTTTCAGATTGGTCCTACTTTCCTGATATTCTTCCAAAGCTTTCTCTGTTTTCAATCGCCTAGACCTTATGTATGCTTCCTTTTTCCTCTTTCCTCGTCTCACAATTTCACCTGTCATCCATGGTTCCCCAATCTTGCCCTTTCTATCCCTCATTTTCACAGGGACATATCTGTCCTGCACTCTAATCAACCTCTCTTTAAAAGCCTCCCACATATCAAATGTGGATTTACCCTCAAACAGCTGCTCCCCAATCCACATTCCCCAGCTCCTGCCGAATTTTGCTATCGTTGGCCTTCCCCCAATTTAGCACTCTTCCTTTAGGACCACTCTCGTCTTTGTCCATCAGTATTCTAAAACTTACAGAATTGTGATCACTATTCCCAAAGTAATCCCCTACTGAAACTTCAAACACCTGGCCGGGCTCATTCCCCAACACCAGGTCCAGTATGGCCCCTTCCCGAGTTGGGCTATTTACATACTGCTCTATAAAACTCTCCTGAATGCTCCTTACAAATTCTGCTCCATCTAAACCCCAACACTAAGTGAATCCCAGTCAATGTTGGGAAAATTAAAATCTCCTATCACCACCACCCTGTTGCTCCTACATCTTTCCATAATCTGTCTACATATTTGTACCTCTATCTCACGCTCGCTGTTGGGAGGCCTGTAGTACAGCCCCAACATTGTTACCGCACCCTTCCCATTTCTGAGCTCTGCCCATATTGCCTCACTGCTCGAGTCCTCCATAGTGCCCTCCTTCAGCACAGCTGTGATATCGTCTTTGACCAGTAATGCAACTCCTCCACCCCTTTTACCTCCCTCTCTATCCTGCCTGAAGCCTCTATATCCTGGGATATTTAGTTGCCAATCTTGCCCTTCCCTCAACCAAGTCTCAGTAATAACAATAACATCATACTCCCAGGTACTAATCCAAGCCCAAAGTTCATCTGCCTTATCTACTACACTTCTCGCATTAAAACAAATGCACCTCAGACCACCTGTCCCTTTGCGTTCATCATCTGCTCTCTGCCTACTCTTCCCCTTAGTCACACTGACTTCTTTATCTAGTTCCTTACAGGCTTTAGTTACTACCTCCTTACTGTCCACTAACGTCCTCCTTTGGTTTCCATCCCCCTGCCACATTAGTTTAAACCCTCCCCAACAACGTTAGCAAAAGCAGCCCCTAGATAATTGGTACCAGTCCTGCCCAGGAGTAGACCGTCCGATTTGTAATCATCCCACCTCCCCCAGAACCGGTCCCAATGTCCCAAAAATCTGAACCCCTCCCTCCTGCACCATCTCTCAAGCCACTCATTTATCCTGCCTATTCTTTCATTTCTACTCTGACTAGCACATGGCACTGGTAGCAATCCTGAGATTACTACCTCTGAGGTCCTACTTTTTAACTTGGCTCCTAATGCCCTAAATTCTGCTTGTAGGACCTCATTACATTTTTTACCTATATCATTGGTGCCTATATGCACCATGACAGCTTGCTGATCACCCTCCCCCTTCAGAATGTCCTGCAGTCGATCTGAGACAGCCCTGACCCATGCACCTGGGAGGCAACATACCATTCAGGAGTCTCGTTTTCCAACACAGAACTGCCTATCTACTTCCCTTACAATCGAATCCCCTATGACTATAGCCCTTCCAGTCTTTTTCCCGCCCTTCTGTACAGCAGAGCCAGCCACGGTGTCATGAACCTGGCAACTGCTGCCTTCCCCTGGTGATCCATCTCCCCCAGCAATATCCAAAACGGTATAACTGTTTTGGAGGGAGATGACTGCAGGGGACACCTGCACTGCCTTCCTGCTTTTTCTCTGCCTTTTGGTCACTCATTCCCTTTCTCCCTCAGTGATCCTAATCTACGGTGTGACCAATTTGCTGAACGTGCTATCCACAACCCCCTCAGCATCGCATATGCTCCAAAGTGAGTCCATCCGCAGCTCCAGAGCCGTCATGGAGTCTAACAAGAGCTGCAGCTGGACACACATCCTGCACGTGAAGGAGTCAGGGACATCAGCTGCGTCCCTGAGCTCCCACATTGAGCAAGAGGAGCACGTGGATGCTTTGGAGAGTGTACAGAAAAGTTTTACCAGGATGTTGCCTGGTATGGGGGATTTTAGCTGTAAAGAAACATTGAATAGACTGGGCACGTTTTCACTGGAATGCAAAAGATTCTGCGGCGACCTGATAGAAGTTTATAAGATTGTGAAGGGCATGGATAGAGTGTAAAATATGAAGCTTTTTCCCAGAGTGGAGGGTCAATTACTAGGGGACACAGGTTCAAGGTGCAAAGGGGGAAGTTTAAAAGAGATGTGCCAGGTACGTTTTTCACGTAAAGGGCGCTGAGTACCTGGAACACCAGGGCTGCCAGAGGTGATGGTGGAAGTAGACACAGTAGCAGCATTCAAGAAGTACCTGAATAAATACATGAATAGGAAGGGAATAGAGGGATACGGATCCTGTAAGTGAAGACAGTTTCAATATGGAATAGAAATATGTGTCAGTGCAGGCTTGGAGGGCCAAAGGGCCAGTTCCTGTGCTGTATTGTTCTTTGCTCTTGTTTTTTGTTCTTCTTTGTGGGGTGAGGGTGTGTAGATGTGGGGCCGTGATTATAGGAGTGACTGGGTCTGAATGAGTGTGTGTGTCTGTGTGTGTGTGTGTGTGTGTGTGTGTGTGTGTGTGTGTTTGTGTGAGTGTGGAGTTGTGGGTGGGTCTGTGGGGTGTGGTTAGCATGTGGGATGTGGGTGGGATGTGTTTCGAGGTGTGAAGATGTTGATCTGTAGGCATAAGTGTGTGAGAGTGGTGGTGAGTATGTAGGGGGTGTGTGCGTGAGTGAGGGTGGGATGGGTGTAGTGATGTGAGGGTGTGGGTGAGTGTGAACGTAGTGAAGGGTTGGAAATAGTTGTTGTGCTCCTGGACTATGGAGAAGTTTGAAGTTATTAATTAGGATTTGAGAGGCCACACAGTTTCACATTTACAAGGGTCAAGCACTCATTTCTCTCTGTTTGGGATTCATTATCACAGATGGTGACAGATCTGCCCTCTATACCTGAGATATTTGCAGTGTCTCTCTCTCTCTCTATCTCTGTCCTGGTTGATTACATTGTGACACAAAAACAGACAGGAACATGCCACGGGGTTGTGATCGCTCAATTCAGTGCAGACGGAAACCACAAGCCACAAGGAACAACAGTTTGGTTAAAAAAAAGTTTTTGTGTCGGATTAGCTGAGTACCTAGTGTAAATTAATTAGGACACTCTATCAGGGCTGCGTGCTGTATAATGTGCAGTCAGACTCTGTCCCATACAACCTGTCTGTCAACTTCCAGTCATCATTTGTTTCTGACCTTCAGACTATCGCAGAAGCACAGCTGAAGAGGACTTAGAAAGGTGACCACTCAGAAAAGGCTGATGACATGCCCAATGGTAAATGAAGACCTCTACTCCTGTCTCACACAACTCACAGCATCATTCACCTCACTGAAACTCCTCACCGGAAAGCATGCTGAGCTTATCGCTGTAACACTGTCACCCTGCCACACTGTCATCCTGTGACACTGTCACCCTGCCACACTGTCACACTGTCACCCTGTCACCCTGTAACACTGTCACACTGTCACCCTTCACCCTGTCACACTGTGACCCTGCAACCCTACCACACTGTCACCCTGCAACCCTGCCACACTGTCACCCTGTAACACTGTCATAACTGTCACCCTGTAAGACTGCCACACTGTCACCCTGCCACACTGTCACCCTGTCACCCTGCCACACTGTTGCCCTGTCACACTGTCGCCCTGTAACACTGTCACCATGTAACACTCTCACCCTGTCACCCTGCAACCCTGCCACACTGTCACCCTGCAACCCTACCACACTGTCACCTTGTCACACTGTCACCCTGCAACCCTGCCACACTGTAATCCTGCCACACTGTCACCCTGTAACGATGTCACACTGTCACCATTCAC